>OX451736.1:1211666486-1212105663 GCA_948472305.1 Vicia faba | reverse complement strand
ATGTGGTTGTAATAATTAGACATTTATTTCATCCCTATTTGCAAATTGAACCCCCACCCCCCTTAAGATGTAATAGCTTAGGATTTTATTCTCTGCATTTTATTTTTGCTTTCATGTATTGTTAGTAATTAGAATGTATGGCAAGATAAAATCAACAAATAGATAACTCTTAAATACAAGACAAAATGCATGCAATCAAACACACTTGCACACTAGCACCCTTAGGGTAATCTCACTTGTTTCCTATCGGAAAAAATAGTCATGTCCCTGGAACATGGGTGCTTTAGCAAATACTCTCGATAAAAGATCGTAGTCCCTCGATGACCCTTGATGTTTCCTTCGGTAAAAGATCTAGTCCCTAAACGACATTGCTAAAACTTCCCATAGGTTTCCTTCTAGGACTATACAAATGTCCCACGCTCGTCCCTTTACATCCAACGATGGGGCTTCTTACCAAAACAATGGTAAAGATAGCAACATTTAAAAGAGGAGGAAAAGAACACTAAAGACCTTTTGAGTAGGTAAATTTTCTCCTAATTGTTCACTCGCTCACAACAAAAAACATTTTATACACCAACACTCTCATTTTGAAACATTTTCAAAAGACAACACTTTGTACGCGTTCTTATAGAAATGAGAGCCATTACAAAGACACCCTTTTCAAAATCACTTTCAAAACCCACATCACAAAGCACATTTCAAACAAAAGCCAATGATCTAGCAAGCAACTAAGAGCCTGTGGAAAACCATGGATGAAAGGGGTTTTAACACCTTCCCCTTTTATAATCTACCCTCCGAACTCAACAAAACATCTCTAAAGGTCTTTCATGTGCTTTTTCACCTTTCCTTGTTGGATAAAAGAAAAGTCGGTGGCGACTCTTGCTATCCACAACATTTTCAATCATACGCGAAACAAAAAGTCAGTTCTCCCACCGTATCACAGAGGGTTTTAAAGATTATGCCCAAAAGTGGAGAGACCTTGCGGGAAGAGTCCATCCTCCGTTGTCTGATAAGGAGCTGGTTGAAATGTTCTTGGGCATGTTGTCTGGTTCGTTCTTTAACCATCTGATTGGAAGTTCGTCTACTGGGTTCACTAAACTAATCCTGACTGGTGAACGGGTAGAAGTTGGCATTAAAAGTGGTAAGATACAGAGAGATGCATCCTCCAGTTCCGCAAAGAAACCTTTCACAGGAAAGAAGGAGGTCAGTGCTTCTTATGGCCAAAGAAATTACAACAAAATTGAGCATTGTCCGACGGTAGGGGCTATTATGATTTCCAATCTTGCCTCAAACCAGCAACGAAACAATCAGTGAAGACCAGATGTGCCCAGAAGACAACTTACCCAGATCAACATGACCTTATCCTAGGTTTTACCATACCTGCTGAAGTCCAACCTGGTGACCCTAAAGGAGGCCCCGGAGAATCCTAATACTGCCTCTCCCCGCTACAACCCGAATGCTCGATGTGCCTACCATTCTGAAACTCCAGGGCATGATACAAATGAATGTTGGTCTTTAAATAATAAGGTATAGGATCTCATTGAGGAGAAGGAGATTAGGTTTGACCTTCCTGAGACACCTAACGTAATAATTGTGCCAATGCCCAAACATGGCCAAGGTGTCAATGCTGTTGATGATGACCGTTTTGTTTCCTCCGTGGATTAATTAACTACTCCTCTTCTGACTGTTAAAGAGAATATATTAAGTGCCGGTTTATTTTCGGGTTGTGGTGAAGGTTGCCACTTATGTATGTCTCTACCAGATGGATGTTTTTTTATTGAAGATGCACGTCCAATGTCTGATGGTTAACAAAGAAATATTGTTCGAGAAAGTTCCTCTTGCAAGAAGTTCATGTGAAGATGTCTCAATAATCACCATTTAAGACAATCCTCCTAGGGTCTCCACCAAAAGACCCGTCAGGATTACATCTGTTCCAAAGTTTACTCCCCTGATCATCACCCTTCTTGGGCCAATACCATATTCCTCGGATAAAGCTGTTCCCTAGAATTATGAGGCTGACGTCTATTACCATGGCGTCAAGCAAGACCTGTTGCCTATTGAAGACAAAGTTGCTAAAGGTACTGATCCTGGCGTCGACAATATCTTTGGGACTGGTAAAATAACGAGGAGCGGGAGAGTTTTCTCTCCCGAGATCTCTCCAAAAATTGTTTCTACTCCTGTGATCATTCCTGCTGCTACTCCTGCTGGTACTCCTATTACTACTCCTATGATCATTCCTGTTGCCACTCTTTCTAGTACTCATATTACTACCCCTGTGATTATTCATGCTGCTACTCCTGTCAGTATTCCCATTTCTACTCCTACTATTAGTCCTGCTGTTATCCCTGCTACCGAGTCGGCCGAGACTCGGGGCAAATAGGTATTGGTTGAGCCTGTCCAGATGAAGGTACACCTAGAAGCCCTTCCAAAGGCTTCTAAAAAGAAGATGGAAGAGATATTAAAGATAATCAAGAAGAGTGATTATAATGTCGTGGAGCAATTAGGGCAGACTCCCTCAAAAATCTTAATGCTAGCCTTACTGCTGTGCTCTAAAGCCCACGCTAAGGCTTTAGTAAAATTCCTGAAGTCTACCCATGTGCCTCAGGAGACTTCCGCTGATCAATTCGAGAATTACGTGGCCATCCTGACAGCTGACAATGGTTTGGGATTCTCTGATGCAGATTTAACTCCTAAGGGAAGGAAACACAATGATGCCCTGCATGTCTCTATTGAGTGCAGGGGAACCACATTAGCCCATGTTCTGGTGGATACAGGTTCATTACTGAATGTCTTACCCAAGAATGCTTTGGAAAAGTTAGATTGTGAAGGACTCACACTAAAGCCCATTAACATTGTGGTGAGGGCCTTCGACGGTTCTAAAAGAATGGTGCGCGGGGAGGTGGACATCCCTATCAAAGTGGGTACTCGGACTTTTAATTCCACTTTCTATGTGATGGACATCCGCCCGTCTTACTTCTGTTTATTGGGTCGACCCTGGATCCATGGGGCTGGTGCTGTTACTTCTACCCTGCATCAGATGTTTAAATACCCGGTCAATGGGAAAATTATCACAGTCTATGGGGAGGAGGAATACATGGTGAGCCACCTGAACTCTTTCAGGTATGTTGAAATGGACGACGAGTTCATCGAGACCCCCTGTCATAACCTTGAGGAGGTTCCACAGATAGTTGTTGTGAGCAAGGCTACTTCCAAGGTCCCGAAGATCACCAGACCTCCACGGAAGATGGCTTCTCTGAAGAATTCCAAGGAAGTGGTCAAAGAAGGTGGTGTACAATTTGGGGCCAAATTCTGGATATTCCCTACAAATATGACAAATTTGGTTTGGGTTTTACTTCAGGATCCCAGAAAGCCATTCGTCGTGCTCGCACCGGGGGACCACTATTATAGATCAGTAATCATGGAGTCAATGCTCTGGAAGACAGCGATAGTGATTATGACCTGGACAAGTGGATCTTCCCAACCATCAGTGGTGGACTCAGCAATTGGGAGGCTAAAGACTTTGTGCCCATTACTTTTATTCAAGAGTAATTTGTCTTATTTGAACAATTGAAACTTTAAAGCCTTGTGTCTTACCCAAGGCATAATGGTCTATTTGTGAGGGTTATTTCTTCATTTTCCTATGTCATCAATAAAACATTGGACGTTTTGCATGCAAATTTTACGCTCTTTGTTTTTCTTTTCTGCCTTTTTACTTTATCAAAAATATACAACTATGCTCTTACACACACCCACATATCAAACTGCAGATCCATATCTGCTCTGGATCCCATTGATAACGATTCTGCTATTGCTCATTATGACTTTGAAAATCTGATCTACCAAGCCAAGGACGAAGGTGAGGAAGATTGTGAAGTACCAGGAGAACTTGCCAGACTGTTACAACAGGAAGAAAGGGAAATAGAGCCTCATGAAGAGTCGGCTGAGACAGTTAACTTGGGTACTGAAGAGGAAAAGAAAGAAGTCAAGATAGGTGCCGATCTGGAGCATAGTGTCAAAAAGCGGTTAATTCAGATGCTACATGACTATGTTGAGGTTTTTGCCTGGTCATACGAAGACATGTCGGGACTTGACACTGATATTGTGGTTCATCTCCTACCTACAAAAGAGGATTGCCCTCCAGTGAAATAGAAGGTTCGTCGTGTGCGGCCAAAGATGTCAGAAAAGATCAAGGCCGAAGTTATGAAACAATTCAATGATGGTTTCTTAGCTGTCACATCTTATCCATAATGGGTTGCTAACGTTGTTCCGGTACCAAAGAAGGATGGTAAGGTACATATATGTGTGGATTACAGAGACTTGAATAGGGCAATCCCCAAGGATGACTTCCCGCTTCCCCACATCGATGTTCTGGTTGACAACACCGTACAACATAAGGTATTCTCCTTCATGGATGGCTTCTCTGGGTATAATAAGATCAGAATGGCCCCTGAGGACATGGAGAAAATGACCTTTGTCACATAGTGGGGCACTTTCTGTTACAAAGTTATTCCATTTGAGCTAAAGAACGTCGGGGCAACCTATCAACGTGCCATGGTCACTTTGTTTCATGATATGATCCATCACGAGATAGAGGTCTACGTTGATGATATGATAGTCATGTCTTAGACTGAAGAAGAGCACATCGATCACCTACAGAAGCTATTTGAAAGGTTGAAAAAATACAAATTGAGGTTGAATCCGAATAAGTGCACCTTTGGTGTAAGATCCGGTAAGCTCTTAGGTCTCATTGTCAGTGGAAAAGGCATTGAAGTAGACCCTACAAAGGTTAAAGCTATACAAGAAATGCCAACTCCTCACACTGAGAAGGAGATTAGGGGATTCTTAGGACGTATGAACTACATTGCTAGATTCATTTTCACATCTGACCGCTACTTGTGAGCCAATCTTCAAATTACTGAAGAAAGATCAAGCAGTGAAGTGGAATGATGACTGCCAGAATGCCTTTGACAAAATCAAGGAATATCTTCAAGAACCTCTAATTTTAATGACTCCAGTTGAAGGAAGACCTCTGATCATGTACTTAACGGTATTAGAGAACTCAATGGGGGTATGAGCTGAGGCAGCATGATGAGTCTGGTTGAAAAGAGCATGCAATATACTATCTTAGCAAAAAGTTTACCGACTGTGAAACAAGATATTCACTAATCGAGAGAACTTGCTACGCTTTGGCATGGGCTTCTCACCGACTGAGACAATATATGTTGACTCACACTACCTTGTTGATATCTAAAAAGGATCCTATCAAATACATCTTTGAGAAGCCCGCTCTCTCCGAAAGAATAGCAAGGTGGCTAATGATCCTGACCGAATACGACATTTAATACACAACCTAGAAAGAAATTAAGGGAAGTGTATTAGCTGATCATTTAGCTCATCAGGCTGTGGATGACTACCAATCCATGAATTTTGAGTTCCTGAACGAGAACATCATGTTAGTAACTTATTATGAAGAACCTGGACCTGTCATACTCCTTTCACTGCCAGATTATGTTTCAATTGTACCAACAATATGGCGGAATATGAAGCGTGCATTATAGGTATCAAAGCTACTGTCGACTTGAGAATCAAATTCTTCAGTGTATTTGGATACTCGGCCTTAGTAGTCAATCAAATCAAAGGAGAATGGGACACGAAGCATCCTAATTTCATCCCTTACAAAGATTATGTGTTGACACTAATTCCATACTTTGAAGAAGTTACCTTTGAGCATTTTCCACGAGAGGAAAATCAACTAGCGGACGCGCTTGCTACAATGTCATCCATGTTCAAGGTCAGGTGGGATAATGAGGCTCCTCAGATCACTATTGAGAGGATGGATGAACTAACATATTGTCACGAGATTGGTGCTAAAGAAGTAATAGACAAGCCTTGGTACCATGAAGTCAAAAGGTATCTCGAAGCCCAAGAGTATCCTAAGGGAGCTTCAGTCAATGATAAGAAGTTCCCAAGAAGGTTCTCTACCAAGTTCTTCCTTAGTAACGGGATCCTCTACAAGCACAACCACGACTCTACCTTGTTGCGGTGTGTAGACAAGAGTGAAGCAGAGAATATTATGGTTTATTTACACGAAGGTACCTTTGGCACCCATTCTAGTGGGCACATGATGGCTAAAAAGATCCTACGGGTAGGATACTACTAGTCCACTATAGAAGCAGACTGTTATCAGTATTCGCGGACTTGTCACAAATGTCAGATCTATGTTGATAAGGTGCATGTGCCTCCGGTTCCTCTAAACGTCTTGACTGCTCCTTAGCCATTCGCAATGTGGGGCATCGACATGATCAGAGAAATCATACCTATAGCTTCTAATGGGTACTGCTTCATCCTCGTCACCATTTATTACTTCACAAAGTGGGTCGAAGCAACTTTATTTGCTTCCGTTACCAAGAACGTTGTGGCCCGTTTCATCAAACATAACCTTATCTGTCGGTACGGTATTCTAGAAAGAATCATTACGGATAATGGTACCAATGTCAATAACACTATGATCACCGAGCTCTGCATACAATTCAAGATCCAGCATCATAACTCTTCTCCTTACCGACCAAAGATGAATGGCGATGTTGAAGCTGCTAACAAAAACATCAAGAAAATCATACAGAAGATGACGGTGACATATAAAGACTGGCATGAGATGTTACCATTTTCTCTTCATGGTTACCATACCACGGTGCGCACATCAACAGGAGCGACTCTTTTCTCTCTGGTGTAAGGTGTGGAGGTTTTCCTATCCATTAAAGTCCATATCCCTTCTTTGAGAATCATGAAGGATGCAGGCTTAAATAAAGACAAATGGGTTCAGACTCGACTTGACCAATTAAACCTGATTGACGAAAAGAGGCTCGCGGCTATCTGTCATGGTCAGATGTACCAAAAACGTATGATCAAAGCTTTTAATAAGAAGATCAGACGCTAGGTATATCAGGTCGGTGACTTGGTAATCAAACGCATCATACTGCCACAAGGTGATCCCAGGGGAAAATGGACTCCCACATACGAAGGGACATTTGTAATCAAGAACATATTTTCTGGTGGGGCCATGATCTTAACTACTATGGACGTTGACGACCTTCTGCACCCGGTAAACACGGACATAGTTAAAAGATACTACGCATGAACAAAGACCCGCTAGGTCGAATGGCCTAGGCAAAAACAAGGGCATCCCGGCGAACCAAAAGGGTTCGGGCAAAAATTAGGGATATACATAAAAAATCTGTACACCCGGCAAGTCGAAAACCTGAAAAGGCGGCTTGCGCAAAAAAGGGTATCCCGGTGGACTAAAAATCCGAAAGGGCGGTCCAGGAAAAAGTTAGGGATTTTAAGCGTATGACTATGTCCTGTTGGATCACCTTACAACCAATCTTCAGTATCAACTATCGATCTCAAGTGGTACTAATCAATCCAGTCAACTTCAGACAAACAGCGAAAGAGATGAGACGCTCAAAGACATAAAGGCAATAATAGAATGGGAACCCAATGGGATTATTTTACATAGTTGTTTTTCTTTGTATACTATTTTTGTTTAGTTTCCATTCTTACGACGGCATTCTATTACTAGGATATATGTCTCCTTGTACTAAAACACTTCTTCAAATTAATACAAAGTTATCTCTTTGAAAATGCAAAACTATTTGTTTTTATTTTTTTGTTTTGTTTGCAAAAACGTCCAGTGATTATTTTTGAACATATGTATTTGAATGTGATTACTGCTTACAAATATACACATAAAAAACAGAAAGACAAATACTAATGACTTTAAGAAACTAGACAATATCTAAGGGTCATCCACAAAATCCCCACAGATATTTTCTTCAGCAGATACCTTCTCCAGCAGATACAGAGGCAGAGACATCTTACTACAAGGTCACTTCCATATTCTCAGTATGCAACCTAATGGTGTCAGGTTCTCATATCCCCGGCGGAGCAAGAATCTCCAAATTACTGCTCCAACTAAAAATTCCTCAGTGAAGTCGCCAAAGCTTCTCAGGATTCTCCAATAGGATTTCAATAAAATCCCTAAGCAGTTCACGGAGTTTTCCTCCCCCAACAGAGTTTATTTCTCTGGTAACGGAAATCCGTCTCCCATCGTTTCAACTTCAGCAAATTTGAAGACCTACATTCTTCATTCCAACAACAATTAGGGATTCATTTTTCCTTAGTTTAACACACTGCAATAGAGTAGCTGATACATTCATACATTGCATTCATACATCATTTCTACAAACATCATAGCATATGCAGCACAAATGCGTATATCATAATCTCATTTATTTTGAGAGCATCATGCAATTCATACATCATGGCATCACATGAAACTGACTTTACCTTTCCAAGTTGAGTTCGCAGAATGATAAACACTGTCAACCTATACAGCATGTCAAAGATTAATGCCTGAAAACCAGATGGGGAAACTATCTACACGACCAAGTGGTATGAACTCTCGGAATAATACGAGTTTACCAACAAATACAGCTGACCATGGATTAATGCTCGAAACCAGACGGGGGAACTATCTATGTGACCAATGTTGACAAGTTCTAGATTAATACCTGTAACAAGCCAGAAAAACTATCTATGAACGACCGACTGTAGATTAATACCTGTAACAAGCCAGGAAAACTATCTACATGAGGAGATTGAAGATTAATACCTGTAACAAGCCAGGAAAACTATCTTTCTTTCTCAGGTCAGAGATTAATACCTGTAACAAGCCAGGACAACTATCTCAATGACCAACAAAAACAAGTTCCAGATTAATACATGTAACAAGCGATGAAAACTATTTGTGGACGACCAATTGTAGATTAATACCTGTAATAAGCCAGGAAAACTATCTACATGAGGAGATTGAAGATTAATACCTATAACTAGACGGGAAAACTATCTTTCTTTCTCGGGTCAGAGGTTAATACCTGAAACCAGCCAGGACAACTATCTCAACGACTGACAATTTTCATGTTCCAGATTAATATCTGAAACCAGATAGGACTACTATCTGTAAACAGCTGATTTGTAGATTAACACCTAAAACCAGACAAGAAAACTATCTACACGACCTTATAAAGCAATCTTACGCGGGTTCCTTCTTATCATCCTGATGCAGTCTAACACAGACTCATCCTGAAACAGCCCCACACAGGCTCTTTCTTATATATCTCCGGATGCAGACTAACACAAACTCATCCTGGAGCAGCCCTACATAGGCTCTTTCTAATACATTTTCAGGTAACGGTTAATTCCATTATCCCCTAGCAAGTTATTGTGAAACCTGGATTTCAACCAGAAAGCAGCAAACTTTCATCTCTCCAGTACAGATATAACTCCTCAGTAGAGCCTTGGACAATTGAAGTTCCTAGATTCTATTTCCCACAAAGTTTTCCTCAAGCGGGAGAATAACAGAAACCCACATTCCCCAACGAAGTCCTCCTCAGACAGCAGGAACAAAAGCCCTCACAAAGAGACCTCTTAGGAAATCAACATCTACTTTGGATGGCATCTTTAAGCCCATATCTGACAACTCTCAGTCATCTTCTCCAAATGGCATCTGTAAGCCCATTCCTGCCATCATCAACCATCAGTGTTGTTTCATGCGAGTGCAAATTTCGGGGCACTCTAGTGTTCAATCCTCTTCCACCTTCATATCATGAAAGGCAGACAAGCCAATCTAAATCCTCGGGTTTAAGAAGATTGAACAGGAAGTGACAGCCAAGAATCCAGCATTGAATTGCATCATGACCTCCACTTTGATCTTTTCTGACATATCAAGTCTCATGCGGCGGACTTTTTGTTTTACTGGCGGACAATCTTCTCTTGTAGGCAGACGATGTACCACGATGTCCATATCAAGTCCTGGCATATCTTCATATGACCAGGCAAAGATCTCAACATAATCATGCAACAGTTGAATCAGACGCTCCTTAACCCTGGGTTCCAAATTGGCGCCCACCTTGACCTCTTTTTTATCCTCCTCGGTACCTAAGTTGATTGTATCCACATGTTCCTCGTGAGGCTGAATGGTTCTTTCCTCTTGTTGTAGTAGTCTGGCAAGTTCCCCTGGTACTTCACAATCTTCCTCACCTTCATCTTTGGCTTGGTAGATTAGATCCTCAGAGTCACAAAAGGCCATAGCAGTATCGTTACCCATGGGATCCAGAATGGAGGGGTACCTGCATTTGTGAGTGTGAGTGTGTGTAAGGGTATAGTCATCCTTAAAAATAAAATGTAAAAGAAAAACAATGAGCACAAAAGTTTGTATGCGAAAAACGTCCATGATTCATTGAATGTCATATGAAGATGAAATAATAACCCTTACAAATGGACCATTGTGCCTCAGGCAAGACACAAGGTTTTAAGAGTGTGAATTTTTTTGAATATTACAGATCCAACAAAAAAGTAAAGATAAATTACTGAGGGATGAAAGTTATTGGGACAAAGTCTCTGGCCTCCCAGTTGCGGAGTCCTCCATTGACAGTTGGAAAGATCCAATCCTCCAAGCTGCAATCCTCTTCACCATCTTCTACCGTGTTGACCTCTCGGTTGCTAATCTTCAAGGGTGGCCCTCCAGCACGGGCACGACGTACATCCTTTTGAGCACTTGAAGTGAAACCTAAGCCAAACTTATCAGACTTATACGGAATATCTGGAAGTTTCCCCCAGATGGTGCATCCACCCTCCTCTACTACTGCTTTGGTGTCCTTCAGAGATGACATCCGGAGTGGAGGTCTTGTAATCTTGGGAATCTGGGACACAGTCTTGGTCACTGCTACCTCTTAGGGGACCTCTTCGAAGTGTTGAAAAGGAGTTTCAATGAACTTGCCGTCCAATTCCACATACCTGAAGGAATTGAGATGGTTGATCATGTATTCCACCTCTCTGTGGACAGTGATAATATTTCCTTGAATCGGATATTTCAACATCTGGTGCAATATAGAGGTGACAGCGCCAGCATTATGGATCCATGATCGTCCTAGCAGACAGGAGTAAGAGGGGCGGATGTCCATTACATAAAAGGTTGAATTGAAAGTTTGAGTCCCAACCTTTATGGGGATATCCACCTCCCTGTGTAGCATCCTCTTTGAGCCATCAAATTCCCTTACGACTATGTTACTTGGCTTTAACGTCAGTCCTTCACAGTCAAGTCTGTCAAGAGCTTTTTTCGGTAAGACATTCAAAGATGAGCCAGTGTCCACCAAGACATGGTCTAGAGTTGTTACTCTACATTCCATAGAGACATGTAATGCCTCGTTGTGCTTTCTTCCCCTTGGTGTCAGATCAGCATCTGAGAAGCCTAGGCCGTTATCCGCTGTCAAGTTGGCCACGCAGTCTTGAAATTTATTAACATACGTCTCTTGAGGCACATGGGACGTCTTTAGAAATTTCACCAAGGCTTTCGCATGTGCCTCGAAACATAGTAGTAATGCCAGCATGGAGATTTTGGAGGGAGTTTGTCCCAACTGTTCAACTACGTCATAGTCGCTCCTCTTTATTATTTTTAGGATCTCCTCCATTTCTTTCTTGGAGGTCTCGGGGATAGTCAGTGATTGAGCCTTCGTCCGGACAGGCTCCACTTGAATACTTTTTCCTTGAATTTCAGCTGTAGGAGTGTTGGTAGAAATGACAACAGGGGTTATAACGGCTTCATCAATATGAGAACTTGCATAGATGATTATGGGTACGGAAGTAACCTTTGGAGCATCCACGGGTCCAAAAACTGCCTTTGGAGGGGGGGGGGCAATTTCTGGAGAAAAGATCCTACCGCTTTGGGTAATTTTACTAGTTTCGGGAATATTTCTAATGTCAGAATCTTCTTCTTCGGAGTTTATCTCTTTGGCGGCCAGCCCATCTTGTTTGATGCCATGGTAGTAAATGTCCCCACCGTAATTCCACAGCACAATTTTGTCTGATTCATATGGGACTGGCCCAGGCATTGTGATTATAAGAGGAGTAGTTTTCAGAATCGATGTAATTCTAACGGGTCTTTTGGGACCCTGGAAGAATTGGCGGAGATGGTAATGATTGAAACATCTTCAACAGGAACAGGTGAGACAGGAGTACTTTCAAACAGAATCTTTTTGTTGTCTATCAAGCGTTGAATTCCTGTTTTCAACAAAGGGCAATCAGTTGGTGAGGATAAGCAGAGGTGGCAGTCTTTATTACAACCCGGGAATATACCGGCTTTCAACAAGTTTATCTTAATGATTGGGAGTGGAGTCAGGAGTTCATCAACTGTGGTAACAAACAAATCTTCTTCAATAGCATTGGTGTTGTGACCATGTCTAGGCATATGAGCAGAAATGACGTTTGGGTTCTCGGGCGCATCAAACTCAATTTCTTTTGCTTCAATAAGGTCTTGAATTTTGTTCTTCAAGGTCTAACAGTTGTTAGTATCGTGACCAGGACTTTCGGAGTGATATACGCAACGGGCATTGGGATGATAATGAGGGGACGCTGTGTTGGGGTTTTTTGGAGGTTCTTTAAAAGTTTCCAAATTGGATTTCAGAAGATGCGATAATACTTGAGACAGAGTCATATTGATTCTGGTGAATTTCACGACTGGCCTTTCCACCCTTGGTTGATTACTTCTTTGTTGATCAGATGTAGGCTTCGAAATCATAACAACCCCTACCATTGGTTGGCGTTCGGCTCTCTCTTGGTTTCTTTGTGGATATACAACAGCTACTTCTTTCTTCCCAATAAAAGGCTTTCTCGCAGCTGTAAAAGAAGATGAATCCTTCTGATCTTTCCACTTTTTATGCCAGCTTCCACCCTCTCTCCGGTTAATATTAGCTCAGTAAATCCTAAAGATGAGCTTCCAATTAAATGGTTGAAGAAAGGGCCCGATAAAGTGCCTAAGAACATGTCCACCAATTCCCTTTCAGACAGAAGGGGTTAAACTCTTCTAGCTTGATCTCTCTATTTCTGCGTGTAATCCTTGAAACCCTCATTGGAAGCCATAGCCATACTCTGAAGTTGAGTATGGGTAGGCGCAAAATCAGCATTATATTGATATTGCTTGTAGAAAGCTACGGCAAGATCTTCCCAATTGTGGACGTTGACCCTTTCTAGTTGGTAAAACCAGTCGAGTTGTGTTCCAGATAGACTATCTTGGAAAAAATGCACCCACAAGTCTTTATCAGCGGAGTGTGGTTGGATCTTTCTTACATATGATTGGAGGTGCATTTTAGGACATGACACCCCATCATATTTTGCGAACAAAGGCACTTTGAATTTCGGAGGAATCACAATCCCCGACACTAGTCCCAAATCTTCAAAATCCAAGCCTGGCACCTTTTGTATCTCCATTGTGCTCAAACACTCTTCGAGATGTCTGTATTTATCATCACCTAGAGGATATTGTTCCTCAGAGTAGTCTTCCTCTTCTTCCTCCTCCTCAGATTCTGACGAGACCGTTGTTTCTTTTCCTTTCCCCTCTCCTTCACCGGAAGTTGTTGCAAAGTTTAAAGTCCTTCTTGTCTGTCCCTGAAACCTTCTACCCATGTTTAGGACCCCGGTGACCTTCTTTGTTTTCTTTTTCCTCTCTTCATCCAGCAGAGTCTTCAACTTTTCTTGCCCCTTGGCTAGGGTCATGAGCAACTGTTGAAACTGTGTGTTCTGAGCTTGGAGATCTTTGACTATTTATTTGAGATCCATCTTACTGAAATAAACAGTAGAGAGATGAGGAAACTTGTTGCAAAAGACTTGTTTATGTTATGATGAATGATATGTGCATATGCAATATTTTCAAGGATTTCAAAGATTCAAGTTCGTTTTAGACAACGAAAAACACGTTATATTAATAAGATAAAGTTTGAGTACATCAATGCCCCTTGGACAAAATAATACAAAACTCTAAGATAAAAAGTAGTGTGCATCCTCTTTGGTGCAATATAGGCATTTAGAGTCTGCTCCTCATGAAGTAGCCTAGTGAGTTCCAAAACCTTCTTCTCGCTTGCGTAGAATTGGGCTTCGAAAGTATCTTGTTCTCCTTTGAGTTGTATCCAGTCCCTTTGTAGGTATTTAAGAGATGTGGGTATGTCAGGATGTAGGATAGTGTATGGAACATCTCCCTCCTTAACAGGCTCAATAATTACCGGAAGAATCGAAGGATAAGGCATCATAAGACTTTGAGCACGGGTTCGTACCCATTTGAGGTAAGTCTCAAGAGGGATGGAATTCTTGTGCCCCAAAGTCTTTCTATCCACCTTTTTTAGCATCCTCCAAGCTCGTATGAATCTATGGCGAAGACCTTGATCGTTGTTGTCGTAGTCGAATACCAAACCTTGAATCAGCATCTCGTGCGGGCCATCCCTTCGGGTGTAATCAAACTGTCTTAAAGCTAAACACGGGTTATAGGTGATGCCTCCCCTAATGCCAAGTAGAGGGACATTAGGGAATTCCCCATAGCGGTTGTGATACGGTGGGAGAACTGACTTGAGGTTTTGCGTTTGTATTCGCACTTGTTCGGTTGAGCAAGAGTCGCCACCGACTTTTCATTTTATCCTAAAGGAAAGGTTAAAAAAGCACAGCAAAAACCTTTTGAGATATTTCGTGGGTTCGGGGGGTAGATTATGAAAAGGGAAGGTATTAGCACCCTTTTCATCCATGGTTATCCATGGGCTCTTAGTTACTCGGTTTTTAGATCACTTGCCTTGATTTTCGATTGCTTGAAATTGTGGTGTGTGTGTGTGTTTTGAAAATGTTTTTGAAGAGATGCCTTGTCTTAGGCAACCGTTGTATTTGACTCGTGTTTGAGTGTTTTACAAAAGTGTGTATCTTTTCGAAAAGATGTTTCAAAATGTTTTTGAGAGTTGTTTGAAAGTGTGTATGAAGTGTGGTTTTTGAAAGGAGGCAAGTGTTTTTACAAATTGATCTCAAGTAAATAAGAGTTTTGTCTACCCCTATTGTACTCAAAGGTTTTCTCTATGTTTTCAACCCTTTTTTAACAATTTTGTTCCACCATTGAATTTGGTAGACAATCTTGCGTTTAGGAAGTTTAACGGGACGGGCGCGGGTCATCGTATGGACCATGAATGCAATGGTGCCAAGTGTCTTTGGCAATTTGCTTTGAAGGGACTATGATCATTCCATTTTAGGCAACTTTCGAAAGCGTCATCGAGGGACTTATGATCATTTGAATTTGTTTTGCCAAAGAAACTCGACGTGCAAGCATGGCCCATTTTGGAAGGCAACGTGTGGGATTACCCTAGGGGGTGCAAGTGTGATTGTGTATTGATTTCATGAATTTGTTTTTGTATTAGGTTCTCTAGCGTTTGATTTTATGTACATGCAAATCCTAGGTCTAATCATGGTATAATTCGAAAGCGATAAATTGCAAGAATTTAAAGTCTACGCTATTACAAATAGTATCCGGGAGTGGGGGTACAAATTCACAAATGGGGATGAGACTTTAGGAATGTAGTGTCCAATAATTTACAACCAAATCGAATTGCGATAAAAGTCTAAACAATGTATAGTAACGTATAAGAATAGCAATTGTACATGTATAAGATGTAAAGTGTATTGTGTAAGTGTAATTGTTCATGTATGAGAATTATTTATAAGTTAGGAAAATGTGAATTTTACATGTATTATTAAGTATTGTTAACCTAATGGTGAGAATTAAATGTTTATTTATTTAGTCTTTTGTAATCTTGTATATTTCTTTAATATGTACAAAAAAATATTTTAATTAAATGTTTTAAATTTTAATTATATTATGTATATTAAAAAAAATATTTGTCTTGATTATGTACAAATTATTTCTAAGAAAAGAAATTGTATTAACTTGAAGAGAATTTATGTATAAATCAAAATAAGTTTTAATAAAATAACAAAAAGTGTTTTAAATAATGCATTTTTATGTATTTTATGTATTAAGATATTAATGTACAAATAAAAATATTTTAAGTTAGAGGAATAAAATATATTGTGTTCAAAATTATGTTATATAAAAAAATTTTGATGTAATAAAAAAAACTCATGTTAATTTGTAAAAAGAATATGGATAGTTTTAAAAATGGTTTTGAAAGAAATCAGAAATGGGCTTTAAGGTTTGAGGCCCAAATGCAATTTAGAGGAAATGAATAGAACAGGGGGTATGAACTGGAAATTCGTTGGGCTTCAGTGTGGAAAGGGGTTAGGCCCATTAGCATTTTAACAATATTTTTAGGGTTGTGAATTTTTGTGTCACTTGGGACATTTTAGGGTTTGCAGCGCCGTTCTTCGTTTTGCTTCGTTCGTCTTCTTCCACCTTCGCCTGAGTTTCTCTTGCCCATGGCCACCGGCATCCTCAACCTTCCTCTTCCCTTCAATGGATCGTTAGGGCGACAGATTTCAAGGTAATGATCTTTGTCTTAATCTCATTAGGGTTTTGTTATTTGCATGTTATGATTTCGTATTCTAATGCTTATTATTGTGTTTCTGCTGAGGCATGAAAAGAAAAGGAAGAAAACTGCACTACCTTTTGGAGACGGAGGAGGAAAGGGTTGGGGGGTGCTGTGGCGGCCAAGACGGCGGAGGAAACGGTGACGCGCGCTAGCTTGCTTTGACCCTGGTTTGTGTATTCTGTTTGCTTCTTTTTATTAGGATTTCATGATGATGTGTGACAATCTGAAAATGCCTAGTATGGTTGCTTTCCTCTTCTGTCTCTATTTGCCCTGTTGCCTGCCTTGTATGCTTCAGTACTTCTTTATCTCCTTCTTCTGTTGACCCTAAACGTTTGCCTTTTCCTCTTCTTTCTCTGCCTCGTTGCTTGCTTAGTATGCTTGAATGTTTGCCTGTGATGAAAACTTTCTGAGGCTTTTAGGCGTTGCCTTTGAATACTTGCTGGTATTGAATTGAATGCTACGCTTGAGTTGGATTTGATGGTATTTTCTGAGGGCCCTTCACATTGCCTCTTCTGTATATCTGCGAATGCTTGAGTATGTTTTTTGAATCTGTATGCTTGATGATTTTTTACGCCCAGGGATGATGTTTTCTGAGGGCTTTTCGTTGTTGGCCTTGAATGCTTTAGTTTGGAAGGTTTGAAATGAAGGTTTATAGCTTTACTGGTTTAGATTGTTGGTTGGTGCTT
This sequence comes from Vicia faba, assembly GCA_948472305.1. Taxonomy (NCBI): domain Eukaryota; kingdom Viridiplantae; phylum Streptophyta; class Magnoliopsida; order Fabales; family Fabaceae; genus Vicia; species Vicia faba. The sequence continues at coordinate 1,212,088,571 of OX451736.1, read as the reverse complement.
TGAATGGTAAGGCTTCAGGCTGGATAGTTTGTGTTGTTTGAGGCTTGACAGGATTGGAATGGTAAGGTTTGAAAACTCAGGCAGGGTTTAGACTGGACTGTTTTGCTTTGGTTCAAGGTTTGAATATTTTGGCTTAAGCTTTATGCAGGTTTGACAGGGTATACTGATTTTGAAAGGGGTTTTATGGCTTTGACTGATGTTTAACTTTTGTTTATGTTTGTTAACTGTTTTGACAGGGATTAAGGTTTGAAACAGGTACAGGTTTTGGGCTTGTGAGGTCTTTACAGGCTCCACTGGTTTATGCTTCAGGCTTCAGTTATGGCCTTACTGGTTTGCTGCTTAAGGCTTGGCCTTGCTTATGCAGGATTTAGGCTTCTGGTTTTTATTTGGCTTGATAAGTTTTGACAGGGTTTAGGTTGTTAAGCTTGAAAGGGCCTGTAGAGGTTTGAAAAGCTTTACAGTTTTTTTTTGCTCCTCCTCTGTTTGATATCTTCCCCCCTTTTGATAGCTGTTAGCTGTTTATTATGTCTTATCTTTATGCCTAAAGCCAAACCTGTAAGCCTAAACTCTTTTCTCTCTTCTCTCTCCAGTACCATTAAAATAATAAACAATGTTTTATGTGTACTTTTCTGAAAGGGAAGCACTGGGAAATGATGAAAATGAACTATGTTTGCTTGCACATGTGGTTTAACTCTGCATATTTTATGTCTTCTTGATATCTTTTCATATCTTCTTTTGACAGTTTTGAGCAGCCTTGTACTTTTGTATCTTTGATATCTTTGGCAGCTTTTTGGATAATTTGTGACTTTAGTTAGGCCATTCTGTTTGCCTTTGGACTCTGTAGTTTGATTTGGACTTGGACTTTGCATCATGCTGTTTGAGACTTGAACTATGCAGTTTGACAAATTTGACTTGTGAATTTCAACTTTGTGCATTCCAAATTAGCAAGTAAATATTCATCCCTCTTTGTGAACCGGGAGAAATCCCGTGATTTGCAAAGAGGGCTAACTGATCCCAGTTAGTTGCCCTTAATGATGAACTTTATTTTTATCTGTCTGTCTTTTATTTATTTATCTGCTTCTAACTTTTCTTCTTTTCTTTTTGCAGATAAAAATTGAATGGAGAGGATTTAACAACAGATGAAGAATTGAAGATTTTAGAAAAAAAATTAGGATAGTCTTACTTAGATTTAAATTACTGTAAAATCATTATTGTAAACAATTTGTAAACAAAACAATTTGTACAAATAATTTAAAAATAAATAAAAAGTTTTTTTATCCAATTAATTCTTTTCCTCTTTTTAATTGTTCGTTTTATTATTTATAATTCTTTAATTATAATAATTGAAAATAAATTCCAATCATTTAATCTTAGAATAATAAATAATTAAATAAACATTGCTTCAGTATTGATCAATTAAACCTGGCGTTTCCAACATCCAAAGCAAAACAACAGTTAATCACATCAATTGCCCAGACGTTTTTTCCTTTTATGACTTTAATCAAACATTGCAAATTCAAACCCAATGCATCCTTTCACTGATTTAATCACACAACGCGAATTCCATTCAAGTGCAATTTTTTACTGATTAAGTCAAACAATGTGAATTCAATCCAAATCTCGGAATAACTTAAAAAGCGCCGTAGAATTAAATCTTTCTGAGGAACCGCGCATGAACAACCCTAATTCCTGATTAAATGCCAAAGAAGCGTTCGCCTGATCGAAGTTGAGCCAAAATCAACCAAAACCCTAAGCAAACTGTGTGAACTGTTCTAGAGCCATGAAAATCAATAAAACCCTAATTTTTGTCTGACTGACGAGAAAAGTCTGTTTGACCGATTCTTGAGCCAGTTTGAAAAATCAGGAAATGCCTGAAGCTGTGATTTCTTGAGGAAAAAAAGCGAGGGCAAATTTTGGGGTACAACAGCGGTCAACAATGATAACATTCTCTTTGGATCGGGAGCACCAATGAATATCTGAATGTTTGAGTGTCATTAACCTTTGTGACCACCTTGAACCTTGCTCATTCTTTAATACAGATTGGGGAAGATGAGAAATAATCCATCTTGCCAAGAGAGGAGTGCAACACATAAGGACACCTCTTTTCCTCATTGTGCGAGTGTGAAAAGAGTGTAGGATATCCCCTAGCAATGTAGGTACCGGGTTGCGGGATATGAAGATTTTGACGGTGTTTATATCTATGAGTTGGTCAGGATTTAGAAACAAAACCATCCCATAGATGAAGAGAGCCACAATTTCTTCAAAGGCTTGAAAATCCAAGGAATTCCAACAACATTGAGCTTTCTCAAACAGGAACTTTGCAAAGAAGCCCTTGACACCACTTCTAGTTTCCCAATGAGTTGTGACATCAGATGAGTGCAAGTGCAGAGCTTGAGCAATCTCTTCTGGATTTGGGTCTCTTTCTGTACCATTGAAAGGTAGTTGATTGAGAATGGGAATCCTCAAGAGTTGAGAGAATTCTTCCAAAGTAGGCACAAGCTGATAGTCGGGAAATGTGAAGTAATGGTGCAAATGATCAAAAAAATGAAAGAGCACCTTCATCATATCCTCATCTTTGTTGAAGGTGACCAAGTTGAGTAGACGATCATGTCTCTCGGTGAATGGAGAGTTCTCAGGGATCCTTGAAGCTAGCTCCTTAAGTTGTGGAGGAATTCTTACAAGGTTAACTTGGATAGTTTTCCTGCGAAGTGAATCCATATCCTACAAAACAAGAACAAAGATGAATCTCAAAAATCCTTGAAATGGTTAGTGGATGCATATGATGTTCATGATGTCCATGATGTCATGTACAAGTATGCATATACAAGCAAAGCAAACAAGTTCTTAGTTTAGGCTTGCATGGGGTTTTATAGGTAAGTACCCTCTTGAAGTTTAGTTGGCTTAAACATGTCCTAATAATAGTAATCGGGTTCTAAGGAGCTCAATATCACTGGATTGTTTCCTTGGTCATTGTTTCAGCTCAAGCCTCTTTAATGGAGACTGAAATATCCCAAGAAACCAAACCTCAATGAGTTTAGTATCGAGTATCTACCAACTTTGGACTGCACCAAAGCCAGTTATCTCACTACACCCTAAAGGCCAAGTTGGTCAAGTAAGGGTTCTAGAAGTTCATTAGTGCTTCATGACATCACTCAGCAGCCCCGTATTCTCTTTGATTAACTCAAAGGCTACCGGTACCCACAAATATGTCACACTAACATAGCTATTGCTTAGACCGTGTCGGTATACCCCGTACAGTTTCCACAACGTATTGCTATTTACCTATAATGTATCCCAAATCCGGATAGAGGATTCAAACCCAAACAAAGAACCATAATGTAAAGCATACAAGTCAAAAAATGTAAGCAAATAAATATGATCTAGCCCTAAGGTAACCCCACTTTTATAATATTCCCCAGCAGAGTCGCCAGTTCTGTGGTACGGTGGGAGAACTGACTTCAGGGTTTTACGTTTTATCGCAAATTTTGCGGTTAGCAAGAGTCGCCACCGACTTTTCTTTTATCCAAAAGGGAAGGTGAAAAAGCACAGGAAAGACCTTTGAGATTGTTTCTTGAGTTCGGGGGGTAGATTATGAAAAGGGAAGGTAATAGCACCCTTTTCATCCATGGTTTTTCATGGGCTCTTAGTTACTTGCTAGATCACTTGCTTTTTGTTTTGAAATTGTGCTTTGTGTGGTTTTGAAAGTATTTTGTAAAAGAGGTCATTTGTTTAGGAAATCTTTGTAATGATTCTCGTTCGTAAGAATGTATACAAAGATGTTTGTCTTTTTGAAAATGTTTTCAATGTTTGTAAGATGTTTTGAAATGTGTGTGTTTGTTTTTTTGGAAAATAGCAAGGATAGTTGTTTTGAAATGGAGCAAGTAACTAGAAGTGATCTACCTACTCAAATGTCTTTCTTGTTCATTTTCTTTTCCTTTGATATTGTTGTCTTACTATTGATTTGGTAAGCAACCCTATCTTTGGGTGCAAACGGGATGGGCGTGGGTCATCGTATAACCATGATTAGAAATGTTGCAAAATTCTTAGCATTTTTGAGGGACCAATATCATTTTGTAGGGAAAATTTGAATAGCGTCATCGAGGGACTATGATCTTATACTTGTTTGTTTTGCTAACATATTTCGCATGCGTAATATGGCCATTTTTATATAAGGCAACCAAGTGGAGTAACCCTAAGGGTGCTTGTGTGCAAGTATGTTATTTTCATGCTTGATTTTGTCTTGGATTAGGGTTTTCTATTTGATTTGTTTTTATCTTGCCATACAAACCCTAATTACTAGCATGTTATGTAAAAAGCAATAAATTGCGTAATTTAAAGATTGCTACGCTATTACAACATTTTATGGTAGGGGGTATACAAATTATGAATGGGGAATTTGTAATAATGTAAACCTAATTTAATCTATTACAACCAAATCGAATTTGTACAAGTATTTGAATATACAATATAAATTAAATATGCAATGGTATGTATATGCAATAAAAAGATTTTTGTTTTGTTTTTTATATGAGGAAAAGAGTTTTTGAACTAAACCTAATAATTTAAGAAAAGGAAGTTATTTTTATAAATTTGTTAACCCTAATTCTAGTTTATTAAAAGAAAATCAAGTTCTTTAACTATTATTTTTGTGCATTTTTGTCTTTGAAAATAATAAATACTATTTATGAAAATATTTAGTCTTTTTATATGTCAAAATAAATATTTACAAGTATGAAGGAAAATAAATAAAAATTAATCTAAGTCTATTTTTATTTTACAAGTTTATTTAAGAAAAATAGTTAATGTATAATTTAATAAAAAATATTTTTTATGTGAAAGTAAAATAAAATAAACAAAAATGCAATATTTATCATGTTTTATATTTTTTATGACTTTATAATATTTAAGAAAATATATTTAATAAAATGAAAATGAAAATAAAAATAAAAAATAAAATGGTTGAGCCAGGGGTATCCTGAGTAATCAGGAGGTAATATTAGAAAAAAAACATAAGCCCAAATGAACAAGAGCCCAGCGCTGCAAAAATGAGAAAAATGGCAAAAACAAATATAAGAAAATATGCAAAAGGCAGGCACCAAGGCTCGAACCCATGACCTTAGGAATTTCAGCGCGCTGCCTTGCCATCGGGGTGGCTGTACATCCGTTAGTTCATATGAAACTAAAAATAGATAACACAAAATGCTTCCTTGCCCTGTACTTCATCTTCTTCCTCAAGCTAGCCTGAACCTCTGTATCTTTCTCATTTCTCCATGAAAATGGAAACTTCAAATATGAAAATGGTAGTACTCTTTCCCATGATTTCAACCATGTAACTCATGTAAACCAACAATCAAAGATCAAAGCTAATTTCAATGGCCCTAATTTCAACCCTAATTTTTACAGAAATTTGAAATCTAAAATTCTCTATGCACAATGAATATAAATGAAATCTATGAACATGATTGGTTTTAACACAAAGATATCTACATTTTATCTTCACAAATCGAGACCAATAGATGCCTGTATGAAGAGATAGAAGTTAGAGTTCTTACCTCTTTCAGCTGTGATCGTGAATAGAGTTTGAGTGTGTTTTATGAAGGCCTGAAGATCCCTTTAGCTTTCCTGGATCTCCCTGAGTATGTTCCAATCTTAACTTGTCTTGAAAGTGCCTGAATCTCCCTATCCAAGTCAACCTGCAAGCTTGAAAAACAAAAATGGCAGATGGAGAAGGAGGAGTTACAGTGAAGAGATGATGGTCTGGAACACTTAGATATGATGCAGGTTAAGTGTTTAGGTGATTAGAACTTGAAACGCACGAGTGGATTTTTGGATTGCTATGCTTGTTACAAAACTGCAAGTTATGGCAGGTTTTTGGTGATAGAGAGTTTGGGAGAGTTTCTGGCCTTTAGAAATCGTCCCTTAGGTTGTAATGTGTTTGTATATAAGTACAGAGAAGGTTTCAAATCAATTCCACAACAGGTTTATGAATTATAGGCTTTTTGCTCTATTGCTTGCCTTTTAAGAAAAGTGAGGAGACAACTCTCTATATGCTTGTACAGGCCTGGTTTGAGTTGGTACAAGTCCTAGACATTTTGCTTTTGGTTTATAGGAATTGTGTGTGCAGAAGGAATAGGTGCAAGGCTCAAGAAGTTGATAAATGCAAAAGTTGTGCTTTTCTAAAATGGAAGTTGCAACTTTGTGCCATTATGGAATTAAAGCTTGGACAAAGGATCTTATGCTTGGATTAAGGCTTTATCAACTGTGTAAGCATTAAATTATGGATTGAGAAACAATTTTGAGACCTGTAAAGCAAGGATTATGCAGCCTAGGTTTGGATTTGAATTTTGTTCTTCATGAAATGGCTTGAAACCCAAGTGAGAAATTGCCAACTTCATCTCTTCGATTCTCCCTACTCAAGAATGATCTCAAGGAGTTCTTGGATATTTTGGAAAGCTTGCAATGTGCTCTATAACTCATATTTGAAATTCGTTTCAAGATTACTCTTGGAACTAGGTGAAAAGTTGCCATGAAGTTAGGTCAAAAACCTGCCTAAATTAGGGCAAAATTTCACTAAGTTATTTTAGTTCATGGGCATGTATTCACAAAATTATATCTTGAGATCCAAGCATCTTTAGGAAAAAATGTGTGAAGCAAAGTTGTAGATTTCATGGAGATATACAACTTTCATGTTGGTAACTTTCTTTGAATCATCTTGTGTCATGGTGGAAATTTGGCTTAAAGTTGAGAAAAAATAAGAAATTTTCTATACTTAGAAAAATTTCTAAGTTAAGAAAATTTCAAATTTCAAAACAAAATCTTCAATATTTGATTTCTTGATGAAAAAGTTTCACATTTTGACATGTTTTGATGAAGATCCTTGGCACTTGATTTTGACCAAAAAGTCAAAGTTTGACTTATCAGTTTACAGTTGACTTTTGATCAGTTGACTGCAAATTTCATCTGTCAATCCAATGAAATTGCAATGTTTTTGAACCATGTCATTAGGTCAAGATGACACTATTGAACCCTTGAAATCATGCTTCAAACCAATTGGTCATTTTCTAAGTCAAAAATCAGAAATTGCCCTTTGTGATGCGGTGGGAGAACTGACTTGAGGTTTTGCGTTTGTGTTTGCAAATGTTTCGGTTTAGCAAGAGTCGCCACCGACTTTTTATTTTATCCAAAGGAAGGGTCAAAAAGCACAGGAAAGACCTTTGAGATGTTTTCTTGGGTTCGGGGGATAGATTATGAAAAGGGAAGGTGATAGCACCCTTTTCATCCATGGTTTTCCATGGGCTCTTAGTTACTTGTTTAGATCACTTTCTTTTGCTTTTCAATTGTTTGAAATGGTGCTTTGTGTGTGGTTTTGAAAATGTTTTGAAAATAGGCCTTTATTGTGGAAACCTTTGTAATGATTCTTGTTTGAATGTATACAAAGGTGTTTGTCTTTTGAAAAGATATTTCAATGTTTGAAAGTTTGAAAGTTTGTTTTGAGAAATGTTTTGAAATTGTGTTGTGATGTGTTTTTGAAAATAGTAAGGATGTTTGCAAGTTTGATCAAGTAACTAAGAGCATCTACCGTATCTACTCAAATATCTTTCCTACACATTTTTAACCCTTTTACATTGTTGTTTTACCATTGTATTTGGTAAACAACCTTGTATTTGGATGTTAAACGGGACAGGCGCGGGTCATCTTATTGACCATGATAGCAATTGTGCTAAGTATATTTAGCAAGTTTTTTTGTTTGAGGTACTAGATCATTTTGTTTAGGCAACCAATATAGCGTCATCGAGGGACTGTGATCTTTTGTTTTATCTTTGTTTTGCCAAGATACTCAACATGCATACCATGGCCATTTTAAAGGAAACAAGTTGATGAAACCCTAGGGGTGCATGTGTGCATTGTGTTGTCAATTTACATGCTTTTATGTCTTGTATTAGGTCTAGCTATTTGTTTTGATTTTGGATATTGCATACAAACCCTAATCTCTATCATGGCATATTTGAAAACAATAAATGCGTAAAAGTAATCTAAGCTATTACAACATTGATATGGGGAGGGGGATACAATTTTGAATAGGGGATTATTTGCAAGAAATTAAAACCCTAAGATTATTACAACCAAATTGAATTCTTTGTTCAAATGATAAATAAGCAATATTTAAATACACAATTAAATAAATATGCAATATATTATAAATATGCACAAAAAAAATGTTTTTGTATTATTTTTATATATGTAAAAATAAAATATTTAATGCATTAAAAATAATAAAATAAAATATTATTTTTATTAAGGGTGGAAACCCTATTTGTTTTAAGAAAATATATATATATATATATATATATATATATATATATATATATATATATATATATATATATATATATATATATATATATATATATATATATATATATATATATATATATATATATATATATATATATATATATATATATATATATATATATATATATATATATATTATATATATATATATATATATATATATATATATATATATATATATATATATATATATATATATATATATATATATATATATATATATATATATATATATATATATATATATATATATATATATATATATATATATATATATATATATATATATATATATATATATATATATATATATATATATATATATATATATATATATATATATATATATATATATATATATATATTATATTATGTATTATTTATTTATGTACAATAAAATAAATAGAATATATATAAATGTTAAAAAATAAAAATAATGTGAGGAAATATTATTTAAGTATATATAAATGCTAAAAATAAAATATAATGTTTTATTTTTATATATTATTTACAAGTTTTTTATTAAAGAAAATAAAAGTATACACTATTTAATAATTATTTCTATGTCCAAAAAAATAATAAAAATAATGAAATAAAATGTGAAAATTAAATAAAATATTTTTGGTAATTTTATATATTTAGAAAAATAAATAAAAGTCGGAAACTAAAAGAAAAAAAAAAATGAAAATATAAAACAATGGGCCAGGGGGTGCAAACAGCAGGCCTAGGGGGTGCAAAAAGCAACACAATCCAAGCCCAACCCAAGGTTCCTCTTCGTCCCTGTCCTCCAGCACAAGGAAACGCGCGCGTATTGTATTCAAAACTGGAAATCCTGCATTTGTGCTTAAAAAGAAAAACTTACAACATGAAAGTTATAGCATTTTTCAACACGATTCCAACCATGTAAAGAACTTAATCTAACTCTCAAAGACCAGAGAGAATTTCTCTGGCCCTAATTTCTAACCTAACTTTTTCAGGAAGTTCATCAATCAAATTCTCTCAACACATTTAACTTAAATGAAATCTATGCATATGTACAGCTTAAGGGCAATGAGTACTACATTTTTTATTCACAAACCTAAGCCTAATGATTCCTAAATAGAGAGATAGAAAGTTGGAAAATACCTGCTTCAGTTGAACTCGAGTATGGCAATGTGGAGGTTTTCAATGAGGCCTGAGATGCTTGGGAGCTTGCTTGAACTTCCTTTGACCTTCCCCAATGCTTAGTTTGCTTTGAGTTTGCTTGAATAAGCCTGTAGAAGTCAACCTGCACAAGCAGAATTTAAAAATGGTGAAGCTTGTAAGTGGAGTTACACTCACTGGCCAATGGTTGGGAGAGCTTAGATGGGTTGTATGGAGTGTGTTGGAAGAGGTTTGGGACAAAACGCACGAGTGGTTTGTGAGATGGAGGTGCAACTGCAGAAGCTGCCCTATTTTGCATGTTTTTGGTGTTTTGATGTTCAAGGGTGTTTGAGGACTGGATAGCTCGTGTTTCTGGCTCAATGTGCTATGCAAAACTTGTTTGGATGGCTACAAGAGTTGGTTATTATCAGATACAAGAGTTCTCTCTGTTTTTGCAAGTTGACTTGGCTTTTAAGAAAAGTGTGAAATGACAAAAGACATGCCTGTACAGGCTAGCTTCAAGCATGCACAAGATTGTTGTACCTTTGCCTAAGTTTATGGAACTTGTTTGCTGCAAAGAGATGGGTTCAAGGCTCAAGGGAAACAAGTTGACATAAAGTTGTGCTTTATGAAAATAACATTGTTGCCTTTTTGCCAAAAATGGATTAAACCCTTGTGTAAACTTCCATTGATCAGAATAATGCCTTAAACAAATGAGTTTGAATTCAATTTTTGAGTGTGGAAGGGTTTAGAGACCTGTATTCAAGTACAAACAAAGTTGGACAGATTTTGCAACTTGTGTCAACATGAAAATGCCATGGATCAAAGTGATAATTTCCCAAATTCAAACCTTCGATTCTCCCTAACCACAAATTATTTTGGAGAGTTCTTGGACATTTTGGAAAGATTGTAACATTATCTACAATCCATATTTGAAATTAATTTTGATATTCCAAGTGGAACTATGTGAAATATTGACATGAAGATAGGTCAAAATCATGCCTAAACTAGGGCAAAATTTCACTAAGTTAGAAAATTTTTGGACCCTTATTCCAAAACTCATAACATGAGATCCAAGCATCTTTTGGAAAAACTTTGTGAATCAAAGTTGTAGATTTTGTGGAGGACTACAACTTTCATGTTGGAAGTTTTATTTGAATCCAATTGCATCATGGTGAAAGTTTTTGGCAAAGTTGGGAAAAAATAAGAAAATTTCATAACTTAGAAAAATTCTAAGTTATGAAATTTTTCAATCTTAAACCCTAATTTTCAAAATTAGGTTTCTTGATGAACAAGTTTCATGTTTTGACACATCTTGATGAAAAATGACCCTTGGCACTTGATTTTGACCAAAAAGTCAAAGTTTGACTTTTCAGTGTACAGTTGATTTTTGATCAGTTGACTGGAAAATTCATCTGTCAATCCAATGCTTTTCAGATATTTTGAACCTTGTGATTAGGTCAAGATGATGCCATTGAGTCCTTGAAACCATGCTTGAACCCAATTTGCCATTGGCTAGGTTAAAAATCAGAAATTGCCCTTCTACAGTCAAAACCCTAATTTTGACCATTTTGCCCTTTTGATGATCTGATCAAATTTCTTGAGGAGTTGTGGTCCAAACTTGATCAAATGATTCATATGAGCCTATAATGTTGATGTGGATCAAAAATTATGAGGTTTGACTGTAAATTTGCCACAGTTGACTTTTCCCCCAATACAACTGATTTTTAGGTCAACTGTCAAATTGACTGGGCAACAATTTGATTCAAGGCTTGAAACTTGGTAGAGGCAATCTTATAAGTCCAACATGAAGTAAGAAAGTCACTTTGAGCATTGGAAGTCCAAAAATCCCTATGTAAACTCAAACCCTAATTTTAGGTCAATAGTGCAAGGAGATGTCTTGAGCAGAGCAAACCCTAATTCTGTCTGGAGTCCAAAGAGTCTTGTAAGGGGAAATCTTGATAAAATAAGAGGGAAAATTTTGGGGTACAACACCCTTTCTCAGTCAAAACCCTAATTTTGACTATTTTTCCCTTTTGATGATTTGATCAAATTTCTTGAGAAATTATGGTCCAAACTTGATCAAATGATACATATGAGTCCAAAATGTTGATGTGGATCAAAAATTATGGAGTTTGACTGTAAATTGGCCATGGTTGACTTTTTTTCCCCAATACAGCTGATTTTTAGGTCAACTGTCGAATTGACTGATCAAAAATATGATTCAAGGCTTGAAACTTGACATGAGTAATCTTAGGGGTCCATAATCATACTTGAAAGTCATATGAAGCATTGGTAGTCCAAAAATCCTTGTGCAATCCCAAACCCTAATTTTGGGTCATCAGGGCATGATGAGATGTATTGAGTTGGTCAAACCCTAATCCAGTCTTGAGTCAAAGAGATCTTGTGAGAAAAGTCTTGATAAATGAGAGGGCAAATTTGGGGGTACAACATCGCCCAACACCAGTCACAAGTGTAACTCTCAAAAACACATGGTCACCTGCTTGAAATTCTAAATCTTTCCTTCGCTTTCCATGATAACTCTTCTGTATTCTTTGGGAAGCTTTCATCTTATCTTGAATCAACTTCACCTTCTCAGTGGTTTTTCGAACAATTTCAGGTCCAAGTACTACACTCTCTCCTGATTCGTGCCAACATAAAGTAGATCTACATCTCCAGCCATACAATGCTTCAAAAGGTGCCATTCCAATACTAGAATGGTAACTGTTATTATAAGTGAACTCTATTAATGAAAGATAAGTATCCCACGAACCTCCCTGCTCAAGAACACATGCTCTTAACAAATCTTCCAACGACTGAATAGTCCGTTCAATCGGACCATCTATCTGAGGATGATATGCTGAACTCAACCTCAACTTAGAACCTAACGCCTCTTACAGACTCTTCCAAAAATATGAAGTAAACCTCGGATCTCTATCCGACACAACACACAAAGGAACACCATGCAGTTTTACAATTACACTAGTGTAAATCTCTGCCAACTTTGATACTAGAAAATTGATGTTAATAGGAATAAAATGAGCCGAATTAGTAAGCTTATCAACAATCACCAAAATTGAATCAAGTCCTCTTGGAGTATTAGGTAGTCTTGTCACAAAGTCCATCGAAATATTATCCCATTTCCATTCTGGAACTTCTAACGGTTGCATCAACCCTGCAGGCTTCTGATGTTCAACTTTCGAATTTTGACAAGTTAAACATGAATACACAAACCTAGCCACATCACTCTTCATTCCAGGCCACCAAAACAATTTCTTCAAATCTTGATACATTTTCGTAGCTCCTGGATGAATGCTTAACTTGTTTCTATGACTTTCCTCGAGAATCACTTTCTTCATCTCTGTATTATCAGGAATACAAATTTGATTACAAAATCTCAACACACCTTGCACATCTAACTTAAAATCACTATTCTCAGACTGGTCGATCCCAACCATCAAATCTACCAATTTTACATCCAACTTCAGAGCTTCTCTAATACTGTCCAGAAAATCATTATTAATTTTCAACATCCCCAACATAATACTCTGCGATGTCACCTTGCAAACTAAGCTCACATCTCTGAACTGTTCAATTAATTCCAACTCTTTAACCATCATTGTCGACATAAATAAAGTCTTTCGACTTAATGCATCAGCCACCACATTTGCTTTTCCTGGATGATAATTCAAACCAAAATCATAATCCTTTAACAACTCCAACCATCTTCGTTGTCTCATATTCAATTCTTTCTGGTCAAATAAATACTTTAAACTCTTATGGTCACTAAATGCTTTAAATCTAGACCCATAAAGATAATTCCTCTAAATCTTAAACACAAACAGAACTGCAACAAGCTCTAAGCATGCGTATGATAGATCTACTCATGAGTCCTCAACTGCCTTGACGCATAAGCGACTACCTTTTCATTCTGCATAAGCACACCCCCTAAAACTATTTTGGAAGCATCACAATATACCACAAAAGGTTCTCCTGGATTAGGTAATGTCAAAATCGGAGCCGACGTCAATCTCTTCTTTAATTCTGTAAAACTTTCTTCACATTGAACGTCCCACACAAAAGCTCTACCTTTACAAGTCAACTAAGTCAATGGAAGTTCCAACTTAGAAAAACTTTCAATAAACCTTCTATAATAACTAGCTAACCCCAAAAAGCTTCTAATCTCGGTAGCCGACTTTGGATTTTCCCATTTCAACATATCATCTACTTTAGACGGATCTACATCAATGCCACTACCTGAGATCACATGACCAAGAAAACTAACCTCCTTTAACCAAAATTCACACTTAGACAGCTTGGAATACAACTTATTATCTTTCAAGACTTACAATACTATCCTTAAGTGTTCTACATGCTCTCCCTATGATTTAGAGTAAACCAAAATGTAATCAATGAACATTGTTGTACCCCAAAATTTGCCCTCCCATTTCTCATTGACTTCTCACCACAAAGCCCTTGAAGCTCAAGATCCAGTTAGGGTTTCATCTGCTCAAAACTTCTCCTTGCACTGTTGACCCAAATTAGGGTTTGTGTTTGCACAAAGATGTTTTGACCTAAAATGCCTAAGATGACTTTCTTGCTTCATATTGGACTCCCAAGTTTATCCTCATCAAGTTTCAAGTCTTGATTCCAAGTTTTGCCCAGTCAATTGGACAGTTGACCTAGAAATCAAATGTATTGGGGAAAAAGTCAATTGTGGCCAATTGACAGTCAAATCTCATGAAAATTGACCCACATCAACATTATGAACTCATATGAACCATTTGATCAAGTTTGGATCACAATTCCATAAGAAATTTGATCAGATCACTAAAAGGGCAAAATGGTCATTTTTAGGGTTTTGACTGCACAAAGGCAATTTTTGACTGTTTGACCCAAACATTGGCAAACCAAGCTCACATATGGACTCAAGGACCCCATGGAATTATCTTGACATGCTCAACAAACTCAAAAGATCCCAAGTACACAAGATTGACAGTTGAATTTCCCAGTCAATTGATCAATTTTGACTGTATACTGAAAAGTCAAACTTTGACTTTTTGGTCAAAATCAAGAGTCAAGATTCATTCTTTATCAAAACATGCCAAATCATGAAACTTATTCACCAAGAAACCAAAAAATGCAAATTAGGGTTAGGAATGAGAATTTTTCATAACTTCGAATTTTTCTAAGTTATGAAAAACCCTAATTTTTCCCAACTTTGCCCCACTTTCTCACCAAGATTAATTTGGATTCAAACAAAAGTCAAAACATGAAAGTTGTAGCTTGTTGCATAATCTACAACTTTGATTCACAAAGTTTCCCCAAATGAGGCTTGTATCTCAAGTTACAATTTTTTGAATAAGGGCACTAAACCATTCTTAACTTAGTGAAATTTTAACCTATTTTGACAAGGTTTTCTACCCAACTTCAAGGCCATTTTCCATACACTTCCACTTGGAATTTCAATTTGCATTTCAAATATGGATTGTAGTACACATTCCAAGCTTTCCAAAATGTCCAAGAACTCATCAAACAACCTCATAACTTGAGAGAATCGAATTTCACAATTTGGCAAAAACTCACTTTTGAATTGGTCAATTTACATTTTCATGACACTAGGCATTTTCAATCTCAGCTTGCATATCTTGATTACAGGTCCTTAAACCATCCAACACTCATAAATTTAATGCCAATCCTTTGTGCCAAGGCCATGTTTTGTGTGTTCAAGCATTGCCTAAAGGATTAATCCCAAAATAGATAAAGCATTTCTTCCATTTTTGCAAAAGGTAGCTTTATGTCCAATTGAAAATCCAACAAGTACAGATACAATCTAATTGGAACAAGATTATGAGCAAAACACTCTGATCAAGGAGAGATTATGTAGCACATTAGGGGGCCTCTACCTGCCTAGAACCCAACTTGGGCATTTGTTGCTTAAAGTGTAAGTAACATTGCATTTTGTAAGACAACTTTGATATCAGCTTGCAAACCCTTAAGAAAACTTGTGAAACACATTCAGGACATCCCAACTGAGCTAGTACACGACCCTAACATCCCTCATACACTCCCATTCCCAGAATCACCTTCAAACTGCAAGAACAGGGCAAGGCCTGCAGTTTGAGTGCCATCTCTCATTCCCCTCAAGCTTTCTTGCCCAAACCAGTTCACACACCTTCCCTAGCATCAATGCAAGCTAACCAAGACCTGAAACACGATCTGTAATTCCTCTAACAAGTTCCACCATTTTCACTTTCTCATTTTGTAGTTGAAGTTCCACAGCTCGATTCAAGGTGTCTCAAGGCAAAGTAAGTGTTGGAATAGCATCACTACACTTCAAGGAAGCTGTACAAGTCATCATCTTGTCCTGAAAGTTCCTCCATTGCAAGGCACGATTCCAACTGCACAGGTATATTCATGAAGTTCTATCTCTCTTATTAGGCATTGTTAGCTTTAGGTTTGTGAAGAGAATATGTCACAATCATAGCCCTGAACATGCCCATATAATTAGATTTAATTTATATTATGTGTGCTGCAAGAATTTTAAGTCTGAACATGGCATAAAAATTAGGTCAGGATTTGGGAGAGAAGAAATTCTCTCTCATTTCTGAGAGTTAGATTGACTTCTTTATATGTCTAGAATCGTGGCTTCAAGCTCTACAGGTTTCATGTTGGAAGATTTGGCAAAAGATCAAAGAATCAGGAGTTAGGGATTGGAGAAGAAGGGCGCGTATTTTTGAATTTTGTTTGGTCTGAAGGTTGAAGACAACAACTTTCTGGGCTGGGCCTGTTTGTTATTTCTTTTCACACCCTGTTTTTGTTTTCATACCCCCCAAGCCCATTTTGTGTATTTTTATGATTTGTTGATTTTTCCTTTTGCATTCTGACTCATTTATTTTTTTATCATATTAAAAACATAAAAAATATTTTTTGCATCATTTTTATATTTTTTAGGCATTTATTTGATTATATTGATATTTATATGCAAATAGGTAAATAATATATTATTTAGAATAAATAGAGAAAAATAATGTAAACACACTTTATTTTCATTTTTATTTTGTTTTATCTTCTTAAAATATTTTATACAAAACATACTTTTTTTCATAAATATTAATTATTATCTTATATATATGATATTTATTTGGTAAATAATAAAGATATATATATATATATATATATATATATATATATATATATATATATATATATATATATATATATATATATATATATATATATATATATATATATATATATATATATATATATATATATATATATATATATATATATATATATATATATATATATATATATATATATATATATATATATATATATATATATATATATATATATATATATATATATATATATATATATATATATATATATATATATATATATATATATATATATATATATATATATATATATATATATATATATATATATATATATATATATATATATATATATACACTTAGGATAAAATACCAAAAATATACATATTTTTATTTTATTAATATTTAACACTAAAAATACATTTTTACAAATATACTTCATTTTTATTTTATTTTTGGTATATAAATAATAAATATTACATATATTAAATAATTAATACCCTTTTGATTAAAATTAGGGTTTTGCCCTAAATAGGTAAATACTCCAAAAATAATACTTTTTATTTTATTTTATTTATTTGACATAAATAATACTTCTTTTTTTCATACATATAAAAACTTTTTTTTGCATTTTTGCATATTTGTTTTATTTCTATTTAATTTATGCCTTTAATTATATTGTAAATATTCAAAGAAAATGATGTAATAGCTAGGTTTAATTTCTTGTCTAAATATCCCCCATTTGAACATTTGTACCCCCTCCCCATATTATTGTGTTGTAATAGTGTAGAAACTTTAGTTTTTCGCACTTTAACGCTTTCTAAATATACCATGCTAGAATTAGGGTTTGTATGCAAATAAAACGAACAAAAAAATAGTTTGACCTAATCTTAATATAATCAAAGCATGAAAATGGACAACACATATCACACTTGCACCCCTAGGATATTCCACTTTGTTGCCTTCAAATAATTGGGCCATATTGCATGCTAGGTTTCTTTGGGTAAAACAAACAATCAAACGATCATAGTCCCTCGATGACGCTTTTTGAAAAGTTGCCTAAAATGATCAAGTCCCTTTCAAAGAGAAATTGCCCAAAGACATTTGGCACTATTGCAATTATGGTCTAAACGATGACCCACGCCCGTCCCTTTCACCTCCTAATACAAGTTTGTCCACCAAATGCAATGGTGGAACAAAATTGTCAAAAGGGTTAAAACATAACAAAAATCTTTGAGAACCTTAGGGTAGATAACTCTTAGGTACTTGTCAATTGGTAAAAGAAAACACTTGCCTATTTTCAAACCACACTTCACAAACACTTTCAAAACAAACTTTCAAAAACCTTGAAACATCTTTTCAAAAGATAAAACACCTTTTGTAAAACATTCGAGTAAAGAATTGTTACCAAGGTAGCCTATACAAGGCATCTTTTTTAAAACATTTTCAAAACCATACGCTAAGCACCATTTCAAACAATTGAAAACCAAGGCAAGTTGATCTAAGCAAGTACCTAAGAGCCCATGGATAACCATGGATAGAAAGGGTGCTAATACCTTCCCTTTCTATAATCTACTCCCCGAACCCAAGAAAAATCTCAAAGGTTTTTGCTGTGCTTTTTAAACCTTTCCTTAGGATAAAATAAAAAGTCGGTGGCGACTCTTGCTCAACCGAAACATTTGCGAAAACGAACGCAAAACCATAGTCAGTTCTCCTGTCGTATCACAAACACCACTACAAACTGATCCATATAAGTATGAAAGATATGATTCATATACTCCATGAATACTCCTGGCGCATTAGTAACACTGAAAGGCATCACTGAATACTCAAAATGTCCATAACGCATTCTGAAAGCCATCTTCTGGATACCTTCATCCTTCACTTTAATCTGATGATAACCCGACCTAAAATCAACCGTACTAAACACCCGAGCACCCACCAATTGATCCATCGAGTCGTCTATTCATGGAAGTGGATACTTGTTCTTAATCGTCACTTTATTCAACTGTCTATAATCAACACAAGGCCTCATACTTCCATCTTTCTTCTTTACTAGCAATACTGGAGCTCCCCACGGTGATACACTTGGTCTTACAAATTTATTTTCAAGTAAATCTTCCAATTGCTTCTTTAATTCTGACAATTCAGATGCAAACATCTTATATGGTGCCATAGAAACAGGTCTAGTTCCAGGTACAAGATCAATCGTAAATTTGAATTATCTCTTTGGCGGTACATCAGAAATTTCATCTGGGAAAACATCAGGGAATTCACGCACCACTTGCAATTCCTCAATTATGGCTTGATTCTTGACATATAGCGACGCCATCAACGAGAACATCTGAGCCTCTTCTTGCATCAACTGCTTCAACTGTCTAGCAGACAACAGACTAACTTCCTCTTCTTCAGAAGTAGAAAACCTCATCGACTTATCATAATAGTTAATATTAACATAGTTATGTTCTAACCAGTTCATACCTAAGATCACATCTAACCCACTTAAAGGCAAACAAACTAAATCAACAACAAATTCTCTGTCGAAGATCGGCAACAGGCACTTTAAACACACGGAAGAAGTAGCCACCGATCACGTGGCTGGAGTATCGACGACCATCTCTCCATTCATAAAAGACAACATAAGACCCATACTTTCAACATATTCAGCAGCAATAAAGCAATGAGTAGCACCGGTATCAATAATAGTAATTAAAGTAGTACTATTAATGAAACATGTACCTCTGATGAGTCTGTCCTCATTAGTTGTGTGATCCTCAGCCAAAGCGAACACTTTTCCACTGGTTTGCACCTTATTTGGTTTCTGACATTGACTACCAATGTGTCCTTCTTCACCATAATTGAAACAAATCACACCAGCAAGAGCATCTCCATCTGGAAGGTCGCTAAACTACGAGATCCAGCATTCCCATCAGTGTTCGACTGATTCTCCATAGCATGCGTCATTGCTTCTAAAGCAGCAATAAGTGCAACATCATTCCTTCCAGCCATCTCAACTTAACACTACAACATAAACAACAGTTAGAACTCAAGTTAACAATACTCAATTGTTAGACAAACTACGACTCGACAACTTGGTCAGACGGACCGACTTGCTCTGATACCAACTTGTAACACCCCAATTTTACCCAGCAATTATTATAAGAATCAGAGTTATAAAAATTCAATAACTAAATTAGGATGCTATAATCTCAACTTAAAACAATGACATTCATCACAGATACATAACACATTAAACTTGGATGAACCAACAATAACATAAATTAATCTTTTAAAATAAACAATTGTCATAACTATGCAGTGGAATCAAATATTCAACTTAAAAGAATATATCATCTTCGTCCAACTGAAATAACTTATAATAACAAGTATTTAACGAAAAACAACTTAAAGTTCAATCAACTGAAATAATCAACAATAAAATAGTAAGCTTTCATCCCCCTGAGTGTTACATATCAGAACAATGACACCGACTCGAACTACTGAAGATAAACCGCCTTCACTCTAGATTACCTGCATGTTACCAACATCGGGGTAACATTCTAACAGAATGCGTGAGACATCTAACAATATAATTGAACATATGATAAACATTATATTAGAATAGGTTCATGCAAAATCACCGCTTTACAACTTATAAACAACAGCAATCACGACAAAATATTAACAAAATATAATGATTAATTCATCAACACAACAACTCAAATATGCAACGAGAAATGCGACTCATTTTTATGCACATGCATGTGGTACTGTTGTACCCAAAAATTTGCCCTCTTTATTTTACCTTATATGGTTTATGTTTCATCATACATACTCATGCATTTTTGAATGGGATCAAAGTATCTCTGGCTCTCATAGTTTTCTTCAAACTTTGTGAAATGTTGTATTGTCAATTAATATAAGGAGGCTCTCATATCTTCTCTATTTTGATCATTCAAGCTACCAAGGCTTCTAAGGCCTCGTGACATCTCAAGTTGATTCTTTGTTTTATCAGAGAATTAAAAATGGCAAGGGTTTCAAAGTAAATCTCATTCTTCTCTTATCCACTGGCCTTTGTGCATGGTTTCTGATTGCTGAAATGTATGGCACCTTTATTGATAAAGTTTTAGGAAGCATTATCATTATGAGTCTTATCTAAATACATGAGACATCTGAGTTCAAAATATCAACAATGTTAGGGTTTTGATCCTGGATATATATTCTCACCAAACTACAAGGCTATTCACCTACCAATGAGCTTTTGAGTTGGATATTTTAGGAGAAGAGGAGAAACTTTTGAATGTTGGTGGTTTATTTTTATTCAACCTAAATACCTGTATTAGGTACCAAAGTTCAAATAAATCTTAAGGAAGTTCAACTTCCAATTCAAAGTTCGTAGGTTCTACACGGTATCCTAGAGCCAAGTTCGTTCAAGATTCCAATGGAAGATACAAGTTACGATATTCTAAATCGTTTATTTTCATTCATGCTCAAGAATTCAAATCTACACAAAGTTTCATTGCTATTCAAATTTACAAGCATAAATTTGAATACACTTGTTTCTAGTTTCACTACCAATTATAAGTCCTCAAGTCTCAAAGTTCAAATTACAAGTTGAAATCATAATGTTACAAAATTTCCTAATGGATACAAGTTTGTTCTAAAAACTAAAAAGAGGTTCTCTTTATCTTCAAGGTCCTGTGAGATATTCGAGTCCCTTCCATCTCTTTCATCCTCTTTACCAATTTGCTCCATTACTCGTCATTGTTTGTTGTTCATTCATGAAATAAGAACATGGAAGGAAATGGCTAGTAAAGTAATCAAAACTTGAATGATAAACAAAGAAAAGTTTCAAAAATCTTCAAGAAATTTTCTCTTCAATTTCATCATGAGGGTTTGAGTGAGGAATCGGAATATAGGGGTGGTGTTTTTAAATCACGTTTAAAGCAATGCAAAGGCCTCATACATTATGTTTCACACAAATCAGTTTTCAAGCAAGCAATCATGGGTCAAATTCTCTACTGCAAATCATAAAAAGTTTATTTTTTGGTTCACAATAAAAGGGAAAAGTCGATGCAGTAAAACCGAATGCAAACAGAATTCCATCATAGTCCAGCCTAATAACGTATCAAAAATTGCAAAGCCCAACATAGAACAATCAAAAGCCTCATACAAAATTGTATTCAATCATGGGCCCAAACACCTTTGCTACAAATCTCAAACAAATGAATAAAAAAGATTTGTTTAGTTCACAGTAAGTATTGATTAAAAACTCAAAAAAAAGTTCATCATAGACAGAACTGTCAAAAAGCATCACAGAAAACAAAAATTCACAAAGCCATCAAGCAATAAGTACAAGCTCAGTACACAAAATTCGAGCCAGCAAGAAACAAGGCCAAGAAGTAATAGGCATAGCATAGCAAAAGCCAACAAGCAACAAGTACAGAAAATCAAAGCCAGTAAGCAACATAACAGAAAATGACAAGTCCCATACGAATGGCTCAAGGACTGTTATCTCAAATCAACTTCAACAGTAAACCCTAAAGTTAACAGCATATAAAAGGATGAAGGTCGTAGTTCACAAGGGGGAGGACAACAGAGTTCACAAACAAATACACAGATACAGAAATAGGGTCATAGAACATACAAACCCTAGATTGAAAAACCCTTTAAAAATCCTTCAGAGAAACAAAGCCACAACAAGAACAAACACAAACCCTAAACTATCATCATCATCTTTGCAACAACAAACCCTTCAGAAATTGAAATCATTTTTTTGAAGAGAGGAAAAGATTTCATAACATAAATCTGAAAAATCTCACCAGAAATCGAATATCTGAGCGCAAGGGTTTCGTTCCCTCCCTTTCAAGATCTACTCAAAACATCATACCATCTGCAAAATCAAGCCAGAGATTATCAAAGAGGAGAACAAGATGAAGCTAACGGTGTAAAAAAAGTCATGGGTCAGAGCTAAGCCGCCGTGAGCGCCGCCGCCTGCCGCTGCTAGGGTGATTTCCGGCGAGCTAAAGAAGACAAAGGAGAACGAGAGAACAAAGGGAAGAAGAGAGATATATTTTTCTCTGTTTTAATTAAAATACAGTTTTTAATTTTGTTTTTGTTATATCTGTTTTTTAACCTAATTCATCTGGTGGTGACACTTGTCACCGCCCTTGTGGTCACATGCTATTGATTCCATGCAAGCCTTCCACCATACCTATCATGCGTCTCCGTCTGCATCCCTATGATAAAGATCAAGCGTTCCAATAATGCCACCCACCATGCATCCTCATAGGCTTCAGGCGTTGGAACATTGAAGCCTTTTGGGTCTTGGACGAATTAGCTTTTTGCACCCCCCTGTTTGTTGATATTCAGGCCCATTATCTTTTTTTTGTTACAAACAACTTTTTTTTCTGATTAAAATAAAGGGTTTGTTTTGGGCCTAACCAAAAATATTTTCCCATAACTCTATTTTACTTCTAACTCAGGCCCAACATTTTTTTCATTTTTATATTTTTCTCATTTATTTATTTATTTTATTTAACCAAAAATACAAAAAATATATATTTCTTAAATAATTAGATTAAAATATTTTTATTATTTTTATTTTATTTTTACTTCATTTATTTTTCTACACAAATAAAACCTTAAAAATAATTTTCAACAACTAATTTTTTTTTATTAACTTAGACCTATATTTTTCTATATTTCAATTATTTTTCATTTTTAATAAAATTAATTTTCATATTAATTTAATTTATTTGGGTTTATTAATTTCTTTTAAATACAAAATTAATCAATTAAATTAATGATTAAAACCTTTTCCATAAAAAAAATCCACAAAAACAAATTCTATTCTCTACTTTACATTTCTTTGCGCATTTTACTATTTCGCATTACAATTTATGTAATTGTCAAAGCCTTTTAATAGTAATTAGGATTTACTTTACGTATCACACCCTCATTCATAAAAGTGTACCCCTCATTCTCAGAGCTTTGTAATAGCGTAGGATATTTAAATTTCATAATTTATCACTTTCCTTATTATTGCTAGTAATTAGGATTTGCATGGCAAGATTAAAAATCAAATATTAGACAACCCTAATTCAAGATAAAATATTTGAAAACAACACACTTTACACACATGCACCTCTAGGGTAACCCATACTTGTTGCCTCAGATAAAAACAGTCATGTCCCTCGAACATGAGATGTTTTAGCAAGAGACCCTCGATTAAAAGATCATAGTCCCTCGATGACCCTTCAAATGTTGCCTTCTATAAATGATCTTAGTCCCTTACGAAAATTGCTAAAACATCTTACAAGTTTCCTTCTATGACTGTACGATGACCCACGCCTATCCTTCACATCCAATGATAAGGCTCTCTACCAATCAATGGTAAAGTAGCACTATCTAAAAGAGGAGGAAAAGAACAAAGATTTTTTGATTAGGTAGATTGCTTGTAATTACTTGCTCACAAACTAAAATCATTTCTGCACTGCACACTTTCAAACAAACATCTTTTCAAACACTCTATTTCCAAACAAATGTTTTCCAAACAAACACTTTGTATAAATTCTCAATGATATGAGAGTCATTACAAAGTTTGTCGTACTAAGGCGTTTTCAAAATATTTCCAAACAAACATTTTGTATACATTTTCAACGATACAAGAATAATTACAAAATTGCCATTTTCAAAATACCTTCAAACATTTTCAAACACACACAAACACAAAGAATTTTTAAGTGATCAACCAATTAAGAGCCCGTAGATAACTACAGATGAAAAGGGTGCTAACACCTTCCCTTTTCATAACCTACCCCTCGAACTTAAGAAAATTCTCAAAAGGTCTTTCCTATTCTTTTCACTCTTTCCTTTATTGGATAAAATAAAATTTGATGGCAACTCTTGGTATCCACAACATTTACGATAAAACACCAAAACAACCAAGTCAGTTCTCCCACCGTATCACAGATACCAATGAAGCAGAACTCCCAACTTAATAACTTGCCAATTAATAGAGGCAACACAACAAAATTCATCACCTGAAACTTCAATAATTAATAATAACAACGTTACAACAACTTATATGTATCAATACTGTTATCAACATGGTCCTACTAAAATGCTTCTACTAAATTATTCTGTTGATTAGCCTTTTAATAGTTTTCTGCTAAATTAATGAAGCTATTATTTTTCTTCTACTTAAATTATCTCTACTGCTAATATATTTTGGTTACTATTGTTTCTGCTATTTGCTACTAGCTCTGCAACTAAAACCATACCAGTTACTAATTATGTAACTTATTAATCTTACCTGCTAAATATCTACTACTATTACTTTCCTAAATTATTGATGCCATGACTTATCATTATGCTGTCTACTATTACTAATTTTCTGCTAACATTTACTAACTATGTTACATCCATTTATGTGACTAAATATTAAAGTAACAGACACACAGGCAGACACGGGAAAACAGACAAAACAAGGTAACAGACACACGATGTGTCCCTCGGCACATAGGTTGTGCCACTCGACACTTACCTCCCTTTCACCTGGTGCCGATCGACACCCCTTTCCTTCCGCCCAACACACTCTCCTTATGCCTCTGTGCCGTTCAACACACACGTCGTGCCCCTCGGTACAACGGGTTCTCCAGCCCCAGATTTTAGTCGACTACTGATACGAACATAAAATTAACCAAATTTTTTTCCTCCGATTACAAGTCTCATACCAAACTAATATATATTTGCAGCAACATCAATTTTCACTGAAACAACAACTTTACAGAGACGATAATTTTTCACAATTAACCATATATATTAATCATATAACCTCCATTAATCATATTAATCAAAACTATTACACAACTTTACAGAAAAACTCCCACATAATATTAATCATATACCCAATTATAGAGTCGGAACCCAACCCTTACCTTGGATCGAAGGTTGCTCTATAATTTTCCAATCGGACCTAGCCTTGTGCCTCTTCTCTTTATTCCTCTTCTCTGCAACTTCTCACGTATAACACTTTATCTACTCTTTCTCTTAACCATTTTTAATTAACCTAATTTCTATTATTTAACTAAACTCAATAATATTATTATTTCTATTGGGCCTAATATTCACACCCCCTTAATACTACGTCTATCACCAAAACAAGCCCAACAACTAATATTATTAATATTCTACAATTCTAATATTATTACTAATATTATTAATCAGCTAATTTAACCGACTAATAACAACACCGCAACTTATGTCAACAACTCTCAACATAACACAACATGTCAACGATTTCAACAAATAATTTGAAATTAATAGAAAATACTTAATTAAATAATTAATTAAATACACAGGTGTTACAACCTACACCAATAATATGCCATACGCTTCTTCATTCAGCCCACTCAAAGGGAATCAGGCAATAGAGTCATACAAAGTGTATCTTGAATGTTTGGTAGCAGAGGATATACACTTCCATACATACGTTGATCACTTTGAGATGCATTCCTTTGACAACATATCCCTTTACTCTAGATGGTTGACTTGTGATTCATGGCCGATGTGTCTTTCTACATGTAATTTATTCCCAGAGTCCCTTCCGAGTGTGCTTCTCCCGCTATGACATAGAGATATAGATATCATGTTTCATGATTATCTTAATCATCTGGTATCAGATTAGGCATGAAGTATCATAGCTCCTAGCGACTAGAGAGTTGTACACTACTACATCTAGTGGTATTCCAGGGTGTCACAATCCAAAATTTAGCTACTTTTGTTTTATAAACCTCTACTTCAATATAACTTATAAATTCAAGGGTGAGTTTAGAAAAAGGTTAGGTTTTGAAAGACATGAGGTTTTCCTAATATATTTGGTCAAACATCTGGTTAACATCATCAGCCAACTCTAACGTTTTTAATGAATTTTCATGTACATACCTTGTAGGTGTTATTTGTTGGTGCAGAGATAATCTTACCACTCTTGTTGTGCAATGATGCGGTGTATTCGCAAGTGTACGAATCACGACTGTTGTACCCCAAAATTTGTCCTCCCATATTCTTCAAGTTTTGACAAGCATCATCTCAATTTGCTCAAGTCTTCTCAAGGGTTGCACAGTCAACCACCCTCCTAAGCCAGTCAAATTAGGGTTTTGGTTCCTGCAAGGAAGTTGAGGTTTTCAAAGGGCTCAATCAAGTCCCACATGCCTATACACATTGTCAATCATCTACATGTCAAGTTACAAGACTCACAGCATCAAGTTGCACAGTCAAAAACCCTAGTTGCTCTACAGTCAACTGCAGGGGCAAAATGGTCATTTGGCAGTCAAAAGTCAAAATTTTTGGTCAACATCTTATTTTGAAGCCACAATCATCATTTGATCAAGTCTTGATCATGATTCCTCAAGCATGGCTCAAAAATCATCAAGATGCAAAAGTTGCTATTTTTGGACAGCTGAAAAGTCAACTGTAACTTGACCAAGGCATAACTTTTTCATGGTTCATCAGAAAAATCCCATCCAATGCTCATTTTGAAGGGGATGACATTTCCTACAACTCATCTTCACATTCCAATTCCAAGAAATGATCTCACAAAAAGTTATCAATTTCAACATTATAGGTCATTTTCAAAAGTCAATAAAAAGGCATTTTAAGTCAAAGACCATAAATTGAGATTGGTAACTCAAAATGACATGGGACCAAAGGAATTGGTTAGAGGACTTCAAGACCTTTCCAAAATGTCCAAGAACATGTTCATATGATCAAAATTGAGCAAGATATGCATTGGAGAAGTTGGGAAATTTTTGTGAAATGGCAAAAGTCAATTATCCTTGAAACTTCAATTTTTGACAAAAGGGCCCACTTTTTCCACTTGATTCAGCCTTGTCATGCCACCCACGTGTCCCATGATCAATTTCAAGACCAAATAATTATTTTTCTATTTTTATTTAATTTTTATGGATTTAATTCATTTTAATCCATAATAATTCAAGTAAATCTAAAAAAATTAATTAAATGGTATCTTATGGTTTGAATAGCCTTCATGAAGCATTTGCAACCTACCAATTTCGTGCTAAGCTCATTTAGGCATGAAAATTCAAATTTTGAACAAGCTTTGAAAGGCGTTTAATGGTGGTTAAGACAAAATCCAAAGCTTAATTGCAATGGTTAAAGGCTCCTAAATGTGACTTATTCTCACTCATTACTACATATGCAAGCCTTGCAAGCCTCACTCACAACCTGAACATTACACAAACGGCCAGAGCAAAATCGAAAAATTTGTCAAAAAAGTGTGAGATCAAAAGGAGTTTTGCAAGCATTTTCAGGCCAAAAGGAGAACGTGACTCTCTTCTTTGCCATATCCTGGAGCTAAAGCAACCCTTGCCACGTCCTAAGGTCCATTATCAAGCACTGTAAGTATTCCCAGGTCCCCCAAAACTCAATATTATTTTGTCTAACAAATTCCTATGCAGGCTAGTCATTGTGCTCCACCATACGCCTCACCAATCCACATGTCATATGTCCACAATCAGCCATCCAAAGGCCATGAGAGGAGGAGTACCATGTTCTTCAGTCAAAGCGCATGCAGGCAATTGCAAAAGTCAAACGTGGCTGAGCTTAGTGGGCCAAAATGTTGCAATCAACACCTCCAAAAAAGGCCCAAACCCCCCATGGTTTTGTTACTTTTTTTATTATTTTTCTTTCCCTTATAATTTCTTTTTTTTTTAATTATTATCATTATTGTTAATTAACCTAACAAACTAATTTTTTCCATAAAATTCAGAAAAACAAAAAAACATTTTATTATTAACTTATTTTGTGAATAAATTCTAATATTAATTAATTAGTTGTGTAATTAGAACAATTTTAACATTTTTTAATAAGTAAAATTAATTTAGAATTAGGTCTTTCACTTCCAATTTTTAATTTCTTTTTATTTCATTTCATTAAAAACATAAAAAAACAAAAAAAAAACATTTTCTTAATTAATTAATTAATTAGTTATTAATTTTAATTTCATTAACTACAAGGGACAAAATTCAATTCTTATTCAAAAAAGGGTCAAAATCCTTAAGACGTTCCCGATTCCATTTTCTATTCGCGCGTATTTATTTATTTTGATTATTTTTGTAAATGCTTCTGGAAGTGTAATAGTTAATTAGGACCTCTTTTACTGCTTTATTTATTTTCTCGCAGTTTATTTTTTCAAACGGGTCTTTGTTTTTTTGGCGATGTATAGACCCGCGCCTTGTAATAGTTAGATTTATATTTCTGCAATTTATTTTCCACACTCCTAACTGTTAAAAAAATGCATGAAAGAATGTATGAAAAATAAAATTAATCCGTAGCTCACAAATAACATGTACAAGATAACCTTAACTGAAAAACAACACACAAAGCACATGCCACTTCTAGGGTACGCCTCACTGGTTGCCTCGACGTGGTCATCAAGTATAGGGTATCTTAGAGGTCGCCCTTCTGTCTAAAAGATCCAGTTGCCTCGAAACGGTTGCCTCGGATAAAAAGGATCTAGGATATTAGGGTTACTTCTAAGGTGTCCTACCATTGCTTCGGTGACCACACTGTCCCGATAATCGAATTGACCCGAACAACTCCAACGATGGTGCTACCTACTTCTCAATAGTGGGATAGCACTATCTAAAGGACTCTTACACAGCCTAATTCCTTAGAGTAGGTAGATCTCATGGGTACTTGCTCTTTTCAAACAAACAAAAACAACTTTTCACACCTCACACTTTCTAAAAGTTTTCAAATAAATTTTTCATACACTCTTGAGGACAGATACAAGAGTTACTTAGAAATCTTTCAAACAAAACTTTTTTTTTCAAAACCCACTCACACTTGAAAAGCAAACATATTTTGAAAACATAAGAGCAAGTACCTAAGAGCCCGTGGATAACCACGGATAGAAAGGGTGCTAATACCTTCCCTTTCTATAAATCTACCTCCCGAACCGAGAAACATTCTCAAATAAGGAATTTTGTTGTGCTTTTGTCATTTCCATGTTGGAGAATATAAAAGACGGTGGCGACTCTTACTTACCGCGACATTTCGCGAACCAGCTTAAAAACAATCAGTTCTATTTCCACCGATCACAACGACAGAGTAATATAAAAGATTATGGATCCACAGAGATCAATCATCAATCTATTGTTTCCTATTGTTACGGTGTTTAGCTAAGTCAATATTAAACAGGGAATTGAGCATGAAAGAAAGTAAAGTGTGGCGGAATAAACTTCAGATATAAAAGCAGGGTCGAATGTAATTCACATAATCAGATGATATTTGCAATACTTCGGAATAGAACTACTTATAGGGAAATATTTTCTACTAAAGAAAAGAACTAATTTAACAGGAATTGTCGCTTTTGCGTAATCAGAACCGAGTTTACTCTCTAATCAGACCTTCTTATCGTCACTTATAAAAAGACACGCATTGCGTTAAAGTAATAAACCTATTTTTAAGAAATAAAGTACTTGGCCAAGTTGAAAAGTATTTTGATCTGGAATTTCTAATAAAAAGGGGACCTAACTTTAACCCTATAAACGCGTCCGAAAATAGTTTCAAAATTGATTTCTTTGATAATAAAAATCCCTAACTAATCGGACAAAGCGCTTTCGCTTCCTTTGACAAGTTAGAACTAACCGGGTTTAACAAGGGTTGGACGGCTTTCGATCTTACCCAACAACAATAAAGTACAAAAAACTCATATTAAAAACGAAAATATCCCATAAGCATTTCTATTGACACATTATTTGGAATATTGATCTAACTAGATTCCTTACATTCTAGCCCAGTAAGGTTCAGCCTGACATGGGAATGTAAACAGACATGTTAAAATAAACCGTGTGAGAAAGTAAATAATTTAAAGTGCGGTGCGGGAAATAAACAAAGTAAAAGCAGTGCAGAAAATAAACAAAGTAAAAGCAGGTGCGGGAAATAAACAAAGTAAAAGCAGTGCGGAAAATAGACAAGTAAAAGAAGGTGCGGGAAATAAACAAAGTAAAAGCAGGTGCGGGAAATAAACAAAGTAAAAGTAGGTGTGGGAAATATAAATAGAAACCTGCTCCAAACGGGGAGGTTTTAAATCTGGTACAAACTGCAAGTAAAATGCGACTGGAAATAAATAGCAGTTGAAAATAAATGTGGCAGGATAAACTTCTGCCGAAGTGCTCTAAACTCGATTACAGACTCAATCTACGAACTCGACCACAGACTCAATAAATAATGCAATAATTCCCTGATGTGAAGAATTATCGCTTTACAATGGTGAAATTATATGGCTTAAGTTCACAACTATGGTTGGATTAAGTTTGCAACTAAGCTTGGGTGAACTGAAATGAAATCAGGAACTTCTATTTATAGAGGATGAAGAACGCAGGAAATCACAGGAATGCCCCCCAACTCCTTTTGGGGGGGGGGAAACATCGTCCAAAGTTGGCGCCCGCCATGAGTGTAAATGAAAGGGAGTGGGGAACATGGAAGTTGAGGTCAGCAGGAGGTGGTCCACGTCATGGCCTACCCTACGGCCGGTGCCATGGTGGACGCCATGAGTGAAAATTTGACCTAAACTCCTATTTTTCATCCTGTTTTCCTTCATTTCTTTAGGGGGGCTCTGGATAATTGAAATACCTGAAAAGGAAACAAAAGATAGGCATAATACGAGAAAACAATAATAATAAACCTAAATAACATGGGAAATCAGAGTAAAAAACAAGTGTAAAGTAAGTGTTATCAAATTCTCCCACACTTAAACATTTGCTTGTCCTCAAGCAAAAACTCTAAATAGATTAAGAAGAAAAATGGTGTTAGTGAACAAGTTGGGCTGCAATGGGCCTCTGAAATTAAAACAGGGATGTATTGATAGGTACTGACTGATTCAAATCAAGGATATCGTAGTGACACTCTTCTGTAAAATAGACATAAGCTTCGTTCTTTTACGAACCAATCCATATCATGCCACTATGCTTAGGCCTATATTTTTCCTTTTTTTCAAATCCTTTTTCATTCAGGCGTAATCACATTAAGCCCGTTATTCATACATGCTCATAGTAAAGTGACCGAGTAGTGATTCTGATCATAAAACACAGGGCTCTGGTACAAAAAGTTGGTGTAACCCCTTTTATTGACCCATTTATAGTTGCGGGGGATTGAATCGTAATCCGGCCTACCAAGTTCAGCACCAGATACCTCTGAACTAACTAAAGATTGGTAAAAAAAATTTCTTTTTCTTTTTCTTCTTCTTCTTCTTTTGCTTTTGCTTTATTTTTTAACATACAACTTTTGTTGAGTTAAGTGACTTTGTGAGGGTCACGTATCCCGGGATTGTAGTTTATAATAAGAACATAGCATATAGATCATTCACTTCTCTTAGGTCCCCTACGTACAGCATGCTTAGACCGGAGCTGACTGCTAGGATAAACTATTCAAGGATTTAAGAATGAAAGTTTTATGGCCACGACATAGGGGGTATCGCGATCGAATTCCTAAATTCACAAAGCTTAAGGTGTAAAAACGATGTTGATGCTTCAAAAGGGCTTTCCCAAGTCATACTACATCCTATCTCAACCAGGTCTTATAGCCCAACTAAGTTCAAAATACAATGTTTTTCTTAGAAAATTTTTTCGGTTAGGCTCAAGAAATGGGGGAGTGGACATACACTAGACCATACAAATATAGATGACTCTTCAAACACACGTATTGTTTTGAAAAGAAAGCAAACAAGCAAACTAAAGCAAATAAAGAAGTAAAATAACAAGAAGGAAAATACAGGAAAGGAAAAATAAAGCGAGTAAATCTCCTCCCACAATTAAATCAAACATTATCCCCAATGTTACGAAATAAGATAAGGAAAGAGTCAACTGGTAAAGTACTAAGGTTGCCTGGGTCCCTCGCCATCCTGCGGTGAATGTCTAGGATGACAGGATTGGCTGCGATAACTACTGCTCTGAGAAGCCTCGAACTGGTCAAATCTGGCAGACAAGGTAATCCGTGAACTCTGAATCTCGCGAAGGTTTCCTAAAAGGGAACCTTGAGTGGCCTCCATGAGGGTGGAGTTCCTCTAAAACTGGGCTTGTTGCCTATGTTGCTCGCGGGATATCGCCAATTGAGATTCCATAAGACTTTGAAAAGAGCGGTCCGTCTGGTGTCGTGACGCCTCCATAAAACTCATGTTATCTGCCAGCTGTTGTTGGATGGCAGAAAGTAAACCATCTCTTCTCTCCTCCCGGGCTAGATGGTCACGCCACATCTCTTCAGTGATGTAGAAGCCAGGATTTGTACCTGAAAAAGTGTTAGAAGTAGAAGGTGCAGTGTGTGTGGGTGAAGCATGGTGGGGGACACAGGTGGGGCATGAGGTTCATCCCTCTGCTCGTATTCTTCATAAGTCTCGTGTTCGTCCCCAAGTGGAACATTAGGAGGTAATGGACCCGTAAAAGGTGGAGCATCTAGATCGTAGGTCCAGTTCCTCGCAAATTGTACATCAATACGTCTAGTGCAAGGCAGAACGACTAATGGGATAGCAACACCCCGAACCATAAGTTCAAAGCCACCCACTCTCCTCACCTTGCACAATTTCATATCTTTTAGAAATTTCAAATTAATTGTGTGGGGAGGCAGGGGTGCTAGGGTAGCTATCTCAGCATCGAGGTGCAGAGCTCTAGCAATAGATGTAACTAGTCCTCCAAAAGCTATGGTCCCTGTGTGTCTCAGGACAGCAATCATGTGAGCAATCATAAACGGGACTGAATTAATTCTTCTATTAGTGAGACTACCTTGCAAAAATAGAAGTTCTCTAGCATTTACCTTGTTTGGATTCTCCCGGCCAAAAATAGTACAGACGAGCATATATCGAAAAATTTGAATAGCCAAGTTATGGATCAATCATGCTAAAATTCCTTCAAAAGAATTTATAGAAGAGTTTGACAATTGACGCGAGAAGGAAAATGCATCAATGGACCATTCAGAATCCAAAGGGGTCTCATAAATAGTGCCATCACCATGAGGAATACCCAACAGAACTGCTAGTTTGTCGGTGCTATATTCATATTCAACATTAAACAGGCGGAATTCAACCGTACCAAAGGTACTAGTAGTGTCGGTGTGAACCAAATAAATTAGGGAACTTAAGAATTCCCGAGTAAGCCTCTCAAAGGTGGGCTCTTTTCTAATAAAAATCTCGTGCAATCCTAGGATGTCAGCTAAATGAAAAAAACTATGATAAAGTCCTAAAGTATACAAACAGTCTTCATCGACATGCCTGGTTGAGACAATTTCTCGTCCTTGCAATTTTTCAAGGATTTTTCGTTGTCGGTCTCCGGGTTTGCCTTCACGAAGAACGTATTTGTTGAACTCCATTATTTCTTCTTTGGAAGAAAATTGAAAAAAAATGGGTTTCAAAATGGGTGTTGGAGATTGGGAGGAGGAAGTTTGAATTTTTATGAAGGTTATAAAAATGGATGTTGGAGTGGTTAATGGGGTAGTAGGTGGTTGATAAAATGAGAGTTTTTGGGTGGCTTTGGGGTTGAAAATGGAGAAAGTGGGAGGTTTTTGAAAATTTGCCCGTTATAGTCTCAGACCCCATGGCGGGCGCCATGGTCTTGGTGGCGGGAGCCATGCTTGGAATTTGGGTTGGGCTCAAATTTCTTTGTTTTGTTGGTTTGGGCTTCTTATTCCAATTTCTTCTCGTAGGTGCAAACAACAATTCTTCATTTGGTGCTTCCAAGGATTGGTGTATTGAATTTTTTTCTTTTATGTTTATAACTTGAAAATAAAAAATAAAAATCATAAAAATAAAATAAACAATTAATTAAAGAGAAATATACTTAATTATGGTAAGTCACGAAAAATAAAAATAAAAAGAATGTAGAATGCAAGGGTTAGGCATAAAAATAGATAAGTCTGAAAAAAGGAAACAACATGATAAAAGAAACAACAAAACAGTGCAGATATGAATCAAGATCATCAAGGAGTATTAGGGTCCTTAGTCGACTCAGAACCATGAGTTGCAGCTAACTTACTGCGAAAATCATCAATTTCCTGCTGTGGGAGGTCTGCCTCAGTAGAGTGAGTAGCATCGAAAACCATAACCTGAAGAGAGAGGTATTCAACTGTCTGACGAAGTTGGGCTACCTATCTACGCAGCTCAGCAACCTGTACATAGATGTCAGGTTGCTGCAAAGAGAAATTATTAGAGAATACAATGGTCCTTTCTGGCGATGGACATGGATGATACTCAGGTACTGGAGGTGATTTTCACTCGTCCACGGTCTCTCCAAGACCTTCTAAGGCATATGTCCAATTGGCAGGATTATAGACATTGGTCATCATGGGATCAGGCAAGGTAAAATAGTTAATGGTTTCATTATCAATTAGGAGTCTATACTGGTTGGGATTAAAGTAGACTCTTCTTATCAGCCCACGATCCGAACTGAAATCAATGTCGATTGTAGTATATCCACAGTAGGAGGTAAGGTTAGATAACTTACTTGTATGACCCAAAGCAGAAGCAATCTGAGTCACTGTCCCTCCCACATGGAGGATACCTTCAGCAGACTTAGAAGTCACTGTGAGATTCCACAGCAGAAAATTTCCACAGGCTACCTCACGGTGAGACGTCGAAGTTACATTTGTTTTGTAACAACTTCTTATGTATTTCAGCTACCAGACTACCTCATGTACTTGGAGAAGAACATTCAAATGGTAGGCGAAGATCGTATAACACAAGGATCCTAGATAAAGACAAGGTAAAGGATTGCAACATTACTAACAATCGAAGTAATTATCACCATGAACCACATGATACTCCGTTGCGGCACAAAGTGTTAGGTATTTTGATTTTACTTTACCATATTTTAGTATAATTACCGATATCCAAATCATTATCATAACCAACAACGATCCTTCATCGTAACACCTCTTCCATATAGAAATTTTACATTGAGTCAAGAAGCAAAGATCAAAGGGCACTAAGACATTCGAAAAACAAGAAAATACCGAGAATCTCGAATGTGAAACTACCAGCTAGTTTGACACTCTCCACTATTGATGAAAGCGCTTACGAGATACCTCTTATGCAATAAACTCCTTGTTATAAATTTTGATCCAATGTAATCGAACTACCAAATCTATGTAAATCAGATCCGGACGCATATGTTATCGGAGATCCTTTGGCCTTTTGTAACTTTATAGCTCACTCTCGTAGAACAAAAAAGATTGTACCCTCGGTAGTGAAGAATATGTGATAGGAGAGCACTCCAAACTCCTAATAACATTAAAGTAAGACACAATATAAGACACATTCAGTGGACATTCTTATCAAACTTAATGCTCGGCTTCGCCAATCCATAGGGATACAATATTGTATAGAAGGAAACTAGGTTTGGCTTGCACAAATAGAGAAATGACTTAGTGAAATATCTCTTAAGAAACCTCTTATTCATTCGATAATGCTCTCAACATAAGTAAAATATAGTCATACCCTAGGAGGTAAACTTCTACATCATTTGAAATCATGTTGCCAATTAAGATTAAGAATATTAAGAATATAGACTTCTACCTAAAACTTTAGGGACAACATCTACGAAATCAAACGAGCATACAAGGGGATCATAGACGAATGAGCATCCATATTTGTCCACATACAATATCTACGAAGATACTTACCGTCGCGTGAAGCCCATTAGTTAATGGTACACAGACAAAATCCATGGTGAACAAGCGCCCCCCACTAGACGAACAAAGGAATATCACATTAGCTGATGGTACAAATAGACGAGGAATGAGTAAAGAATGAAAGGAGAACAAGTGGTATCACTTAAGAGAACACGTGTCTCCAATTATTGTAATTGTTGGAATGAGGCTTAAAATGGGTTTTCCTAGAATACCACCTAAGGACATTCAACCACCTTTTAAAGGCTGGGTAGCATAAAACAAGAAAAATATCCCCACGGCAGGGGAAATCTTCAGACCTTCACACATCATCTCAAAGATTTTGATAAAACCCTGACTATTAAGAGGTAGCTAAAAGGGCACAACATTAAGGACCCTTATAACTTCCATGATGGGAAAAGGGAAAAAACACGTCCATATCCTTAATAAATGGGAGATAGAAATAGAAATAAGGGGAAGGAAATTCATAAGGGATAATCATGGTAACCATATCCGATGTTGATTAGACCTCTATGATAACCACATATTCGTCTTCTGAAGAAGAAATCTCCACATCTATCCTGAAGGAGAGGATATGGTCTTCAATGATATAAAAAATGGCCAAATATACTTGGCCCCTTTAAACACTCCAGAAGAGGAAACCATTATCCATTTGTTGGTGAGAAAGCAAAATAATAAAAAGAAATCACTACCACCATCACAATCCCCAAAGGTACTATTAGAGCCCTCAAAGTTCCAACATTGTGGTAATCGATTACAACTGGATGATAATCATTTATTATATGTTGCCAGTCCCTTGATTCATAAAAAATTGTCCATATTGATTACATTTTTCTTCTTAACTACATCATAAAGTTTGTAACCACATGTTGAGTGGCACCCAACAAATATCACTTGATCTCCCTTATCGTGTAGCTTCTTTCTAAGCTGATTTAAAACACTTCTATACACAACTGAACCAAATATCTCAATGACCTATACTTGGTTTAAATGTGGATCGTGATTCTTCACGTGTAATATTTTTCATCTTCTTTTTTGGACACCTATTAAGAAAATATGTGGTTTTGGACACCACTTATCCCCACAATCATTTTGGCAAGTGCTTCCCTTTAAACATGCTTCTTACGATGTTCATAATTGATCGATTCTTTCTTTTGGAAAGTCCATTTTGTTGAGGCGTATAAGGTGACACTACCTCATGTACTATGCCTTCTTGATCACAAAATTTTCAAAAATAATTTGAGACATATTCACATATACCATATATTTATAGAGTTTTGATTTAGTGATCAATTTGTCTTTCTACCATTGATTTGAACTTCTTGAAGACTTCAAGCACCTCATATTTTTTTGATCAAATAAGTCCATATATTTCTACTATAATCATCAATGAAAGGGACAAAGTACTTATTGCTTTTGATTAAGTCCACTTGCATCGGTACATGAACATCCAAATACACCACCTCAAGATTACATTACTTGGTTTTACATCATGTATCTTTCCTAAATCCACCTTTAAGTTGTTTGGCCTGCACACACTCTTCACGGGCTTCAGTTAACATATCGATCAATGGAAACCCTGTAAACTAGTTATTTTTCTGCATAGCATGAGATCTTTGAAATTAAACTTCCCAAGCATCTAGTTCCATATACATTCCCCCTCCTAGTTGCAGTTACAAGAAACCTATGCTCTATTACTTTCTGTTCAACCTTGAAAGTTTTGTTCTGATCCATAAGGACCTTTACGATCAAACTACCATTTGAATCAAAAACTTTCAACACTTTGTTTTCCATATGAATCTTATAATTCCTTTCAAGTAGTTGACCAATGCTTAAAATATTATACTTGATTCTAGGAATATACAACACATCTTTAATCAAAGAATGCTCACCATTCTTTTTCTTGATTGATACATCATCAATCCCTTGTGCTGCTAGATTGATTTCATCCACGAATTTTAAGTTATTTTTCTTGGCTTAATTGATTTTTACAAACCAATCATTCCTTCCCATCCTGTGAGTTGAGCACCCAAAGTCAATATACTATTTACCGCGACATTCTACATATTCTTGCATAGGCACCATCACATTTTCAACTGAAGGTAACCGGTTACTATGGGCTCGTAACCGATTACAACTTGCTTCTTCCACTTTTGATAATCGGTTACAAGTAGCGTGTAACCGGTTACCACTACATCATGTGATATTTCCTGCTTTAGTGATCACCATCAACAATGTACTCTCATCATTCTCTTGCCTTGCAAACTTTGCTTCAACTTCTTGTGAATCAATATTGTTGGCATTATATTCACGAGCAAAATTTTCAAGCTGTTGACAATTGTAGCATTTAACATTGCTCTTATCATCTTTCTTCCTCCTCTTTTTCTATTGTTACAATCTTTGTAATTGCTTGATACACCACCTCTATTATAGTTGTTTTCACCCTTTTCGAATGTTGAATTGTTGAATTTTAAGAATCTCTTCCACCATTGTTCTGATAGTTTCTTCTACCTCTATTCATGGAACACCTCACCTTCACCTTCTTGCCTTTTCCAATGATACGGGCCTGTAAAGCAATCTCAGTCTTTTCCTTGTCAACATTCATTTCCTCAATTCTCTACTCACGAGTCTGAAGAGAACTTTGCAATTCTTCTCTGCTCATGATTGAAAGATCATTCGAATATTTAATCTCAATTACTACATTATTGAATCTTGATGTTAAAAATCTTAAAACTTTACCAACCAAATACTGCTCAACGATTGTCTCTCCACAAACCTTCAATTGATTCACCAGTCTTGTGATTCCTGTATAAGTTCTCTAATAGTCTCATTCTCTTCCATCTGCCTCTTGTGAGTTTGTAGCCTCACCACCTTTGGTTTATCATCTCATGCATAAATTTTCTCTAGCATTTCCAAGCTTCATTTGAGGATGTGCAATTATCAACCTTCTCAAAGTTATCAACATCAACCTATTGATGAATTAGATACAAAGTTTTAAAAAATTTCGTCTTCTCTTCCTTTTGTGCAGCCCTCTGTGCAACCTTTGCACCTTCTACAATTGGATTAACACTATTCTCGACCACTTTAAGAATATATTAATAACCAAACATCACTTTCATCTGTTTGCGACACTTATCATAATTCTTCGCATCGAGAATTAGGAAATTTGTAGGAATAAGTTTATTGGAGATGAAAAACAATTTTGCACACTTAATGTTTGATTAAAGAACCAAGCTCTTGATACTAAATATTGGGACAAAACAATCATAAGATAACACTAGTGTGCAAATGTGAAAACGGAGAGAGAATTAGAGAAATTAGGGTAAAATGTGACTTTATTTCATTAATGATTCAAAAAGAAGTATTTATACAATAATACACAACAATGTAACTGAGTAACTAAAGAAAACATATTTTTCGAGCTCGTAGCCGATTACATATTTCTTGCAACCAATTACACAAAACTTGATAACCGATTACGTATTTTCGATAATTTGTTACACAAAACTCATTGCCTAGTTATGAAACTGATGGTAATCGGTTATGGATCCGAATTGATCAGTTACACTATTATTTTTTTCAACATCTACTAGTAAAGGACCCATGCGTTCGCACGGGTCACGTAAAATCGATATAAATATTAAATAAAGATTATATAGTTATGATTAAAAAATGTATATAAAAATATATAGGAATTAAGAGAAAAAGCTTTAAATGATGACTATCTCATACATTTTAATTTAATTTATTAAGTTGTAGTAGTTGTCAAGATATACATAGAAATTATGTTGAAAAATATGAGTATATGGTCTAGTACACTTCACACAGATATATAAAATTGATTATCTACCCATGTGTTTGCATGGTTGTGCAATATCGTTATAAGTAACAAACAAATATAATATAATGATGGTTAAGAAATATATATAAAAGATGTTGACCCGTCAGAAATGTATATTTTAGTAGTTTAAGATATTCCCTAATAGAATAATAATGAGAATAAAAAACAGAAAAAACAAAATTTACATAAAAATAAAGAATGGGCCTAAAGGATCGGAAACCCTAATTATTAGATGTAGAATAAAGCACACGATACCTCCCTCTGCTTGCCACGCTCTGTTCACCGTCGATTCCTTCTCATCTTTGTTTCTCTTTTCATCTTTCTCTCTCCTTGTTCTCAAAAACTCGCTCTCTCACTCTCTGTTCTTTCTAAATCTCATTAAAACAAACAACAACAATCATGCTTTCATTCTCACGGTTCCTTATCATGTTTTCACAGTTCTGATTTCGTTTGCATAACCTCAAAATTCTGATCTAAACTCTTTATCTCTCGTAAGCCGCTTATTACGATTCTGTTTCAATAATCATGTCTCTGTTTCGACTCTGTTTGATTACAAAGTTTTTACAAATTTGATTTCAATTTTCACAAGTAAAACAACAATCAATCAACACAACCACACCTGGATTCATAGCTTGAACAAGACAAAGTCTAGAAAATAAATTGAAAATTCTTCGCAGGTGAATTATTCTCAAATAACTACTATTAATCATTAGTTTTTGATTTTTTTTCTTAATCATTATTATGCTTTCAAATTATCTATGTTGTTCTTGAAATTAAGTCTCTCATCAATTTTTCAAAAATATCAAAATAATTTTGATAGTATATTATTTTATTATATTAAGTTTTTATATTTTTCCTTATTAAATTCAATGTATCACGGCGTAGCTGTGGTTTCCGATCCATTCCACTTGAACTGCGAAGACGGTTAAGGCTCAATCCCCACTGACACCTCTATTCATTAAAAAACTAACATGCCAATCTCGCATCATAATCTTCCATTATCGCCGATTTCTCTATCCTCTAAACCCCTTTCTCAATTCTCCTTCCCCTATTCATTTCAGAAAAACCTAAACAAGAAAAACGGATATCTCAGAAATCGCAAAAAAACTCGGACTCTCCAATTCAGAACTCCTCATTCAAAAAGCCGCTGAACTTCGTCGCCTCTGCAATGTACACTTTGATTCCTCGATCATCAGCGTCGTAAGATCGTTTTCCTAACCGCATTTTAGTTAGTTACATTTTATAACCGTTTGATTGTTATTTTATAACTGTTTTGTTGTAGGGCGAAGTTTCCAAAGCTATCATCTGTATGGAGATTGCAGCGACTGGCTCGGTGTTCTCTTTGATCAATCTTCGGCTGTGAAACTCAGTGGAATGTCTGAGAGAGCTTATATCAGATCTTATAATTCACTTCACAATGGCATTGGTGTCAAGTCAGTTTCATTTTTATTAATTCATCTTTTCTGTTTTATATCTTTAATGTTTTTCGGTTTTAATTGATGAATTTGGTGTTTTAGGTTGAAGCTTGATGTGAGAGAATTGGCTATTCGATTTGGTTGTGTGAGGATTATACCTTATGTTCGCGACGGTCTCAAGCTGTAAGTTATTGATTTTATGCTTATAGTTATGTCTGCTATGTGTTTGTTGAAATGCTATTGAGAAAAAGGTACTATATTGATTGGTTATAATGTGTTGCTGATATGATTTCTTAATGATTGCAGTTATAAGGATAGGTTTCTTGCTTCGTTGTCGGCTGCTCTCCGTGCTAGTGCTGATTTTACTCGTCCGGTGTTTATGGCTGTTGCTTTTTATTTATCTGCAAAGAAACAAAAGGTACATTTGTAATGACCTCTATATTCTCAAGAATGCGCATGAGCACACCCACATATCATAATGTGCTTGTATATTATATTGACATAGTTTATGCTTGTTCTTTGCAGCTTAAAGTTGATAAGATTAAGCTAATTGAACTTTGTGGTACTTCTGAATCGGAATTTTCTAGTGTAAGTAATTTTTAGGCAAGGGGTTTTTACCTACGGACAGTGTTGTAGCTATAAACCTGCATATCTTCAAAATCACAACCATGCAATATAAATTTGATCCAAGTATATAGATCAACTGGGTTTGATCTCGTGAGTACAGTGGTACTCTTCTTTTGTCCTAATTTTGCCTGAAATAAAAAACCCTAAAACGGACCTTGAAACTCTAACAATGGCATTCAGTCAAATACGCATCAAAACACACAATTAATCATGCAAACATGTTCTAAATGGTCATACAAACATGAATGCATACTTAAAATTCATTTATCATGTGTAAATTATCAAAATCAAATTCAAGAAACGTGAGTAAACAGTGGTTCTATATGGGGCATTTCTGGGAGTGTTGAGGCGTGAGAATGGTCCAGGTAGCTTCCAAATATGCCCAGGAATGGATTTCAAACCTTTAAAGTCCTTGAATCTCCCTCTAAATCAAAATTCGATCAACACTTTTTGTCCAAAAATTTGAGTTTTTTATGAGTGTTCTACACGGCCAATCCTCCTTTTTCTGATCAGGTTTTGTCATGAATATATAATGGAATGAATTAGTTTAACAAAAACAGATGCAATCTTGAAGAATTATGGAGAAAAGATTTGATTTGTCGTGGATATTTTTAGTTTTTAAAATAGGCCAGATCATGCTCTTTTTGTTCCAATCATCCCTTGCACGAAATATTTGATTTTCCAGCTGATTCAAGACTCATTATGTGGTCATAAAAACAAATCTTGGATTTTATTTTATTATTTCACTATTTTATTTGATTTATTTTGATTTTAATGAATAAAAAATAAAAATAAATAATAAAAATAATGAAATAATGTATGAGTGAGCTCAGGTGTCGTGGACCATGTTAGGAATAAGATTCAAGCATGAAAACATGGACCCATTTGGAAAAAATTCAAGTTTGGTCATTATTTGCTTCATGCACATTTCTAAAAATTGGTCAACTTTAGCAATGCATATCTCTCTCATTTTTAACCCTAAGAGGGTGTTCTTGGACTTTTTAAAGAGCTTAGGATGTCCTCTAAGCAACCCTTTTGGTTTCATCTCAATTGGATCTTCCATGTTCATGTAAGGAGCTTTGACCCAAAAGGTATTTTTGTTGACTTTTTGAAAGGACCTATAATGTATGAACTTGTATATTTTGATTGAGGCATTTCTTGGACTTGAGGGATGAATAGAATTTGTAGGGAATTTGATTCTCTTCAAAATGAGCCTTGGTTGGAAAATTTCTGATAAAGTATGAAAAAGTTATGCTTGGTCAAAGTTTGGTTGACTTTTCCTATAAAAACCCTAATTTGCCATTTTTGACTTCTGATGAGTTAGGAGCATTTCTTGAGGAATCCTGATCAACCCTTGATCAAATGATGGATATTACTTCAAAATGTTGATGTTGACCAAAAGTCAACCCTTGGGCCACAATTGACTTTTGACCTAGTATAAGTTGATTTCTAGGCATTTAAGCAGTTGACTGGGAAAACTTGTTGTGCAATGCATGAAATTTGACACGGATGATCT
Source organism: Vicia faba (assembly GCA_948472305.1). Lineage (NCBI taxonomy): Eukaryota > Viridiplantae > Streptophyta > Magnoliopsida > Fabales > Fabaceae > Vicia > Vicia faba. Next base: position 1,212,044,870 of record OX451736.1, on the reverse strand, counting down.
TGAGGACATATTAGGACAATGGAGAATATTTGAGATCCTTTGGACTCACACATCTTTCTCAGGAGGGAAACCCTAGTTTGAGGCTTATTGTCTTAGGAGGAGAATTTGTCTGGTCAATTCTTGGTCATCTTAGGACAAGTTGGAGACCTCAATGGGCATGTGTTAAGTGAAATGAGAGGGCAAATTTTAGGGTACAACAACTATGATCTCGTATTTTTGATTGTTTATTCTAAGACGTCTCACATGCATAACATGACTATTTTCATAAGGCAACAAGTGGAGTTAACCCTAGAGGTACATGTGTGTAAAGTGTGTTTGATTGCATGCATTTTTGTCTTTTTATCAGGGTGGTCTACTTATTGATTTTATCTTGCCACACACCCTAATTACTAACATTTTATATAAAGTCAAAAGTGCAGAAAGATAAAATCCTACACTATTACAACCATATTGAATTGCATGAAAATATAAAGGCAAAAATAAGGTAAAAACAAGAAAAATGGATATTTCGATTTAGGGCAGCAAATCCTTCGATTTTGCACTTTCTGGATCTCTTCGATCTGGCCTGAAAAGGGGTGAAGGCATGACTTTCGATTGGGGCCTGGAGGCCAGCATGTTATGCCTTTCGTTTGGGGCCTGGAGGCCAGCATGTTGTCCCTTTTGTTTGGCCTGAAGGTTAGTATGGAAGCCAGAGGCTTCGTTTCTAACTTTCTGTCTCCTGTTTCTTTCGTTTGAGTTTGAATAGCAACATGGCCCAAGGTCATGCCAACATCACCTTAAGGCTATATTAGTTCTTAAAACATGTTTAAATGTACAAAGAGAAAAAGCCAAGAATATTGTTAACCATGACACACATTAGAAGAGTGGAAACGAAAAGAAGAAAATAGTATGTACATGTTTGAAACGAAAAGAAAACTTATTTACATGTTATGCTGGAAACGATGGGTCAAAGGTTAAGAATGACTTACCTATCTAGAGGCCGGAACGTGTGTTGGACCTTGAAGTGGTTTCCTTGAATGCCTCTGGATTCGAAGGAAAAGACCAAGGGCGGGCCTTTGACACTGGATTCGAAAGAGCAAAACAAGTGAAATGTCCTTCTTTGTTGGATTCGAAGGATAGTAAGATGTAAGGATTTTTTTCAGATTTGAAAGGGACAAGTATTTGGATTCTGGGTTTGGATTTTCAAAAGTGTTTAAGTGTTTGAGAATTTTATGGTGTGTAAGAATTTTGAAGATACGTACCCCTCTTTTTCTTTTTTTCTTTTTTTTTTTATGTGCAAAAGAACTCTCTATTTATAGAGGAAAATTTTTGAAATATTTGGGAGTAAAAATAATAAAATAAAGGCTCAGTTGGAAAGTAAGCATCCACTTGTGTCATGATAGCAAGATGAATGGTTCAGATGGAATGCTTCCCTCAGAAGGAAAATAGGCGCAAGACTCGAGAAATTTTTTTTCTAAAAAGTAGTATTATACTATTAAGGGCAAGTGGTCTTGGACAGCAAATGGGTAAAAGCCTATTTTAACTTGCATAAACAATTAAATATAGAGTGAGTCATAGGTTTGAGGCCTGAAAAGGGGAAACACGTAGCCTAGCCTATGGGTCTAATGTTCAACTTGATCTTTTGAGTCGAATCCTCCATCTTTCTACACCTTTCGACCAGACTAGAACATCATTCGTTCCCACCAGTTATGTGTCCTTCGAATGGACCAATTGTGTGTTCTTCGAATGTCCCTCTTCAGCTGAATATGTCATTTTGAGTCCTCTTGCTTTTGATCACTTAGGCTCAAACCTTCGACCAGACTCCAAAGTAAGAAAAAACAATTATTCCCCAACTATGGCAAGTCCTTCGAATGGGCCACCAAGTTGTGTGTCATAATGCAGCACTATGGCGTATTGAAGGGTTTGCATATGGATTTGAAGGTGATATGAAGGCGCATTCAAAGCAAACATGAAGATGAATTTGAAAGTCACAGGAAGATAGTCATTCATCTAATCCAAAACTTATGAATCCAAGTCAAACAGGTGAGAGGCCAATAGTGCAATCGAAGCTTGCAGGCAGGAGCCATTGTCCAAATGAAGCTTACATGCAGGAGCTATTTTAGTGCATCAAAGCAAACATGTAGGAGGTCAAATGCCCAAATGAAACTTATGGACCAAAGCTTGATCAAAGAATCCAGATTCTTAGTCGAAGGATGTAAATCAAAGCTTGCATCGAAGGAGGCCCAAATGTTCAATCGAAGCGTGAGGACCAAAGCTCGCTCGAAGAAGGCAAATTCTTAATTGAAGGATGTAAATCAAAGCTTACATCAAAGGAGGCCCAAATGCCCAATCGAAGGATGAATCAAACTTGCTCGAAGGAAGCCTAGATGCCCAATCTAAACTAGTATGAATCGAAGCAAGCTTGTTTTTCTTCAATTTTGTCAAGAAAATCAATTTTTCTGCTTTACCTTTTTTGTCTGTTTTGTACTTGTACAAATTTGAGCTTTTTGAAAATCCTTGTGATAAAATGTCTTGATAAAAGAGAGGGAAATTTTTGGGATACAACAGCTGCCTCTGTTCAATCTTCTTAAACCTGAAAAGCAAGTATGGCACGTTGCCGTTTGTAGCTTGAAGGTAGAAGATGATTGAACACTAGAGTGTCCAGAAATTTGCACTCGCATGAAATAACACTGATAGTTGATGATGTAGAGAATGGGCTTACAGATTCCATTTGGAGAGATGATGGATGTTGTACCCCAAAATTTGCCCTCTCATTTATCAAGACTTTTCTCACAAGATCTCTTTGACTCAAGACTGGATTAGGGTTTGGTCAGCTCAAGACATCTCATCTTGCACTGACAACCCAAAATTAGGGTTTGAGTTTGCACAAGTATTTTTGGACTATCAATGCTTCATATGACTTTCAAACATCATTATGGATCCCTAAGATTACTCATGACAAGTTTCAAGCCTTGAACCACATTTTTTATCAATCAATTGGACAGTTGACCTAAAAATCAGCTATATTGGGGGAAAAATCAACCATGGCCAATTTACAGTCAAACTTCATAATTTTTTATCCACATCAACATTTTAAACTTACATGTGTCATTTGGTCAAGTTTGGATCACAATTCCTCAAGAAATTTGGTCAAATCACAAAAAGGGCAAAATGGTTAAAATTAGGGTTTTGATTGAGGAAGGGCATTTTCTGATTTTTAACCTAGCAAATGACCAATTGAGTTAAAGAATGATTTCAAGGATTCAATTACATCATCTTGACTTAATTACATGGCCCAAAACATTTCAAATTCATTGGATTGACAGATGAAGTTTGCAGTCAACTGATCAAAAGTCAATTGTATACTGAAAAGTCAAACTTTGACTTTTTGGTCAAAATCAAGTGCCAAGGGTCATAATTCATCAAAACATGTCAAAATGTGAAACTTGTTTATCAAGAAAACCAAATTTTAAAATTAGGGTTTGAATTTGAAAATTTTCCTAACTTAGAAATTTTCTAAGTATATAAATTTTTCTTATTTTTTCTCAACTTTAGGCCACTTTTTCACCATGATGCATAATGATTCAAGGAAAGTTCCCAACATAAAAGTTGTAGACCTCCATGAAATGTACAACTTTTATTCACACACTTTTCCATAAAGATGCTTGGATCTCAAGATATAAATTTATGAATACATGGTCATGAACTAAATAACTTAGTGAAATTTTGCCCTAATTTAGGCAGGTTTTGGACCCAATTCATAGCCATTTTTCACCTAGTTCAAAGAGGATCTCAAAATGCATTTCAAAGATGAATTATATATCACATTGCAAGATTTTCAAAATGTCCAAGAACTCCTCAAGATCATTTTTTAGTAGGGAGAATCAAAGAGATGAAGTTGGCAATTTCTCACTTTTTGTCCAAGCCATTTCATGAAGAACAAAGTTGCAATCAGTACCTATGCTGGCTAATCCATGCTTTACAGGTCCCAAACCTGTTCCACACTACTTAATTAAATGCTTACTCATTTGACAAAGCTTTTATCCATGCCTTAGAACCATTATCCAACTTGCAATTCCACTTATGGCAAAAAGTGACCATTGCCATTTTGAAAAAGATCAACTTTTGCAAACTTTACAATCTTGAGCATTGGACCTGTCCCCTTGGCACATACAAGTACCATAGACCAAAGGCAACTTGTAGGGAAGAAATACCAACCCTAAGCAATCCAGTGTAAGCATGTAAAGCTTTGTCTTATCACTTTACTTCAAATACAAGAAAAGTGGCAAAAAGGCTAGAACAGGCACATTTGTTAGAGGGTTGACATCAAACCATTTCCATACTAATATACAAACATTATGCAACATAAAACACGATGAGCAAAGGCCTGAAACACTCCCAACCAGAAAAACACCAAAAATCTATCCAAAACTGCAGTTTTTGCATAAGCATACCCATCTTCTATTTGGCTCGTGTGTTTTGAGTTTTGATCATTCAAACATCTTACATACTTGATATCAAACCCATCCAGGCCTTCATCCCTGTTCTGTAATCACTTTTCCATCATCTACTATTGTTGATTTCAGAGCTTGCAGTTTGACTTGACCAAGGAGTTTCAGGTACTTTCAGAGCAAGGCAAGGGTTGAAATACATCCAGGGAAGTTGAAGGAAGCTCAAGCAAGCATCAGGCCTCCATCAAACTCATCTCAGTTTCATCCACGATTCCAACTGAAGGAGGTAATATCTCAAACTATATCTCCTTGTACAGGCAACCATAGGGCATGATTTGTGAATAAAAAATGTAGTCCTCATCATAACGAAGTTGTACATATCTTTATCTTGCATTGATTTTACTTGAGCTGAGAGAATTTGGAACTTGAAATTTCTGAAAGTATTAGGTTAAAATTTAGGGCTGTTAAAATTCTCTTTGATCTTTGATAGTTATCTTACATAACTTATATGGTTGGAATCGTGAGTTCAAGTACTATAACTTTCATATTATGAGTTTTCATTTTTATGGAAGTATGAGAGAGTTACATGATGTCTGGCCAACCTTGAGGAAGGAGATGAAGTACAGGGCAAGGGCTTGTTTTGGGTTATATTGTTTTTGTTTTCCTTAAGACAATGGAAGTATAGCCACCCCAGTGGCAAAGTAGCACGCTGGTGAGACCCATGCCCTGGGTTCAAACTTGGGCGCGCTACTTTTGTTTTTACATTTTGCCATTTTTTTCAGTTTTGACATTTTTTTGCAGGTTTGGGCTTTATGCTTTGGGCCATAGTTTTTTTACTAACACTCTACTGCCAATCTGCTACATCACCCCCATTGCCAACTTTTTATATTTTTATTTTTTATTTGTTTTATTTTCATATTTAATATTTTAAATATTTTCTTTGATACATAAAAATCCTAAAAAATGTGAATTAATAATATTGCACTTTTATTTTATTTTTAGTTTATTTCTCACATAAAAATATATTTTATTTTATTATATATCATGCATTTTATTAATAACTTGTAAAATATAATCAAAATTATATTTAGTTTAATTTATTTATTTATTTCTCATTTCATACTTATAAACATTTATTTTTGCATATATAAAATTTTTATATTTTTATACAATATTATTTAATTTTTTTATACACGAAAATACATAAAATAATACATATAAAAACTTTATTTTCTTTTAAAGTAATAATTACGGTTAAACCCCTTTTAAAAAAATTAATTCCTTTTCCTTATATTTTTAGGTTTAGATGAAAATTTCTTTTACATAAAAAATAAAACAAAAAAAATCTTTTCTTACATATACATTGCATTGCATTTTAAATATTGTATTGTATTTATTCTAAATTCGTACAAATTCGATTTGTTTGTAATAATTTATCTAGGTTTATATTTTTACAAGTCCACATTCAAATTTGTATTCCCCCTCCCATGAATTGTTGTAATAGCTTAGAAATATTTACATTACGCAATTTATCACTTTATATGCCATGATTAGTAATTAGGGTTTGTATGACAAGATCAAAACAAAGCAAAATAGAAAACCCTAAATACAAGACAAAATCAAAAGCATGAAAATGATACACTTGCACACAAGCATCCTTAGGGTTTCTCCACTTGGTGGCCTAAAACAAAATGGCCATGTTACACATGCGAAGTATCTTGGCAAAACAAACAAATATAAAGATCATAGTCCCTCGATGACGCTATTCAAAAGGTTGCCTTATAAAATGATCTTGGTCCCTCAAAATGCTAAGATACTTTGCAAACATTGCTAATCATGGCCATATGATGACCCACGCCCGTCCCGTTTACATCCAAAGATAGGGTTGCTTACCAAATCAATGGTAAGACAACAATGTCAAAGGAATAGAAAATGAACAAGAAAGACATTTGAGTAGGTAGATAGCTTCTAGTTACTTGGTCTATTTTAAAACAACAATCCTTGCTATTTTTCAAAACACACACACACACATTTCAAAACATCTTACAATCATTGAAAACATTTTCAAAAAGACCAACATCTTTGTATACATTCTTACGAACGAGAATCATTACAAAGATTGCCTAAACGAATGGCCTCTTTTACAAAATACTTTCAAAACCACACCAAACACAATTTCAAACAAACAAAAGCAAGTGATCTAAGCAAGTAACTAAGAGCCCATGGAAAACCATGGATGAAAAGGGTGCTAACACCTTCCCTTTTCATAATCTATCCCCCGAACTCAAGAAACAATCTCAAAGGTCTTTCCTGTGCTTTTTCACCTTTCCTTTTGGATAAAAGAAAAGTCGGCGGCGACTCTTGCTAACCGCAACATTTGCGATAAAACGCAAAACCTCAAGTCAGTTCTCCCACCATATCACAGAACTAGCGACTCTGCTGGGGAATTATTATAAAAGTGGGGTTACCTTAGGGTTTAGATCACATTTATTTACTTCCATTTGTTTGACTTGTTTGCTTTACATTATGGTTCTTTATTTGGGTTTGAATCCTCTACCCGGATTTGGGAAACATTATAGGTAAATAGCAATACATTGTGGAAACTGTATGGGGTATACCGACATGGTCTAAGCAATAGCTATGTTAGTGTAACATATTTGTGGGTACCAGTAGCCTTTGAGTTAATAAAAGAGAATATGGGGCCGCTGAGTGATGTCATGAAGCACTAATGAACTTCTAGAACCCTTTACTTGACCAACTTGGCCTTTAGGATGTAGTGAGATGACCGGCTTTGGTGCAGTCCGAAGTTGGTAGATACTCCATGCTACACTCATTGAGGGTTGGTTTCTTGGGATATTTCGGTCGCCATTAAAGAGGTTTAAGCTGAAACAATGACCAAGGAAACAATCCAGTGATATTGAGCTCCTTAGAACCCGGTTACTATTATTAGGACAGGTTGAGCCAACTAAACTTCAAGAGGATACTTACCTATAAAACCCCATGCAAGCCTAAACTAAGAACTTGTTTGATTTGCTTGTATATGCATACTTGTACATAACATCATGGACATCATGAACATCATATGCATTCACTAACCATTTCAAGGATTTTAGAGATTCATCTTTGTTCTTGTTTTGTAGGATATGGATTCACTTCGCAGGAAAACTATCCAAATCAACCTTGTAAGAATTCCTCCACAACTCAAGGAGATAGCTTCAAGAATTCCTGAGAACTCTCCATTCACCGAGAGGCATGGTCGTCTACTCAACTTGGTCACCTCCAACACAGAGGAGGATATGATGAAGGTTCTCTTCCAGTTCTTTGACCCTTTGCATCATTGCTTCACATTTCCTGCCTATCAGCTTGTGCCTACTTTGGAAGAATTCTCTCAACTCTTGAGGATTCCTATTCTCAATAAACTACCTTTCAACGGTACGGAAAGAGATCCAAAGCCATAAGAGATTTCTCAAGCCCTGCACCTGCACTCATCTGATGTCACAACTCATTGGGAAACTAGAAGTGGTGTCAAAGGCTTCTTAGCAAAGTTTCTGTTTGAGAAAGCCCAAAGCTGTTAGAATTCCCTAGACTTACAAGCTTTTGAGGAGATTGTGGCTCTTCTTATCTATGGGATGGTCTTGTTCCCCAACCCTGACCAACTCATAGATGTGAGTACCGTCAAAATCTTTATGTCACGCAATCCGGTGCCTACATTACTAGGGGATATCCTACACTCCTTTCACACTCGCACAATGAGGAAAAGAGGGATCCTTATGTGTTGCACCCCCCCTGGCAAGATGGTTTATTTCTCATCTTCCCCAATCAGTCTTAAAGAATAAGTAAGGATTAAGGTGGTCGCAAAGGTTAATGACGCTCAAACATTCAGATATTCATTTGTGCTCTCGATCCAAAGAGAATGTTATCATTGTTGACCATTGAGGGGAATTCCCTAATGTCCCTCTACTTGGCATAAGGGGAGGCATCACCTACAACCCATGCTTAGCTCTAAGACAGTTTGGTTATGCCCGAAAGGATGACCCACATGATATGCTGATTCAAGGCTTGGTATTCGACTATGACAATGACGATCAAGGTCTTCGCCAGAGATTCATCCGAGCTTGGAGGATGCTAAACAAGGTGGATAGCAAGACTTTGGGACACAAGAATTCCATCCCTCTTGAGCCTTACCTCAAGTGGGTACTAACCCGCGCTCAAAGTCTTATGATGCCTTATCCTTCCATTCTCCCAGTGATTATTGAGCCTGTTAAGGAAGGAGAAGTCCCATACACTATCCTACATCCTGACATGCCCACATCTCTTGAAGACCTACAAAGGGATTGGATACAGCTCAAAGGAGAGCGAGATACTTTCGAAGCCCAATTCTACGCAAGCGAGAAGAAGGTTTTGGAATTCACTAGGCTACTTCATGAGGAGCACACTCTAAATGCCTACATAGCACCAAAGAGGATGCACAATACTTTTTTATCTTAGAATTTTGTATTATTTTGCCCAAGGGGCATTTATGTACTCAAATTCTATCTTATTAATATAACGTGTGTTTCTTTTTGTTTAAAACAAACTTGAATATTTTAAAATCCTTGAAAACATTGCATATGCACATATCATTCATCATGACATAAACAGGTCTTTTGCAACCAGTTTCCTCATTTCTCTACTGTTTATTTCAGTAAGATGGATCTCGAACAGACGGTCAAAGATCTTCAAGCTCAAAACACGCAGTTTCAACAGTTACTCATGACCCTAGCCAAGGGGCAAGATGAGTTGAAGACTCTGTTAGCTGAAGAAAGAAAGAAGAAAGCAAAGAAAGCCACTGGGGTTTTGAATATGGGGAGAAGATTTCAGGGACAGACAAGAAGAACATTGAATTTTGCAACCACTTTCGGGGAAGGAGAAGGGAAAGGAAAAGAAACAGCAGTGCCGTCAGAATTTGAAGAGGAGGAAGAAGAGGAAGACTACTTTGAGGAACAATACCCTCCGACTCATGATAAGTACAGACGTCTTGAAGAGCGTTTAAGCGCTATGGAAATACAAAGGGTACCAGGTCTAGACTTTGAAGAATTGGGGCTAGTGTCAGGAATTGTAATCCCACCAAAGTTCAAAGTTCCGTTGTTTGCAAAATATGATGGGGTGTCATGTCCTAAAATGCACCTTCGATCATATGTGAGAAAGATTCAGCCGCACTCTATCGAAAAAGACATGTGGGTGCATTTTTTCCAAGATAGTTTATTCGGAACACAACTCGATTGGTTTTACCAATTAGAAAGGGCCGACGTCCACAACTGGGAAGACCTTGCCGCAACTTTCTATAAACAATACCAGTATAATGCAGATTTGGCGCCTACCCATACTCAACTTCATAGTATGTCTATGGTTTCAAATGAGGGTTTCAAAGATTACGCACAAAAATGGAGAGATCTAGCTGGGAGAGTGCAACCCCCTCTGTCTGAAAGGGAGTTGGTGGATATGTTCTTAGGAACTCTATCGGGCCCTTTCTTCAACCATTTGATTGGGAGTTCATATGCTGGATTTACTGAGTTAATATTAACCGGAGAGAGGGTGGAAGCTGGCATAAAAGTGGAAAGATTCAGAAAGATTCATCTGCCTCTACAGCTGTGAGAAAGCCTTTCACCGGAAACAAAGAGGTATCTGCTGTTTATCCACAAAGGAACCAAGGGAGAGCTGAACGCTGACCAATGGTAGGGGCCGTTATGATCCCAAAATCTACATCTGATCAACCAAGAAGTAACCAACCAAGGGTGGAAAGGCTAGTCTGGCAATTCACCAGAATTAATATGACCCTAGCCCAGGTTTTACCACATCTTCTGAAATCTAATTTGGCAACTTTGAAAGAAGCTCCCAAAAACCCCAACACGACGTCTCCTCATTATCACCCGAATGCCAGATGCGCATACCATTCCGAAAGTCCGAGCCACAACACCAACATATGTTGGGCTTTGAAAAACCAAATTCAAGACCTCATAGATGCAAAAGAGATTGAGTTTGAGGCGCCCGAGAAACCAAATGTCATTTCCGCTCCCATGCCTAGACATGGTCACAACGCCAATGCTATCGAAGAAGATTTATTTGTTGCTACAATGGATGAACTCTTGACTCTGCTCCCGATTATTAAGATGAACTTGTTGAAAGATGGTATATTCTCAGGTTGTAATAAAGACTGCCATCTTTGCTTATCTTCATCAACTTATTGCCCTCTGTTGAAGACAGGTATTCAACGCCTAATAGACAACCAAGAAATTCTGTTTGAAAATGCTCCTGTTTCACCCATTCCTATTGAAGACGTTTCGATCATAACCATCTCCGCCAATCCTTCCAGGGTCCCCAAAAGACACGTTAGGATTACATCAGTTCCAAAGACCACTCCTCTCATAATTACAATACCCGGGCCGGTCCCATACGAATCAGACAAAACAGTACCGTGGAATTACGGTGGAGAAATCTAATACCATGGTATTAAACAAGACGGGCTGACCACCGAAGAAGTGAGCTCTGAAGAAAAAGATTCCGACATTAGCAATATTGTCAGAACTAGTAAGATTACCCGTAGCGGTAGAATCTTCTCTCCAGAGATTGCCCCTCCAAAGGCAGTTTTTGGACCTGTGGTCGTTCCGAAGATTACCTCTATACCAATAATCATACTTGCAATTACTCCTACCGACAAAGATGACATGGTTCCTGCTGTTACCCCTACCAATACTTTTACTGCTGAAAATCGAGGAAAAAGCATTCAAGAAGAGCCTGTCCGGACGAAGGCTCAATCACTAACTATCCCCGAAACGTCCAAGAAGGAAATTGAGGAGATCCTGAGGATAATAAAGAAGAGTGATTATGACGCGGTTGAACAGTTGGGGTAAACTCCCTCCAAGATCTCCATGCTAGCCTTGTTGCTGTGCTCTGAGGCACATGCGAAAGCTCTGGTAAAATTTCTGAAGACAGCCCATGTGCCACAAGAGACGTCTGCTGACCAATTCCAAGATTGTGTGGCCAGTTTGACAGCTGATAACGGCCTAGGCTTCTATGATGCTGATTTGACACCCAGAGGGAGAAAGCACAACGAGGCATTACATGTCTCTGTGGAGTGTAGAGGAACGACTCTGGCCCATGTCTTGGTAGACACGGGCTCATCTTTGAACGTCTTACTAAAGAAAGCTCTTGACAAGTTAGATTACGAAGGGCTGGCATTGAAACCCAGTAACATAGTTGTGAGAGCATTTGATGGCTCGAAGAGGATGGTCCACGGGGAGGTGGACATCCCGATAAAGGTGGGAACTCAAACCTTCAACTCAACCTTCTATGTGATGGACATCCGCCCCTCTTACTCCTGTCTATTAGGACGACCCTGGATCCATAATGTTGGTGATGTCACTTCCACGCTACACCAGATGCTGAAGTACCCGGTCCATGGAAAGATCATCACTGTCCACGGGGAGGAGGAGTACATGATTAGCCACCTAAATTCTTTCCGGTATGTGGAGTTGGATGGCGAGTTCATTGAAACTCCTTTTCAACATTTCGAAGAGGTTTCTCAAGAAGTAGCGGTAACCAAGGCAGTATCCCCAATTCCCAAGATCACAAGACCTCCGCTTTGGATGTCATCTCTAAAGGACGCTAAGGCAGTAGTAGAAGAGGGTGGATGCACCATCTGGGGGCAGCTTCCGGACATCCCGTATAAATCAGACAAGTTTGGCTTAGGGTTTACTTCAACTGCTCAGAAGGCTGTGCGCCGAGCCCGTGCTGGAGGGCCACCTTTGAAGATTAGTAACCGGGAGGTCAACACAGTGGAATATCATGAAGAAGATGGCAGCTTGGAAGATTGGATATTTCCTACTGTCAATGAAGGACTTCGCAATTGGGAAGCCAGAGACTTTGTCCCAATAACTTTCATCTCTCAGTAATTTATCTTTTACATTTCTATTGGAATTATAATATTCACAAACAATTCACACTTTAAAAACCTCGTGTCTTACCCGAGGCACAATGGTCCATTTGTAAGGGTTTTTATTTCATCTTCATATGACATTCAATGAATCATGGACGTTTTTTCACATACAAACCTTTTGTGCTCATTGTATTTCTTTTACATTTTATTGTTTAAAGATGGTTATACCCTTACACACACCCACACTCACAAATGCAGGTACCCCTCTATTCCGGATCCTATGGGTAACGATACTGCTATAGCCTTTAGTGACTCTGAAGATATAATCTACCAAGCCGAATATGAAGGTGAGGAAGATTGTGAAGTACCAGGGGAATTGGCCAGACTACTACAACAAGAGGAAAGAGCCATTCAACCTCATGAGGAACCGTTGGATACAATCAACTTGGGCACCAAGGAAGATAAAAAGGAAATCAAGGTGGGTGCCAATCTAGAGCCGAGTGTCAAGGAGCGTCTAATTCAGCTATTGCATGATTATGTTGAGAACTTTGCCTGGTCATATGAAGACATGTCAGGACTTGATATAGACATCATGGTACATCGTCTACCCACAAGAGAAGACTGTCCACCAGTGAAACAAAAAGTCTGCCGCATGAGACTTGACGTGTCAGAGAAGATCAAAGCGGAAGTCATGAAGCAGTTCAATGCTGGATTTTTGGCTGTCACTTCCTATCCTCAGTGGGTTGCCAATATTGTTCCCGTACCTAAAATAGACGGTAAAGTACGAATGTGCATAGATTATAGAGATTTAAACAGGGCCAGCCCTAAAGATGATTTTCCACTTCCCCACATCGATATCCTGGTTGACAATACGGCCCAACACAAAGTGTTTTCCTTCATGGACGGATTCTCAGGTTATAACCAAATCAAAATGGAACTTGAGGACATGGAGAAAACTACATTTATCATACAGTGGGGCACGTTCTGCTACAAAGTGATGTCATTCGGACTGAAGAATGCTGGGGCAACCTACCAACGCACCATGGTAGCCTTATTTCATAATATGATACATCATGAGATAGAGGTCTATGTAGATGACATGATATCCCGATCACAAACCGAGGAGGAGCACCTTGATCACTTGCAAAAGTTGTTTGTGATATTGAAGGAGTACAAGTTAAGATTGAATCCAAACAAGTGTACATTCGGAGTCCGGTCCGGTAAACTCTTAGGTTTCGTTGTCAGCAACAAAGGCATCGAGGTTGCTCCTACCAAGGTTAAAGCGATACAAGAAATGCCTGCTCCTCGTACTGAGAAGGAAGTCAGAGGATTCTTGGGACACCTGAACTATATTTCCAGATTCATTTCTCATCTAACAGCTACTTGTGAGCCAATCTTCAAACTATTGAAGAAAGATCAAGTAGTCTGATGGAATGATGAGTGCCAGATTGCTTTCGACAAAATCAAAGAGTACTTACAGGAGCCTTCTGTTTTGATGCCACCAGTCGAGGGAAGACTATTGATCATGTATCTGACCGTTTTAGAGAACTCAATGGGGTGTGTATTGGGGCAGCATAACGAGCCTGGCCAAAAAGAGCATGCTATTTACTACATGAGCAAAAAGTTTACCGACTGTGAAACCAGATATTCACTGCTCGAGAAAACTTGCTGCGCTCTGGCATGGGCTGCTCGCCGGCTAAGACAGTATATGTTGACTCATACCACTTTGTTGATATCTAAGATGGATCCGATAAAGTACATCTTCGAAAAGCCTGCTCTATCTGGAAGAATAGCTAGATGAAAGATAACCTTAACAGAATATGACATACAGTATACTACCCAGAAAGCCATAAAGGGCAGTGTGTTAGCTGATCATCTTACTCATCAAGCTGTAGAAGATTATCAGTCCATGAAGTTTGAATTCCCGGATGAAGACATCATGACATTAGACAACTGTGAAGAAATCAGGCCATATGACGGACCTGAACAAGGATCCCAATGGACCTTGTTCTTTGATGGGGCATCCAATGCACTTGGTAATGGTATCGGCGATGTACTCATATCTCCAGAAGGGTGTCATACTCCCTTTACTGCCAGACTTTGCTTCAACTGTACGAACAACATGGCAAAATATGAAACATGCATCTTTGGTCTCAAGGCTGCCATAGACTTGGGAATCAAATCTTTAGATGTGTTTGGAGATTCAGCTTTGGTCATCAGTCAGATCAAAGGAGAATGGGACACTAAACACCCAAACCTTATCCCTTACAAAGAACATGTCTTGACATTGCTACCACATTTTGAGCAGGTTACCTTCGAGCATTTCCCGCGAGAAGAAAATCAGCTAGCAGATGCTCTAGCAACAATGTCATCCATGTTTAAACTTAATTGGGATAATGAGGCTCCCCAGATCACCATTGAACGAATGGACGAACCAGCACACTGTCACGAGATTAATACTGAAGAAGTAGTGAACCAACCTTGGTTTCATGAAGTCAAGAGGTATCTCGAGGCTCAGGAATATCCAGAAGGAGCTTCAATCAATGACAAAAAGTTCTTAAGGAGGTTCTCTGCTAAGTTCTTCCTGAGTAATGGCATCCTGTACAAACGCAATCATGACTCCATTCTGCTCCGGTGTATGGATAGGATTGAGGCTGAAAAGATCATGGCTGAATTACATAAAGGTACCTTTGGCACTCACTCCAATGGGAATACGATGGCGAAGAAAATCCTACGAGCAGGCTATTACTGGTCTACCATGGAAGCAGATTGCTATCAACACTCTCGGACCTGTCATAAGTGTCAGATTTATGCGGACAAGGTGCACGTACCTCTGGTTCCTCTAAATGTCTTGACTACTCCTTGGCCCTTTGCTATGTGGGGAATCGATATGATTGAGGAGATCAAGCCTACAGCCTCCAATGGACACCGCTTCATTCTAGTGGCCATTGACTAGTTTACAAAATGGGTCGAAGTAGCTTCCTTCGCATCCGTGACTAAGAATGTTGTTGCCCAATTCATCAAGCAGAATCTTATTTGTCGGTATGGTATCCCAGAAAGGATCATCACTGATAATGGTACAAATCTTAACAATACTATGATCACCGTCTTGTGCGAACAATTTAAGATTCAGCATCACAATTCATCCCCCTATCGGCCAAAGATGAATGGTGTCGTCGAAGCTGCTAATAAAAACATTAAAAAGATCTTACAAAAAATGACAATCACTTACAAGGACTGGCATGAGATGCTACCATTTTCTCTCCACGGGTATCGTACCACAGCTCGCACGTCAACTGGGGCAACACCTTATTCTTTGGTTTATGGCATGGAGGTTGTCTTGCCTATTGAGGTTCAGATCCCCTCTTTGAGAATTATGAGGGATGCAGGTTTGAATGAGGATGATTGGATCCAAACTCGGCTTGATCAACTAAACTTAATTGATGAAAAGAGGCTTACTATTGTTTGCTATGGTCAGATGTATCAAAAACGGATGATCAAGGCTTTCAACAAGAAAGTCAGACGCCAAGTATATCAAGTTGGAGATCTAGTGATCAAATGCATTATCTTGCCACAAAGTGGTCCCAGGGGAAAATGGACTCCTACCTATGAAGGACCATTTGTAATCAAGAACATCTTCTCTGGTGGGGCAATGATCTTAACCACCATGGACGGCGATGACTTGCCACACCCTGCGAACGCGGACATAGTCAAAAGATACTACGCATAAGAGACCCGCTAGGTTAACACACCTAGGCAAAAAAAAGGGCATCCCGACGAACCAAAAGGTTCGGGAAAAAGTTAAGGATAAAATATAAAAAATTTGTACACCCGACAAGTTGAAAACCCGAAAGGGCGACTTGGGAAAAAAAGGGTTTCCCAGTGGACAGAAAACCCGAAAGGGCGGTCCAAGAAAAAGTTAGGGAATTAAAGTGCATGACTATATCTCGTTGGATCACTTTGAGGATAATCTCTTCACGGACAAACTCAGAGTTTCTGATCAATTCAATCATCTTCAGACGAAGCAACAAATAGACAAGATATTCGGAGATACGGAGGCTATAGCAGAATGGGAACCCCATGAGATTATCACACATAGCTGTCTTTCTTTGTATAATTTTTCTCTTATTTTTATGGCACCATCCTCTTACTAGGATGTTTGTCTCCTTTGTACAAAATACTTATTCAAAGTAAATACAAAGATATCTCTTTAAAGTACAGAAAACTATTTGTCTTTTTTTCTTTACACTTGTGTTTTATTTGCAAAAACGTCCAATGATTCATTAATGAACATATGAATTTGAACATAATTACTGTTTACAAATAAACAAAATGACAGAAGACAATTACTGACAGGTTGAAAGAATAGGAAAACGTCTTTAGGATATTCCATGAGCAATCCCCACAGTACGTCATTTAGATCCCCGATGGAACTAAAACTTCAAACTATTAATCCCCGGTGGAAACCATCCAATTTCTCCAAATTCCCTAGCAAGTTGTTTTGAAGCCTGAAATCCATCCGGATAACAGCTGACTTTTGATACTCCCCAACGGAACAAAGATTCCCATTATTAATCCCCAGTAAAAGTCATCAAAATTCTCTGGATTCCCCAAGCAGATTCCTCAAGCAGTATATGGCATTGCTCCCACAATAGGATTTTGTCAATACTTCAATTTCAAGACATGAAGAGTCCATATATCCTCAGCAACAGTCGAGGATTTATTTTCCTCAATTAAACAGCAATACAGTAAATCAACTTAGATGCGCATACATTACATCCACATATCATAAACATTGATAAAAACACATATATTTGCATCATACATTTCATGCAACATAATTTTATGTTCCAGCTAACATTTTACCCTTTTCAGGATAAGATTAACAACTAATGTTAACAATGTACAATCATGATACAGTACAGATACGCTCCAGACACGGACGCCATTCTATTACTCATTCAGATTCAGCTTTCAGATATAGTTCAGATACGCTCCAGACACGGATGCCATTTTGTTACTCATTCAGATTCAGCTTTCAGATTTCAAATTCAGATGCGCTCCAGATACGGATGCCATTCTGATACTCATTCAGATTTTAAGTTCAGATACGCTCCAGATACGGATGCCATTCTGATACTCATTCAGATTTCAAGTTCAGGTACGCTCCAGATACGGATGCCATTCTGATACTCATTCATATTTCAAGTTCAGATACGCTCCATACACGGATGCCATCCTGTTACTCATTCAGATTTCAAGATTCAGATACAGTTCAGATACGCTCCAGACACGGATGCCATCCTGTTACTCATTCAGATTTCAAGATTCAGATACAGTTCAGATACGATCCAGACACGGATGCCATCCTGATACTCATTCATATTTCAACTTTCAGATATGCTCTAGATACGGATGTCATTCTGATACTCATTCAGATTTCAAGTTCAGATACGTCCAGACGCGGACACCATTCTGATACTCATTCTTTCAGCTTACAACTTACAATTCAACAAACATTCTTGGATGGCATCTACAAGCCCATCTCTGACAAGATTCTATCACTTCTCCAAATGGCATCTTTAAGCCCATTCCCTCAACTACACGTTGCCGAGTGCAAATTTATGGGCACTTTAGTGTCCAATCATCTTTCACCTTCGAGCCACGAATGGCAAAAACTAGCCAATCTAACTCTTCAGGCATAAGAACATTGAACAGGGGAAGCTGTTGTACCCCAAAATTTGCCCTCTCATTTATCAAGACTTTTCTTACAAGATCTCTTTGACTCAAGACTGGATTAGGGTTTGGTCAGCTCAAGACATCTCATCTTGCACTGACAACCCACAATTAGGGTTTGAGTTTGCACAAGGATTTTTGGACTATCAATGCTTCATATGACTTTCAAACATCATTATGGATCCCTAAGATCACTCATGACAAGTTTCAAGCCTTGAACCACATTTTTGATCAATCAATTGGACAGTTGACCTAAAAATCAGTTGTATTAGGGAAAAAGTCAACCATGGCCAATTTATAGTCAAACTTCATAATTTTTTATCCATATCAACATTTTAAACTTACATGTGTCATTTGGTCAAGTTTGGATCACAACTCCTCAAGAAATTTGGTCAAATCACAAAAAGGGCAAAATGGTCAAAATTAGGGTTTTGACTGAGGAAGGGCAATTTATGATTTTTAACCTAGCAAATGACCAATTGAGTTAAAGCATGATTTAAATGATTCAATTACATCATCTTGACTTAATTACATGGCCCAAAACATTTCAAATTCATTGAATTGACAGATGAAGTTTGCAGTCAACTGATCAAAAGTCAATTGTATACTAAAAAGTCAAACTTTGACTTTTTGGTCAAAATCAAGTGCCAAGGGTCATAATTCATCAAAAAATGTCAAAATGTGAAACTTGTTTATCAAGAAAACCAAATTTGAAAATTAGGGTTTGAATTTGAAAATTTTCCTAACTTAGAAAATTTCTAAGTATAGAAAATTTTCTTATTTTTTCTCAACTTTAGGCCACTTTTTCACCATAATGCATAATGATTCAAGGAAAGTTCTCAACATGAAAGTTGTAGACCTCCATGAAATCTACAATTTTGCTTCACACACTTTTCCCTAAATATGCTTGGATCTCAAGATATAAATTTATGAATACATGGTCATGAACTAAATAACTTAGTGAAATTTTGCCCTAATTTAGGCAGGTTTTGGACCCAACTTCATAGTCATTTTTCACCTAGTTCCAAGAGGTATCTCAAAATGCATTTCAAAGATGAATTATATATCACATTGCAAGATTTCCAAAATTTCCAAGAACTCCTCAAGATCATTTTTGAGTAGGGAGAATCGAAGAGATGAAGTTGGCAATTTCTCACTTTTTGTCCAAGCCATTTCATGAAGAACAAAGTTGCAATCAGTACCTATGCTGGATAATCCATGCTTTACAGGTCCTAAACTTGTTCCACACTCCTTAATTAAATTTTTACTCAGTTGACAAAGCTTTTATCCATGCCTTAGAACCATTATCCAACTTGCAATTCCACTTATGGCAAAAAGTGACCATTGCCATTTTGAAAAAGATCAACTTTTGCAAACTTTACAATCTTGAGCATTGGACCTGTCCCCTTGGAACATACAAGTATCACAGACCAAAGGCAACTTGTAGGGAATAAATACCAACCCTAAGCAAGCCAGTACAAGCATGTAAAGCTTTGTCTTATCACTTTACTTCAAATGAAAGAAAAGTGGCAAAAAGGTTAGAACATGCACATCTGTTAGAGGGTTGACATCAAACCATTTCCATACTAATATACAAACATTATGCAACGCAAAACACGATGAGAAAAGGCCTGAAACACTCCCAACCATAAAAAACACCAAAAATCTGTCCAAAACTGCAGTTTTTGCATAAGCATACCCATCTTCTATTTGGCTCGTACGTTTTGAGTTTTGATCATTCAAACATCTTACATACTTGATATCAAACCCATCCAGGCCTTCATCCCTGTTCTGTAATCACTTTTCCATCATCTACCATTGTTGATTTCAGAGCTTGCAGTTTGACTTAGCCAAGGAGTTTCAGGTACTTTCAGAGCAAGGCAAGGGTTGGAATACATCCAGGGAAGTTCAAGGAAGCTCAAGCAAGCATCAGGCCTCCATCAAACTCATCCCAGTTTCATCCACGATCCCAATTGAAGAGGTAATATCTCAAACTCTATCTCATTGTGCAGGCAACCATAGGCCACGATTTGTGAATAAAAAATGTAGTCCTCATCATAACGAAGTTGTACATATCTTTATCTTGCATTGATTTTACTTGAGCTGAGAGAATTTGGAACTTGAAATTTCTGAAAATATTAGGTTAAAATTTAGGGCTGTTAAAATTCTCTTTGATCTTTGATAGTTAGCTTACATAACTTATATGGTTGGAATCGTGAGTTCAAGTACTATAACTTTCATATTATGAGTTTTCATTTTTATGGAAATATGAGAGAGTTACAGGATGTCTGGCCAACCTTAAGGAAGGAGATGAAGTACAGGGCAAGGGCTTGTTTTGGGTTATATTGTTTTTGTTTTCCTTAAGACAATGGAAGTATAGCCACCCCAGTGGCAAAGTAGCACGCTGGTGAGATCCGTGTTCTGGGTTCGAACTTGGGCGCGCTACTTTTGTTTTTACATTTTGCCATTTTTTTTCAGTTTTGACATTTTTTTGTAGGTTTGGGCTTTATGCTTTGGGCCATAGTTTTTTTACTAACACTCTACTGCCAATCTGCTACATCACCCCCCTTGCCAAGTTTTTATATTTTTATTTTTTATTTGTTTTATTTTCATATTTAATATTTTAAATATTTTCTTTGATACATAAAAATCCTAAAAAATGTGAATTAATAATATTGCACTTTTATTTTATTTTTAGTTTATTTCTCACATAAAAATATATTTTATTTTATTATATATCATGCATTTTATTAATAACTTGTAAAATATAATCAAAATTATATTTAGTTTAATTTATTTATTTATTTCTCATTTCATACTTATAAACATTTATTTTTGCATATATAAATTTTTTTTATATTTTTATACAATATTATTTAATTTTTTTATACAAGAAAATACATAAAATAATACATATAAAAACTTTATTTTCTTTTAAAATAATAATTACGGTTAAAACCCTTTTAAAAAAATTAATTCCTTTTTCTTATATTTTTAGGTTTAGAGAAAATTTCTTTTACATAAAAAACAAAACAAAAAAAATCTTTTCTTACATATACATTGCATTGCATTTTAAATATTGTATTGTATTTATTCTAAATTCGTACAAATTCGATTTGGTTGTAATAATTTATCTAGGTTTATATTTTTACCAGTCCCCATTCAAATTTGTATTCCCCCCTCCCATGAATTGTTGTAATAGCTTAGAAATATTTACATTACGTAATGTATCGTTTTATATGCCATGATTAGTAATTAGGGTTTGTATGACAAGATCAAAGCAAAGCAAAATAGAAAACCCTAAATACAAGACAAAATCAAAAGCATGAAAATGATACACTTTCACACAAGCATCCTTAGGGTTTCTCCACTTGGTTGCCTAAAACAAAATGGCCATGTTACGCATGCGAAGTATCTTGGCAAAACAAACAAATATAAAGATCATAGTCCCTCGATGACGCTATTCAAAAGGTTGCCTTATAAAATGATATTGGTCCCTCAAAATGCTAAGATACTTTGCAAACATTGCTAATCATGGCCATACGATGACCCACGCCCGTCCCGTTTACATCCAAAGATATGGTTGCTTACCAAATCAATGGTAAGACAACAATGTCAAAGGAATAGAAAATGAACAAGAAAGATATTTGAGTAGGTAGATAGCTTCTAGTTACTTGCTCTATTTCAAAACAACAATCCTTGCTATTTTTCAAAATACACACACACATTTCAAAACATCTTACAATCATTGAAAACATTTTCAAAAAGACAAACATCTTTGTATACATTCTTACGAACGAGAATCATTACAAAGATTTCCTAAACGAATGGCCTCTTTTACAAAATACTTTCAAAACTACACCAAACACAATTTCAAACAAACAAAAGCAAGTGATCTAAGCAAGTAACTAAGAGCCCATGGAAAACCATGGATGAAAAGGGTGCTAACACCTTCCCTTTTCATAATCTACCCCCCGAACTCAAGAAATAATCTCAAAGGTCTTTCCTGTGCTTTTTCACCTTTCCTTTTAGATAAAAGAAAAGTCGGTGGCGACTCTTGCTAACCGCAACATTTGCGATAAAACGCAAAAACCTCAAGTCAGTTCTCCCACCATATCACAATGGAGAGTGGTCGGAGATGGGCTTAAGGATGCCATCTAGAGTGATTGTTGGCAGAAATTAGACTAAGTATAAATTTTACTTCAACTGGAAAAGAATCAGAATAAATCTTTGGAGTGATTTATCTGAACCAGAGAAAGTGTCTAACGAAAAGGAATTAGGATAAACCATTGATCGATTTAAACTGAACCAGCTGAGGTCTTGGATATTCTTCAATTTATGATGGAACTGTGTGAAGTTGCATCTGGTCACGTAATTAGTTGCTCTGTCTTGCTTCAGAAACTAATCTTGGACCTGTTGAAAATTGTTGATGATATCTATCTATTGATTGATTTTTCCTTACAAGGTAAAGGGTTAGTTGTATGCAATGTCATGATGTATGAAATGTATTATGTAATGATTCTAAAAAATGAGGTTGTGTTGTATGCATATATCATGTATGTTATATGGTGTATGAATTTGATGCGTTTATTGCAGCGCGTCTTTGTCTAAGAAACTAAATCCTTGACAACATGCTAGGGAATCTTGGGAGGTTGAATCCCTAACTGTTGTTGGAGAATAGATGTATCTTCAACTTTGTTTAGAATATTCCTGTTGGGAATTCCTGTTCTGTTGTTTGAGGAGAAACTCCGCTGGGGAATATTGACTTGCTTTAAGAAGACTCTGTGGAGAGTGTTGATCTCTGCTTGGGGAAATAAAATTCAAGAATTTTGGTTATCCATTACTCTACTGGGGAATTATTTCTGACTGGAAAGAATCAAAAGTTAATTGTTATCTGGTCAAAATCCAGGCTTGGCGGCAAATTATTGAGGATAATGAAGTTGAATTTTATTTGGTCGTATTCCAGGCTTCGCAGCGACTTACTGGGGAAGATTAAATTAATTGTTATCTGGTCGGATACCAGTCTTCATAGAAAATTTCTTGGGAGACTGGAGTTAAATTGTTATCTGGTCAGATTCTAAGCTTCGCAGCAACTTACCGAGGTGGATGAAGTTAATTGTTATTTGGTCGTGCTCCAGGCTTCGCAATAACTTACTTGAAAGGATGAAGTTAAACTGATATCTGGTCGGATCCAGACCTTACAGTAACTTGCTTGAAAGGATGAAGTTGGACTGATGTCTGGTTGGATCCAGGCTTCACAGTAACTTACCAAAATTAAACTGCTATCTGTTCGGATTCCAGGTTTGAAACCAAATTTCTGAGGAAATGAATTTAATTGTTATCTGGTCGAATTCCAGGATTCACAACAACTTACCGAAGTTAACTATTATCTGGTCGGTTTCCAGGCTTCATAGTAACTTACTGAATTTGATTGTTATCTGGTCAGATTACAGACTTCATAACAAATTCTGAATTTGATTGTTATCTGGTCGGATTCTAGGCTTCATAAAGAATTCCCAAGAGAATGAATTCAATTATTATCTGGTCGAATTCCAGGCTTCACAACAACTTACTGAAGTTAACTGTTATCTGGTCGGGCTACAGGCTTCGTAATAACTTACTTGAAAGGATGGAGTTGAACAATATCTGGTCGGATCCAGGCTTCACAGTAACTTGCTTGAAAGGATGAAGTTGGACTAATGTCTGGTCGGATCCAGGCTTCACAGAAACTTACCAACATTAAACTGCAATCTGGTCGGATTCCAGGTTTCAAAGAAAATTTTTGAGGAAATGAAGTTAATTGTTATCTGGTCGAAATTCCAGGCTTCACAACAACTTACTGAAGTTAACTGTTATCTGGTCGGTTTCCAGGCTTCACAGTAACTTACTGAATTTGATTGTTATCTGGTCAGATTCCAGGCTTCATAATAAATTCTGAATTTGATTGTTATCTGGTCGGATTCCAGGCTTCATGACAAATTCCCGAGAGAATGAAGTCAACTGTTATCTGGTCGAATTCCAGGCTTCACAACAACTTACTGAAGTTAACTGTTATCTGGTCGGGCTCCAGGCTTCGTAATAACTTACTTGAAAGGATGAAGTTGAACTGATATCTGGTCAGATCTAGACCTCACAGTAACTTGCTTGAAAGGATGAAGTTGGACTGATGTTTGGTTGGATCCAGGCTTCACAGTAACTTACCAATATTAAATTGCTATATGGTCGGATTCCCGGTTTCAAAGCAAATTTATGAGGAAATGAAGTTAATTGTTATCTGGTAGAATTCCATGCTTCACAACAACTTATTGAAGTTAACTGTTATCTGGTCGATTTCTAGGCTTCACAGTAACTTACTAAATTTGATTGTTATCTGGTCGGATTCCAGGCTTCATAACAAATTCTGAATTTGATTGTTATCTGGTCAGATTTCAGGATTCATAACAAATTCCCGAGAGAATGAAGTCAATTGTTATCTGGTCGAATTCTAGGCTTCATAAAAACTTACTGAAGTTAACTGTTATTTGGTCGGTTTCCAGGCTTCGCAGTAACTTACTGAATTTAATTGTTATCTGGTCGGATTCTAGGCTTCACAACAAATTTCTGAGGAAATGAAGTTAATTATTATCTGGTCAAATTCCAGGCTTCACAACAACTTGTTTGAAATAACGAAGTTGAACTGATATCTGGTCGGGTCTAGGCTTCACAGTAACTTGCTTGAAAGAACGAAGTTGAACTGATATATGGTCGGGTCCAGGCTTCACAGTAACTTGTTGGGGGTAGAGGCAAACTCTACTGGGGAAAAGAAGTTAAACATTTTCCTGGTTGAACGTTAGTCTTCACAATATCTCGAGAAATTAAACTATTATCTGGTCAGGTCCAGGCTTCATAGTATCTTGAGAAGTTAAACTATTATCTGGTCGGGTCCAGGCTTCATAGTAACTGGAAGTTGTTTGAATAGGAAGTGATTTCGTTGAGGAGTGAAATGTTTTTTTGGGGAATAAACCCTGTTGAAGAGATTATTTGATGACATGCTGGCAAGGTGAATTCTTATCTGAAGAAATCCATAAGGCTTCTTCTTTTAAGATCAACTTAGCTGGGGAGAGGACTGTCGAGAGATTGAAACTTTAACCGAGGTTTACATAGATCCAACTTTGCAGGCAACTCTGTTGGGGCAAAGGTTTATTGTAGCAGGCTCTGTGTGGATAATGCCAATGAGATAACTCTATGGGGTGATTTCCACTTCATTAAAGAGATGCTCGTTGTTGCTTGGCGGAACATATTTGCTAAACAGTTTAATTATGTTCATATGCATATGTTCATTCAATTTTAGTCATTGGACGTCTTTGCACTCAAGACAAAAAACAAAAAGTTTGTACTTCAAAGTATATTTGCATTGATGTTCTGCCCATGAATAGGTGTTTTTGTACAAAGAGACGGAGATCCTAGTAAGAGGAAATCGTCGAAAGGATAACAAAACTGAAAACAAAAAACAAAAAACCATGTGGAAATGATCTCATTATGTTCCAACTCTACTATTGCCTCCAATGTCTTCGAACGTCCCTTGCCATTGACAGAAGTTGATTGGGTTGATCTTGGACCGTTCGAACCCGGACCTCGGTAATAAAGTTGATTGTGGTGATTCTACAGGACATAGTCATACACTTTTAATCCTTAAATTTTGTCTGGACTGCCCTTTCGGGTTTTCAGCCCATCAGGATACCCATTTTTGCCTAAGTCGCCCTTTCGGGTTTTCGACTTGTCGGGTGTACAATATTTTGCATATATCCCTAATTTTTCCCAAACCTTTGGTTTTCTGGGATGCCCTTATCTTGCCCAGGTGTGTCAACCTAGCGGGTCTCTTATGTGTAATATTTTTTAAATATTTCCGCGTTCACCAGATGTGGAAAATCTTCCCCGTCCATAGTAGTCAGCATCATGGCACCACCAGAGAAAACTTTCTTGACAACAAATGATCTTTCATAAGTGGGAGTCCATTTTCCCTTGGGGTCGCCTTGTGGAAGAATGATGCTCTTTATTACCAAGTCACCAACTTGATATACTCGAGGCCTGATCTTTTTGTTGAAATCCTTGATCATACGTTTTTGGTACATCTAACCATGACAAACAGCAGCCAGTCGCTTTTCATTGATCAAGTTCAACTGATCCAATCTTGTCTGAATCCATTCGTCTTTGCCTAGGCCTGCTTCATTCATAATCCTTAGTGAGGGAATCTGAACTTCCACTGGTAGGACAACTTCCATGCCATAGACCAAAGAAAAAGGAGTTGCCCCAGTCGATGTCCGAGCTGAAGTACGATAGCCATGAAGAGCAAATGGTAACATCTCATGCCAGTCTTTGTAGGTTACTACCATCTTCTGCATAATCTTCTTAATGTTTTTGTTGGCTACTTCCACCATGCCATTCATTTTAGGTCTATAAGGAGAAGAATTGTGATGTTTGATTTTGAACTGGGTGCAAAGTTCTATGATCATAGCATTGTTGAGATTGGTCCCATTGTCAATGATAATCCTTTCAGGGATACCATAGTGGCAGATAAGGTTATGCTTGATGAATCTGGCTACAACATTCTTTGTGACTGAGGAAAATGAGGCAGCTTCAACCCATTTGGTGAAATAATCGATAGCGATAAGAATGAAGCGATGTCCATTAGAAGCAATAGGTTTAATCTCTCCAATCATGTCAATGCCCCACATTGCAAACAGCCACGGAGCGGTCATGACATTTAAAGGAATAGGAGGCACGTGGACTTTGTCAGCATAGATTTGGCACTTGTGGCAAGTCCTTGAGTGGTGATGGCAATCAGTCTCCATTGTTGATCAATAGTAACCAGCTCTCAGGATTTTCTTGGTCATAGTATGTTCGCTAGAGGAGTCCCAAAGAGACCATCATGCATGTCTTCCATAATTTCCTCTGCCTCCTTCTTGTCCACACATCAGAGTAGAGTAGAATCATGGTTGCGTTTGTATAGGATTCCATTGCTTAGGAAGAATTTGGCTGAGAATCTTCGTAAGAAATTTTTATCATTGATGGATGCTCCTTCGGGATACTCTTATGCTTCAAGGTATCTCTTCACCTCGTGGTACCATGGCTTCTCGGTGTTAGTGTCAAGCTCATAGCAGTGCACAGGTTCATCGAATCTTTCAATTGTAATCATAGGAGCTTCATTGTCCCATTTAACCTTGAACATAGAAGACATTATGGCCAAAGCATCGACTAACTGATTTTCTTCTCTAGGGAAGTGTTCAAAGGTGATTTCTTCGAAGTAAGGAATTAAAGATAGCACAAGCTCTTTGTAAGGGATAAGATTAGGGCGCTTAGTGTCCCAATCTCCCTTTACTTGGTTAATCACCAAAGTGAAGTCTCCGAATATATTCAAATGCTTGATCCTTAGATCAATGGCAGCCTTCAGACCCAAAATGCATGCCTCATATTCAGCCATGTTATTTGTACAATCGAAGCACAGTCTAGTAGTGAAAGGGGTGTGGCAACCCTCAGGAGAAACTATCACATCAAAGACCATAGTCCATCGGGATCCTTGTTCAAATCCGTCATACGGTCCAGGTTTCATGCCGTCGGTTACTAACATGATATTCTCATATGGGAAGTCAAGTTTCATAGACTGATAATCATCAACAACTTGATGGGCTAAATGATCTACCAATACACTTCCTTTGATGGCCTTTTATGTTGTATATTGGATATCATATACTCAGTCAAGATCATTTGCCATCTAGCTATCCGTCCGGGCAGATCGGGTTTCTCGAAGATGTACTTGATATGGTCCATCTTAGAAATCAATATAGTGGTATGAGTCAACATGTACTGTCTTAGTCAGAGAGCAGCCCATGCCAGAGCACAACAAGTTTTCTCGAGCAGTGAATATCTGGTTTCACAGTCGATAAATTTTTTGCCCAGGTAGTAAATTGCATGCTCTTTTCGGCCAGACTCGTCATGTTGGCCTAACACACACCCCATAGAATTCTCTAGCATAATCAAGTACATGATTAAGAGTCTTCCTTCGATTGGAGGTATGAGGATAGGAGGTTCTTGCAGATATTCCTTGATTTTGTTGAAGGCAGCTTGGCATTCGTCATTCCATCTGACCACTTAATCTTTCTTTAAGAGATTGAAGATTGGCTCACAAGTAGCAGTTAAGTGAGATATGAAGCGGGCGATGTAGTTAAGACGACCCAAGAATCTTCTAACCTCCTTTTTAGAATGGGGGACTGACATTTCTTGAATGGCTTTTACCTTTGCAGGATCGACTTTGATGCCTTTACCACTGACAACAAAACCAAGAAGCTTTCCAGATCGTACTCCAAATGTGCACTTATTAGGGTTCAACCTCAACTTATACTTTTTCAGCCTCTCGAATAGCTTGTATAAGTGGTTGAGATGTTCTTCCTCAGTTTGTGACCTTGCAATCATATCATCCACATATACCTCTATTTCATGATGGATCATATCATGAAACAAAGCTACCATAGCCTTTTGATATGTTGCCCCTGCATTCTTTAATCCGAATGGCATGACCTTGTAACAAAAGGTGCCCCATTGCATAACAAATGTGGTATTCTCCATGTCTTCGGGAGCCATCTTAGTTTGATTATAGCCAGAGAAGCCATCCATGAAAGATAAGAATTTATGTTGAGCGGTGTTATCGACCAAGACATCGATATGAGGTAGAGGGAAGTCGTCCCTGGGGCTTACCCTATTCAGATCCCTATAATCTACGCACATACAAACTTTTCCTGATTTCTTTGGCACTGGAACCACATTTGCAACCCATTGAGGATAAGATGTCATAGCTAGGAATCCTGCATCAAATTGTTTCATCACTTCAACTTTTATTTTCTCAGACATGTCAGGCCGCATACGACAGACTTTTTGCTTGACAGGAGGACAATCTTTTTTTGTTGGAAGATGATGAACTACAATATCGGTATCCAACCCTGGCATATCTTTATACGACCAAGGAAACACTTCCATATAGTCATGTAACATCTGAACCAATCTATTTTCGACACTGCTTCCTAGGTTGGCACCGATCTTGACCTCTTTCTTGTCTGTCTCGGTACCTAGGTTGATGACTTCAACTGATTCTTCATGAGGTTGAATAGCTTTTTCCTCTTGCATTAGAAGCTTGTCTAGTTCTCTCAGTATTTCACAATCTTCCTCGCCTTCATCTTCGGCTTGGTTAATTGGATGTTCGAAATCATAGCTGACAATAGTAGAGTCATTGGTAATGAGATCTGGAATGGCCAAGGATCTGCAAGAGTGTGTGTGTGTGTGTATGTAAGATACATGGCTATTTTGAAGAACACATTAAAGAAAAAGAAAGGTAATGAGCACTAAAATTTGAATGCAAAAAAGTACAATGGTTTATATTGAATGATCATATGATAAAATGAACACAAATAAAACCCTTAACAAAATGGACCATAGTGCCCCGGGCCAGGCATACGGCTTAAAAGTCATTGTTCAATATTACAGATAAAAGGTTCTTGGAAAGCAATAAACAAGTAATTACTCCTTAATGAAGGAGATGGGGACTAAGTCCTTTGCGTGCCAATTGTTGAACTCTGTTGTAGTAGGGTATATCCACTCTTTGAAAGCACATTCATCATCGAAATCCTCCATAGCGTTTACTTCATGATTTCCAATACGGAGAGGGGGCTTTCCTGCACGAGCGTGCCTAACCTCTTTCTGAGTCTTGACAGTGAAACCCAACCCACATTTATTCGCTTTAAACGAGATCTCGGGGAGTTATCCCCAGGTAGCACAACTTCCATTTTCGATTGCAGCACGAACGTCCTTAAATGAAACCATCCTTGGCATGACTTTATTAGCTTTGGGTGTGTCGAAAGAAATTTTGAAAGTAGCAACCAAAGGTGGAACAACCTCAAAAGTCTGGCATGGGGTTTCTATAAATTCACCATCCATCTCCATATATTTGAAAGAATTGAGATGGCTTACCATGAATTCCTCCTCACCACAAACAGTGACGATCCTCCCCTTGACTGGGTATTTTAGCTTTTGGTGAAGCATAGATGTTACTGCCCCTACTCCATGGATCCAAGGGAGACCCATCAAATAGGAGTAAGCAGGACGGATTTCCATGATGTAAAAAGTGGAGTTGAAAATCTGTGAGCCCACTTTGATCGGGAGATCCACCTCTCTATGAACCGTCCTTTTGGACCCATCGAAAGCTCTTACAATAATATCACTCGGCTTCAACACCAGTCCTTCGCAGTCTAAGTGGTCCAAAGCGCCTATTGGGTAGCCCGTTTAAAGAAGAGTCAGTGTCAACCAGAACATGTGCTAGGGTAGTCCCCTTACATTCAACAGAAACATGCAGAGCTTTATAATGGTTCCTTCCAAGTGATGTCAGATCAACATCCGAGAAACCTAATCCGTTATCGGCCGTCAAGTTTGCCACGTAATTTTCGAATTGGTCAGTTATGGTCTCATGAGGGACATGAGCTTTCTTTAAGAATTTGATCAATGCTCGGGCATGAGCATCATAACAAAGTAGCAAAGATAACATGGAGATCTTGGGAGGGGTTTACCCCAGTTGTTCCACTATCTTGAAATCACTTCTCTTTATAATCTTTAAGATTTCATCCATTTCTTGAGTGGAAGGCTCCTCAGTAGCAACGTCCTTTGCGGGCATCTCTGTGATCGGTGGATTTAGAACTGACTGTTTAAAGCTGGTTCGCGAAATGTCGCAGTAAGCAAGAGTCGCCACCGTCTTTTATTTTCTCCAACATGGACAGGACAAAAGCACATCAAAATTCCTTATGAGATAGTTTCTCGGTTCGGGAGGTAGATTTATAGAAATGGAAGGTGTTAGCACCCTTTCTATCCATGGTTATCCATGGGCTCTTAGATACTTGCTCATTGTGTTTTCAAAAGTGTTTGCTTTTCAATCGTGAGTGGGTTAGAAAAAGTTTCGTCAAAGTTTTCTGAATAACTCTTGTATCAGTCCTCAAGAGTGTTTGAAAAGATTGTTTTGAAAGCTTTTTGAAAGTATCGGTGTGAAAAGAGTTTTGATTTGTTTTTGAATAGAGCAAGTATCTATGAGTCATCCACCTACCCTAAGGAATTAGGCTGTGTAAATGTCCTTAAGGTAGTGCCATCCCACCATTGAGAGGTAGGTAGCACCACCGTTAGAGGTGTTCGGGTCAATTCGTTTGTAGGGACAGTGTGGTCACCAGAGCAACAGTAGGACACCTTAGAAGCTACCCTTATGCCATTGATCCTTTTTAATTCCGAGGCAACCGTTTCGAGGCAACTGGATCATGTCATGGACATAAGGACTTACTAAAACGTCCTATACTCGACGACCACGTTTCGAAGGCAAGGCAACCGGTGAGGCGCACCCTAAGAGTGGTGTGTGAATTTGTGTGTTATTTTCATGTTATGTTTTATCTTGTACATGTATCATGGTGATCTACGCTTGTTTTTAATTTAGGCCATACATTCTTTCATGCAATTATAATTTAAAGGTGCGGAAATTTAAATGCGGAAAGTAAAATCCTACGCTATTACAAGGCGCGGGTCTATATATCGCCAAAATACAAAGACCCGTTTTAATAAAAGTGCGGAAAGTAAAATAAATTCCTAATTACTATTACATGGCTTGAACAGTTACATAATATTAAAAAAAGAAAAATAAGAATAAATGCGCGAAAGAATTAAAGTAGAACGTTCGAGGGCGTTGGACCCTTTTGAAATTAAATTGAATTTAAAAGTTGATTAATTATTTTATAAAAGGAAAGAAATGTTTTTTATGTTTTTGGTATTTAATGAAATAAGAAAAGAATTAAAATTAGAAGGAAACCCTAGTTCTAAATATTTTTAATTATTAATGAAAAATATACAAGTTAACCTAATTTATACTAATTAATTATTTACATATTTATTTACAAAATAGTTAGTAATTAATAATGATAATGAGAAAATTATTTATTGAAAAAAAAGATAAAAAGGTTAGAAACCCTAATTTCTACATATTTTATTTATTTAAGAAAAAGTATTAAAATTGAAAACCTAAATTAACTAAATTTATTATTTAAAGTTTATTTACAAAAATAAATTAATGGTGAAATAATAATAATTAAATATATTTTAGTTTCTGATTTTTTTATTATGAAAATTAATTTGTGAAATTAAAGAAAACAATTAAAAACAATTAAAAGAATCAAAAGGAAAATCAAATAAAATAAACATGATGCAAACCATGGGGGGTGTCTGGCCCCAAAGGGAGGTTTGTTTGAAGCATTTTTGGCCCATCAGAACAAAGGCCTGCTTGACTTTCTAGCGCGTGTGTATGAGCATTGACTGAGGTACATGGTGGAATTCACGTTATGGCCTTCAGATGGATCATCATGAATATGTGGCAAGCTTGGGCGTGTGTGTGCATGGTAGGACGTTGAGAGCATGCTGCACATGAACATGTTACAACAAAAATTATTAAGTATATGGGGGGGACATGGGAATCGAACCCATGTCCCAGTACCTGCAGGACACCTCAGCCACCAGTTGAGCCAACACGTTTCTTTGTAATGTTAGTGGAACGTAATTATTATAATAGAAAACAAAGCGTTAATGGTATGAACCAAAATCACGCGCCAGTATTTGAATTGTCCAACCATCAGATGACACACATGCGTCTTCTTCGTTTTTATGCTTGCAACATAAACAAATAGCGGGGGTTTTAAACCCCCGCAAACTGCAAACTATGAAAATAGCGATTAGAGCATGGGCAAATATAAAAAGGGCGCGAGGTCTGGGTTTGCTTCGTCTTCATGTCACGAATTCAAGGGTACCAGTTTGAAGGTCTAATTTTTCCATATGAAGAAAACCCCAATTCGAAGCTTCTGAAACCCTAGAAAACGTTAATGGCAAATCTCGTTTCAAGCATTGTTAGGACAATTAACTGGTACCATTCGCTTCAGAACATCAATATTAGTGTAAATCAACAAATGAAATACATGAACAATGCATGAAAAGTAAAACACGATTATGGAAAAGTTTGTGAAAAGTGTGATTCAGTTCTACCAATTCTTGGAGTCTATGGACCTGTTCCTGATTGCAAATGCTTCCTGGATGTCTTGGCAATGTATTGGAATGCTTTTGAAGCTTTGAATTGTGCTCTAGGTATGAAATCAGTTTCAAGATTTTTGGCCAAAAATTGCAAATTGGTTCTATGTTTTCTGAGCAGCTTTCGTGTGTATTGGAATAGGGTTATGTTATGCCTTTGTAGGTGAATGGAATTAGGTCAAGAAACAAGCCCATAATCCATTGAATTAATGATTCCAATCTTTGATTTTTTCACATCTTTTTTCAATCTTTTTGCAATGGAAAACTTTCCAAATAGGAATGATCTTGTCCCCTTGAGATGATGCACGAAATCTTTTGCATATGTGGAAGATATTTGCTGCACAAAAAAGATTTAAAACCATGATTTGATATTTTTCTCATATTTCAATTTAATTAAATGAATTAATAATAATAAAAATTCAAATAATTAATCAAAAATAAGAAAATAAATCCCTTTGAGGTCCATGGGTCGTGCATAGCCTTTGGGTAATGATTCATGGAAGAATTTGTGGCCCATTAGCAATTTTGAAGCTTTTGAAGCAAAGTTGACTTTTCAAAATTCCCAAAAATTTCCCAACTTATACAAAGCATATCTTGCTCAATTTTGAAGCTATGATCATGTTCTTGGAAATTTTGGAAAGGTCTTGAAGTCCTCTAACCAATGAATTTGGTCCCATGACATTTTGATTTACCAATCTCAAGTTATGGTCTTTGACTTAAAGTGCCTTTTTGTTGACTTTTGAAAATGACCTATAATGTTGAAATTGATAACTTTTTGTGAGAGCATTTCTTGGACTTGAAGTGTGAAGATGAGTTGTAGGAAATGTCATCCTCTTCAAAATGAGCTTTGGATGGAATTTTTCTGATAAACCATGAGGAAGTTATGCACTGGTCAATTTGCAGTTGACTTTTTCAACTATCCAAAAATAGAAACTTTTGCATCTTGAGACCTTTTGAGCCATTCTTTGAGAATCATGATCAATAATTGATCAAATGATGTTTGTGGCTTCAAAATAAGATGTTGACCAAAAATTTTGACTTTTGACTGTCAAATGACCATTTTGCCCCTGCAGTTGACTGTGAAGCATTTAGGGTTTTTGACTGTGCAATTTGATGTTGTGAGTCTTGAAACTTTGACATATGGATGCTTGACAATGTATATGGGCATGTGGTACTTGATTGGACCCTTGAAAACTTCGATTTCTTTGCCAGAACCAAAACCCTAATTTTGACTGTGTTAGGAGGCAATTGGACTGTGCAACCCTTGAGAGATTTTGAAGCTTGATCTTGACAAATCTTGAAGAATATGGGAGGGCAAATTTTGGGGTACAACAGTTGCCCCTGTTCAATCTTATTAGACCTGAGGATGTAGATTGGCTGGCGTGCCTTTCGTAATCCGAAGGTGGAAGATGATTGAACACTAGAGTGCCCAGAAATTTGCACTCACATAGTAGAGTGTCAGCAGTATGGTGGTGGGGATGGGCTTACAGATGCCATTTGGAGAGATGATGGATAGGAGGACGGGCTTATAGATGCCATCTGGAAATGTGACAGAACCTTGTCGGGAATGGGCTTATAGATGCCATTTGGAGACTGTTGGTATGTGGATGGGCTTACAGATGCCATCGGGAGGTTATCGATCGCGTAAGAGATTCCTTAGCGAGAACTTGCGTACCTGAGAAAGAAAATAATTACCTGGCTTGTTACAGGAGTTGATCTTCAAACTCTTTATGTAGATGTGCCCTGGCTGAATACAGGAATTGAATCTTTTAAACTCTTCAGACGTGCCCTGGCAAGATACAGGAATCGAGTCCGGAGAATACAGTCGTCAACAGATACACCCTGGAAAGATACAGGAATCGGATCTTCGAACTCTTCAGACGTGCCCTGGCAAGATACAGGAATCGAGTCTGGTAATGTTAGTCGTCAACAGATACACCCTGGCAAGATACAGGAATTGGATCTTCGAACTCTTCAGACGTGCCCTGGCCGGATACAGGAATCGAATCTGGTAATGTTAGTCGTCAACAGATACACCCTGGTAAGATACAGGAATCGGATCCTCAAACTCTTCAGACGTGCCCTGGCAGGATACAGGAATCGAGTCTGGTAATGTTAGTCGTCAACAGATACACCCTGGCAAGATACAGGAATCGGATCTTCGAACTCTTCAGACGTGCCCTGGCAAGATACAGGAATCGAGTCTAGTAATGTAGTCATCAACAGATACACCCTGGAAAGATACAGGAATCGGATCCTCGAACTCTTCAGACGTGCCCTGGAAGGATACAGGAATCGAGTCTGGA
This sequence comes from Vicia faba, assembly GCA_948472305.1. Taxonomy (NCBI): domain Eukaryota; kingdom Viridiplantae; phylum Streptophyta; class Magnoliopsida; order Fabales; family Fabaceae; genus Vicia; species Vicia faba. Next base: position 1,212,009,357 of record OX451736.1, on the reverse strand, counting down.
ATTAGTCGTCAACAGATACACCCTGGCAAGATACAGGAATCGGATCTTTAGTTGCGACCGTTGATAGCAATTATCTTTGTATTAACCTTTGTCCTGAAAAGACAAAACGTTAGTTGTGTGTAATGTCATGATGTATGACATGTGAGATGTTCTCAAAATAAGTGAGATTGTATGTTCATGATGCGTATATGCATGCTATAATGTATGAAGATATGGTGTTTATGAAATGTGCTTTCGTCTAGGAAAGTAAATCCTTGACGGGTGCCGGGAAGTTAAATCCTGGGCTGATGCTAAATAGTAGAGCTTCTTGTTTCCGCTGGGGATGGTAGTTGCAAGAATACCGGCAGGAGAAGATGACTCTGTTGGGGAATAAACTTGGCGAATAGGTTGCTCTGCGGGGAGTTAACTCTGTGGGGAGAGAGAGATGCTTTGCTGAGGTTGATGATAACCCCGCTGGGGATATCATTGTTGATATGCTATGGAAGATTTGATGAACTCCGCTGGGGATAAGAAGACTTCGTCGGGGACGATATTTCCGTGGCAATTGGCTGAGGATAACCCAGTTATATCCTGGTGGGGAAGTAACCTTTGAATAAAGTCGGGGGAGCGTTCGTACTCTGCGGGTGACAAGCTTCCAAAATCTACTGGGGATAAGCTTCAAGACCTGCTGGGGAGATTGATTGAACTCTCCTGGGGAAATTTGAGATGTACTGGGGAAGTGGATCCACTGAATGTCTGTATTCCGCCGGGGAACAATCTTAGATCAAGATTGTCGGGGATGCTTGTTAAGAATGTTTGTATATTGCACTGAGGAATGTTGAGATCTGCTGGGGATACCCAACTTCCTTAAGGCTGATAGAGTAGGCTAACTCTGTTTGGGGAGAGTGTCGCTGACTTGTTGGAGATATTGTGCCTTGTTAGGGCTGATGGGAAACCAACCGCTTGGGGGAGAATTGTTGAATCTTGGCTCACTCTCTAGGGAATGAAGGCATCTGGGTTACGTTCTTCAGCCGAACTTACCTTGGTACTTTGGTAGACAGAGCAATTAGATTGCTTAGACAACTCATTATTGCCCCTGTTTCTAATGTTACCTGTAATTAATCCTTTGTTTCGTATGCAAATATTTATGAGTTAGCAATTAGTGTCAAATGCATATATCACAATTGAACATTGGACGTTCTTCGCAAAACAAAACAGAAAAAAGAAAAACAATTGGCAATTGATCTGGAAAGTGAATTTGTATTGATTTTTGAATTTTCCTGTAAATAGGCGTTTTATGTACAAGAGGCTGACGTCTTAGTAAGAGAACGCCGCCGAACAACGGAGTTTATACAATTTTGTGAAAAGGGAAAACAAAACAGCTATGTGAAAAGAATAATCCCACTGGGTTCCAACTCTGCTATCGCCTTTATATCTTCGAGCGTCTCATCACTTGGCTGCTCAGTTGACGATGAAGCTGATTGATCGATGCCGTTTGAACTTGATAGTTGTTACCGGATTCTGGATGCAAAGTGATCCAATGAGACATAGTATTACGCTTTATCCCTAACTTTTGCCTGGACCGCCCTTTCGGGTTTTCAGTCCACCGGGATACCCATTTTTGCCCAAGCCGCCTTTTCAGGTTTTCGACTTGCCGGGTGTACAGATTTTTTCATTTCATCCCTCATTTTGCCCGAACCCTTTTGGTTCGCCGGGAAGCCCTAATTTTTGCCTAGGTATGTCAACCTAGCGGGTCTTTTATCATGCGTAGTATCTTTTTACTATGTCTGCATTGGCGGGGTGAGGAAGGTCGTCACCGTCCATGGTGGTTAGAATCATGGCTCCTCCTGAGAACACATGTTTAACCACAAATGGCCCTTCATACGTGGGGGTCCATTTGCCCCTGGGATCACTTTGAGGAAGAATGATGCGTTTGATTACCAGGTCCCCAACTTGATACTCTTGTGGTCTGACTTTCTTGTTAAATGCCCTGATCATCCGTTTTTGGTACGTTTGATCATGACAAATAGAAGTAAGTCTCTTTTCGTCAATTAGGTTTAATTGGTCAAGTCGAGTCTGGTTCTAGTTATCTTCGCTCAGACCTGCATCCTTCATTATCCGGAGAGAGGGTATCTGCACTTGAATCGATAAGACTGCCTCCATGCTGTAGACCAAGGAAAAGGGAGTTGCCCCGGTTGACGTTCTTGCTGAGGTACGGTACCCATGAAGAGAAAACGGTAACATCTCGTGCCAATCTTTATAGGTCACTGTCATCTTCTGCACAATTTTCTTGATATTCGTATTCGATGCTTCTACAGCCCCATTCATCTTCGGTCGGTAAGGAGAAGAGTTGTGGTGTTGTATCTTGAATTGCTCGCAGAGCTCAGTGATCATCTTGTTATTAAGATTGGTACCATTGTACGTAATGATCCTTTCTGGGATGCCGTATCGACAGATCAGGTTATGCCGAATGAACCGTGCCACAACATTCTTGGTTACAGTGGCATAGGAAGCTGCTTCAACCCACTTTGTAAAGTAATCGATCGCTACCATGATGAAGCGATGCCCGTTGGATGCTGTAGGTTTAATATCACCGATCATATCAATGCCCCCACATTGCAAAAGGCCAAGGTGCAGTCAAGACATTCAGAGGTACTGGAGGAACGTGCACCTTATCTGCATAAATCTGGCATTTGTGACATGTCCGAGAATGTTGGTAACAGTCGGCTTCCATTGTGGACCAGAAATATCCTGCCCGAAGGATTTTCTTTGCCATGGTGTGTCCACTAGAATGTGTTCCGAAGGTACCTTCATGTAGCTCTGCCATGATCCTTTCTGCTTCAGTCTTATCCACACAACGCAGTAAGGTCGAATCATGGTTTCGCTTGTACAGAATGCCGTTGCTGAGGAAGAACTTTGCTGCGAACCTTCTCAGAAACTTTTTGTCGTTGACAGATGCACCTTCAGGGTATTCTTGAGCTTCCAGGTACCTCTTCACCTCATGATACCAGGGTTTTTCAGTTACTACCTCAGCCTCAAGATCACAACAATATGCCAGTTCATCCAGTTTCCAGATGATGACCCGGGGAGCCTCATTGTCCCACTTGACTTTGAACATAGAAGACATCGTAGCTAACGCGCCCGCCAACTGATTCTCCTCTCTTGGGAAGTGTTCAAAAGTTATCTCTGTGAAATGGGGAATCAATGTCAACACACATTCTCTATAAGGGATAAGATTCAGATGTTTCGTATCCCACTCGCCTTTGATCTGATTGATCACGAGAGCGGAATCTCCGAAGACACTCAGAAACTTGATCCTTAAGTCAATCGCAGCTTGCAGACCCATGATACATGCCTCATACTCCGCCATGTTGTTGGTGCAGTTGAAACATAGCCGGGCGGTGAGTGGAGTATGAGTGCCTTGAGGGGATATGATCACAGCGCCGATACCGTTACCCAAAGTGTTGGAAGCTTCGTCAAAGTGCATAGACCATCGGGATCCTTCCTCAGGTCCTTCATCTGGTCCAGGTACTTCACAATCAGTCACTATCATGATGCTCTCGTCCGGAAACTCAAAGTTCATTGACTGATAGTCGTCTACTGCCTGGTGTGCCAAGTGGTCTGCCAATACCCTTCCTTTGATAGCCTTCTGAGTCGTGTACTGGATGTCGTATTCCGTCAAGATCATTTGCCATCTTGCTATTCTTCCAGACAGAGCAGGATTTTCGAATATGTACTTTATTGGATCCATCTTTGATATCAACAGAGTAGTGTGAGTCAGCATATACTGTCTCAGCCGGCGAGCAGCCCATACCAAAGCGCAGCAAGTTTTCTCGAGCAGTGAGTATCGAGTCTCACAGTCGGTAAACTTTTTGCTAAGGTAATAAATGGCGTGCTCTTTTCGGCCAGACTCGTCATGCTGCCCCAACACACACCCCATTGAGCTGTCAAGTACTGTCAGGTATAGTATTAGAGGTCTCCCTTCAACCGGTGGCATAAGAATGGGTGGTTCTTGGAGATACTCTTTGATTCTGTCAAAAGCGGCCTGACATTCATCATTCCAACGTACTACTTGATCTTTCTTCAGTAGCTTGAAGATTGGTTCACAAGTAGCAGTTAGGTGTGAGATGAACCGGGTAATGTAATTCAACCGTCCTAGAAAGCCTCTGACTTCCTTCTCTGTCTTGGGAACTGGCATCCCTTGAATGGCCTTAACCTTGGCAGGGTCCACTTGAATACCTTTGTTGCTCACGACGAAGCCTAGCAGCTTTCCAGATATCACCCCAAAGGTGCACTTGTTCGGGTTCAACCTCAGCTTGTATAACTTCAGACGGTCAAACAGCTTTTGCAAATGGTCAAGGTGTTCCTCCTCAGTTTGTGACCTTGCAATCATGTTGTCGACGTACACTTCAATCTCATGATGGATCATGTCATGAAATAAAGCAACCATGGCACGTTGGTAGGTTGCCCAACATTTTTCAACCCGAATGGCATGGCCTTGTAGCAAAAGGTGCCCCACTGAGTAACAAAGGTAGTCTTCTCCATATCTTCAAGAGCCATCTTGATCTGATTATAACCTGAAAAACCATCCATGAAGGAGAACACCTTGTGCTGAGCAGTATTGTCAACCAGAACGTCGATGTGAGGTAGAGGGAAGTCATCCTTGGGGCTCGCCCTGTTCAACTCCCTGTAATCAACACACATTCTGACCTTACCATCTTTCTTCGGTACCAGCACCACGTTGGCAACCCACTGGGGGTAAGAAGTCACTGTTAGAAACCCGACATCAAACTGTTTCATAACCTCAGCTTTGATCTTCTCAGACATCTCTGAACGCATACAGCGGACCTTCTGTTTAACTGGAGGGCATTCTTCCTTGGTAGGCAGGTGATGGACCACAATGTCGGTATCCAACCCAGGCATGTCTTCATAAGACCAGGCAAAGATCTCCACATAATCATGCAACATCTGAGTCAACCGTTGTTTCACACTGAGCTCTAGATTGGCACCAATCTTAACTTCCTTTATGTCTGTCTCTGTACCCAGATTTACCGTTTCCACTGGCTCTTCATGTGGCTGAATGGCCCTCTCTTCCTGGAGTAACAGTCTTGCCAGCTCACCAGGCACTTCGCAATCATCTTCACCTTCGTCTTCGGCTAAGTTGATCGGATTTTCGAAGTCATAACCGGCAGTAGCAGAGTCGTTACCAGTGAGATCCAGAGTGGATTGAAACCTGTATAGGTGAGTGTGTGTAAATATAGCTGTTTTGCAATATATAAAGAAAGAAAGAAAGGGAGCACAAGATTTGAAATGCGAAAAACGTCCAATGTCTTTATTCATGATATATGGAAATGACAAGTAATGCCCTCACAAATGAAGCCACGGTGCCCCGGGTAAGACACCGGGCCATAAAGTTTCAGTTTATTGTTTATTACAAATAAAAAACAAAGGAATTCATTACTGCGTAACAAAAGTAACAGGTATGTAATCTTTTGCCGTCCAATTGTTCAGTCCACCATCGGTCGTCGGGCAGATCCAGCTGTTGAACTCAGACTCCTCCGCATCGCCATCAATAGCATTCACCCCCGGGTGGGTGATGAACATGGGAGGTCTTCCGATCCTAGCTTTGCGTACAGTCCTCTGAGCCTCTGCAGTGAAACCCAGCCCAAACTTGTCAGTCTTTGGTGTAAAATCAGGAAGTCTGCCCCAGTTAGCACATTCACCTTTCTCAATTACAGCCCGGGCGTCCTTTAAGGAGGCCATCTTCAAAGGAAAGTCTTCTTCAACTACTGTCTCAGCTGACGCCAATGTTGGAGGTACCTCTTCAAAATGTTGAAAGGGGGTTTCAATAAACTCCCCGTCCATCTCAATATACCGGAACGAGTTCAGATGACTAACCATGTATTCTTCCTCCCCCTGCACAGTAACAATCTTCCCTCTGACAGGGTACTTGAGCTTCTGGTGTAGAGTGGAGGTCACTGCCCCAGCTTTGTGAATCCAAGGTCGACCCAGCAAACAGGAATAAGATGGACGAATGTCCATCACATAGAACGTTGAATCAAAGACTTGGGAACCAACACGAATCGGAATATCCACCTCACCATGAACCATCCCCTTCGACCCGTCAAAGGCTCGGACAATGATGTTACTAGGCTTCAACTCCAGACCCTCACAATCCAATCTATCCAAGGCCTTCTTGGGCAATACATTCAGGGAAGAACCGGTGTCCACCAACACGTGTGCGAGAGTAGTGCCCCTGCATTCTATGGAGACATGCAGGGCATCATTGTGGTTCTTTCCCTTAGCGGTAAGATCAGCATCCGAGAAACCCAAACCATTGTCGGCTGTCAAATTGGCCACACAGTCAGTGAATTGATCTGCAGATGTCTCTTGTGGCACATGTGCCATCTTCAGAAATGAAATCAGGGCCTTGGCATGGGCCTCTGAACACAACAGCAACGATAGCATAGAGATCTTGGAGGGGGTATGCCCCAGCTGTTCAACGACGTTGAAATCGCTCTTCTTAATGATCTTAAGGATTTCCTCCATCTCTTGCTGGGAGGCTTCAACATTGACAGTCTTCGGCGCCTCCATCCGGGCAGGCTCATCATCAATCCCTTTACCCCGAGTGTTAGATGACTCGGCAGCAGGGGTAGAAACCGGATCAGAAGTGGAAACAAGCGCACTTGCAGGTGTTATTATAAGAGGTCTTCGGATAACTGGTGGCGCAATGTCAGGCGAGAAGAGCCTACCACTGCGAGTAACTTTGGCGGGACCAGTGATGTTACTGATACCGGTGTTGGTGTTGAACTCCTGCTTCACTCCAAGCACATACACATCTGCCCCATAGTGCCATGGGACAGCCTTGTCAGATTCATAGGGGAGGGGCCCCGGAACAGTAATAATGATGGGTGCAACGGACATGATCTTGACTGGCTTCCTCGGGGGAGCCTTGGTAGGATTATTGAAGATGGTGACAACAGATACTTCTTCAATAGGAACAAAAGGAACAACGGTCTTCTTGAACAAAATTTCTTTGCTATCCATCAGGCTTTGGATGCCTGATTTCAGAAACGGACAACCAGTAGGGGTAACTGCACACAGAAGGCAACCCTTGCTACAACCCGGAAATAAACCGGCCAGCAACAGGTTCCTCTTAACAGTCAACAGAGGGGTAGCGACATCATCCACAGAAACGGCATACAAGTCTTCCTCAACAGCATTTACTCCATGCTGGGGCATAGGAGCAGTCACAACGTTTGGCCTTTCGGGCGCCTCAAATTGGATTTCCTTTGCATCAATAAGGTCCTGAACCTTATTTCTCAGGGCCCAACAATCATCAGTAGAATGCCCCGGGCTATCAGAGTGATAAGCACAGCGGGCATTGGGATTATACTTGGGGTAGGTTGTATTCACCACCTTCGGAGCCTCTCTGATGGTCACCAAGTTGGTCGATAGCAATTGCGGCAAGATTTGTGACAAGGTCATACTCATCCGAGTGTATTCTCTTCTGGGTCTCTCACCCCTTGGTTGGTTAGGTTGCCGAGGAGCGGCAGCAGGCTTTGCAATAACCACCGCGTTGACAGTTTGGCGGCGCTCTGGTTTATTTTGCCTCCTGGGGCCATACACAGCGCTGGCTTCCTTCTTGAAAGGCTTCTTCTCAGAACTTAAGGACGCACCTTTCTGAATCTTCCCTGATTTCATGCCAGCTTCTATCCTTTCCCCAGTCAGAATGAGATCTGTAAACCCTGCAGACGAATTGCCAATGAGATGATTGAAGAATGGCCCGGATAGGGTCCCCAAGAACATATCCACTAGCTCACAGTCGGTTAATGGTGGCTGCACCCTGCCAGCCAGGTCCCTCCACTTCTGCGCATACTCTTTAAAACCTTCTCCCGATCCTAGCGACATACCCTGGAGTTGGGTACGTGTAGGAGCGAGGTCGGCATTATACTGATACTTCTTGTAAAAAGCAGTAGCCAACTCCTCCCAGTTACGAACCTTGGTTCCATCCAGCTGATAGAACCATTTGAGATGAGTCCCTGAAAGACTCTCCTGGAAGAAGTGGATCCACAAGTTCTTGTCCACAGTGTATGGTTGAATCTTCCGCACATAAGATATGAGATGTAGCTTAGGGCAGGACGCCCCGTCATACTTTGCGAAAGATGGTGCTTTGAACTTGTGTGGGATGACCACACCAGAAGATAGGCCCAAGTCTCCGAAATCCAAACCAGGCACTTGTCGAATTTCCATGGCATTCAGACGATCTTCCAACTGCTTGTACTTGTCTTTAGCTGGAGGATACTGCTCCTCATTGAAATCAGTCTCGTTGTCAGAGACTACCGGACTAGGAACCCTTCCCCCCTGGGGACTGCCTTTTCCCACAGAAGAACCAGCTTGATCAACCTCATTCTGCAGTGTGTTGCCAAACCTCCGGCCCGTGTTGAATAGTACAGTTCTCTTCTTCTTTTTCTTGACCAGCAGAGCCTTCAACTCCTCTTGAACTTGGGCCAAACTCATAATCAGCTCTTGGAATTGGGCGTTCTGAGCCTGAAGGGCCTTGATGGACTGCTCGGTAGATGATTCAGGGTTCATGATGCTGAAATAAACAGCGAAGAACATTAAGCAACCTGAAAAGAAGAATACCTGCTATGCACATGATGAATGAGATGCGTATGATTTATGTTTTCAAAGACAATCAGGATTCAACTTTGTAAACAAAAAAAGAACACACTTCATTAGATTCAACTTTGAAATTTAAATTATTCAGCAGATTGCCTTTAGGCGTTACATAAAATGGAAATACTGAAAAGAGAAATAAAAATTGTAAAAGAACATCCAAAGTTCATCATTGATCCCAGGGTCTCCTTTTCTCAGTACGGATGTAATCATTCAAGGCTCGCTCGTTCTCCAATTGCTTTGTCAGCTTCTGGATCTTCAATTCCTGCTCGTTGAACTTTTCCCGATAAGAATCCCGTTCTTCCCGTAGTTGCGCCCAAGACCTCTTTAGTGTATCAATATTAGTAGGTATCTGAGGAGGGAGAACAGTTGGAGGAGCCCCATCTCTATCAGGATATTCAAGAAAGATGGGTCTGACAGCTTCGTACGGCATACCTAACTTCTGAGCACGGATGCGGACCCATTTGTAGTAGGCTTCCATAGGTAGAGAAGTCTTTGGTCCCAGCTCTTGTGGGTCAGCTTTGTGGATTCTGTCCCAAGCCTTGATGAACCTACGACGCAACTCGTCACTATCTACCTGAAACTCAAAACTGATGTGAGGCACCAACATCTCATGAGGCCCTGCTCTTATGGCTCTTCCAAACTGACGGAGAGCTAGACATGGATTATAAGAGATTCCTCCTTGAGTACCAATCAAAGGAACATTGGGATATTCTCCGCAACGATCAATAACAGCTACCTCATCCAAACCCCTGAGAGTCCAAATGATGTCATTATCAGTGAGAGACATTAACCTATGAGCCCAACCTCTTCCTTCTTTGTTCTTCAGCACGAACTTAGGGAGGTGCGAAATAAACCACCTCACTAACAAAGGAATACAACACCACAGAGTTCCTCGTCTTCGGGCAGTACGAGCATAAAGTTGTTGTAGGATATCACCCAAGAGAGTGGGCACAGGGTTCCGAGACATGAAGATCCTTATGGCAGTGATGTTAATGAAGTTATCAGGATTAGGAAACAAAACTAGACCATAGATTAAGAGAGCCAGAATGTCTTCATATGCCCTAAAGTCCAGGTCATTCCAGAAACTGTTAGCTTTACCAACCAGAAACTTGGCCAAGAAACCCTTAACTTTGCTTCTAGTCACCCAGTTGTCCATTACCTCCTTGTGGGTCAAAGGGAGGGCTGCAGCAATATCCTCAAGCCTAAGAGTCTTTTCCCAACCAGTGTAGGGGGTCTGATCCAAGATAGGGATGCCAAGAAAATCAGAGAACTCTTCCAGGGTAGGGACCAGCTGGAAGTCTTGAAAGGTGAAACAGTTGTACAAGGGATCATAAAACTGTGTCAGGACACTCATCAGTTGTTGGTCCCACTTTGCCGTGACTAAACTGAGAAGAGAACCATGCCTCTGGATGAAGGAAGTAGTATTTGGAATTCTGCTAACCAATTCTTCAAGCAACTTAGGTGGGTGAACAAAGTTGAACCGGATAGTATTCCTTCGCATAGGTATCATGATGTCCTATAAAACAGAGCAAAGGTGAAACCCTCTTGTCTTTGAAATGGTCAGTCCTTATGCAGGATGCATGCAATATTATGATGGCATGATGTTATGATAAAGCACACCACAAATATTCACAAAGGCAAACATGATAAGGCACACAAGTCACACAAGACAAGCCCTTAGAGTTTAGGCCAGCATGGGGTCTAGGTATTACCCTCTTTCAGTTTGTTGGTTAAGACCTGTCCTATCAGAAGTAACCGGGTTCTAGAGGATCCCAATATCACTGACTACCCTCAATCGGTCATAACTCCAGCATCGCAATCTTTTCTTGCGGCCAGAACCATCACGAGAGTTTAGCCTCAATGGGCGTAGCATACTGCTACTGTTCTATTGGCCAAGTTGGGTCATTTAAGGTTCTAAGGTCGGTTGGTGCTTAATGACTCCTCAGAAGACCCATATTCTCCTCGTTGTGACACAAGGGATATCGGTACAGACCAAGGTGCCACACCAACGTAGCCACTGCTTCACCCATGTCGGTCTACGCCGGACAGGTCCCTCACAGCTTATGCTACCTAACAGGGTATCCCCAGATCCGGGTTAGGATCTATGTAACTCTGAAACAGTACCCACAAATATAAAGCAAACAAACACAGCAATTGAAAACACAAGTGATCTTAGTCCTAAGGTACACCTCACTTTATAAGTATCCCCAGCAGAGTTACCAGTTCTGTGATCGGTGGATTTAGAACTGACTGTTTAAAGTTGGTTCGCGAAATGTCGCGGTAAGCAAGAGTCGCCACCGTCTTTTATTTTCTCCAACATGGACAGGACAAAAGCACAGCAAAATTCCTTATAAGATAGTTTCTCGGTTCGGGAGGTAGATTTATAGAAAGGGAAGGTGTTAGCACCCTTTCTATCCATGGTTATCCATGGGCTCTTAGATACTTGCTCATTGTGTTTTAAAAAGTGTTTGCTTTTCAATCGTGAGTGGGTTAGAAAAAGTTTCGTCAAAGTTTTCTGAATAACTCTTGTATCAGTCCTCAAGAGTGTTTGAAAAAATTGTTTTGAAAGCTTTTTGAAAGTGTCAGTGTGAAAAGAGTTTTGATTTGTTTTTGAATAGAGCAAGTATCTATGAGTCATCCACCTACCCTAAGGAATTAGGTTGTGTAAATGTCCTTAAGGTAGTGCCATCCCACCATTGAGAGGTAGGTAGCACCACCGTTGGAGGTGTTCGGGTCAATTCGTTTGTAGGGACAGTATGGTCACCAGAGCAACAGTAGGACACCTTAGAAGCTACCCTTATGCCATTGATCCTTTTTAATTCTGAGGCAACCGTTTCGAGGCAACTGGATCATGTCATGGACATAAGGACTTACTAAAACGTCCTATACTCGACGACCACGTTTCGAAGGCAAGGCAACCAGTGAGACGAACCCTAAGAGTGGTGTGTGAATTTGTGTGTTATTTTCATGTTATGTTTTATCTTGTACATGTATCATGGTGATCTACGCTTGTTTTTAATTTAGGCCATACATTCTTTCATGCAATTATAATTTAAAGGTGCGGAAATTTAAATGCGGAAAGTAAAATCCTACGCTATTACAAGGCGCGGGTCTATACATCGCCAAAATACAAAGACCCGTTTTAATAAAAGTGCGGAAAGTAAAATAAATTCCTAATTACTATTACATGGCTTGAACAGTTACATAATATTAAAAAAAGAAAAATAAGAATAAATGCGCGAAAGAATTAAAGTAGAACGTTCGAGGGCGTTGGACCCTTTTGAAATTAAATTGAATTTAAAAGTTGATTAATTATTTTATAAAAGGAAAGAAATGTTTTTTATGTTTTTGGTATTTAATGAAATAAGAAAAGAATTAAAATTAGAAGGAAACCCTAGTTCTAAATATTTTTAATTATTAATGAAAAATATACAAGTTAACCTAATTTATACTAATTAATTATTTACATATTTATTTACAAAATAGTTAGTAATTAATAATGATAATGAGAAAATTATTTATTGAAAAAAAAGATAAAAAGGTTAGAAACCCTAATTTCTACATATTTTATTTATTTAAGAAAAAGTATTAAAATTGAAAACCTAAATTAACTAAATTTATTATTTAAAGTTTATTTACAAAAATAAATTAATGGTGAAATAATAATAATTAAATATATTTTAGTTTCTGATTTTTTTATTATGAAAATTAATTTGTGAAATTAAAGAAAACTGTTCTGGACTGGGCCCGACAGGCCCAAAAGCATTGTAAAGGCCCAGTCCAAATGGAATTACAAGGGCCACGCCGACCAGAGAGCACGACTTGCTGCTCGACGGCAAACCTCCTGCTCGACATGCTGCGGTCCAGCACCGCAACCTGAGATCCTGCTCGACATTACCTCGAGCAATCCAGCTAGGGCAGACTCAGTCCACTCTTCCCCCAACGATACTCCGAAAAGACCACGTCTCCGTCCGCCCGCACTTCACGCAGAACATCCAGGAAGGGGACCACATGCGGGTCCCCACTACGCACGTAGAACCTGGCAGTTCCTCCATTGGGCCAAACCTGCCCGGCCCAATGAAGGAACCTTGGCCCAGCGCTGGGGGCTATAAATACCCTCTGCTTCCAGAGGGTCAGGTATTCATCATTCTAACCTTACACTTGCTATTATCTGCTCGTACTCCTACTTACTTCAGCATCGGAGTGCCTTGCAGGTACCCCCCCCCCCCCCACCTCGTTCAAAAAAGCTTTCTGCTCGGAGCCAGCCGTGACGGTCCATTTCTGATCAGGTCAGATCAGTGGCGCCGACTGTGGGGACTAGCTTCCCCGTCTAACGAACAACTCTAAAGACCAAAGCTCAATTCAACTACCTATCATGGCTGACCCAGCTCGCGACGAGCAGCCCGTCCGTGTCGCCGACACTAATAACGGTACCGCGGACAAGAATGGACACCTCGATAACCCCGGTGATCCCGGCCACAGTACCATCCCTGTGAAGACCGCCCCTGGACCTTCCTCCTACAGGGACGGGGCTACTGCATCATCCTCTTCGACCCCTTCGGCACTCGAAGACGACCCGGTAGCTCTCGCTCATTACAGAGCTGCCCGGTTCCATGAAGTCCCAGTTCCCGCCGGGGCAGATGCCACAACCCAGGCACTGTTCGCGGCCATTAATCAGACAAATTATCTCATCTTCGCCCAAGGAGAAAGATTAAGGGCACTTGAAGATGATCGACGACCCCCGAGGAGGCATAGGAGGCCGCATTCTCCACCTCCTCGGGTCACAGAAGTTCGACACCCTTCTCCCCCGCGGAGACACTACAGGGAGAACTCCAGGAGCCCCTCTCCCCGGCCAAAGCAGAGGCGGCCCTACTATGAGAGACAGCCCACCATCCCTGCCGGAGAACCCAGTCACGACCCATCAAGGCACGACAAAAGGCACGTCGGGGACGGGCGTGTGACCTTCAGCCACCGAGCATCACGCTCGAGGGAAACTCAGCACGATCATCGTGCCAGACATAACTACAGGACCCCTTCTCTTTCTCCGGAGAGGAGCGACGAGGACGACCCCCCGCGGTCCCCTATCGTAGGCCATCATGGATGCACCCATCCCCCCGGGCATGGAGAAGCCCCCGCATCTGAAGGAGTATGACAGGATAGCGGACCCGGTCGACCACATTGATGGGTTCGAAGCCATGCTCCACTATCATAATGTCGGGGGGCCCATCAAGTGCCGTCTTTTCCCCACGACTCTCAGGAAGGCGGCCATGGACTGGTATAAAGGACTCGCCCCGGGCTCAATTACGTCGTGGCGGAACCTGAAGAACCAGTTCATCAGTTCCTTCACAGCTTCTCGGCGCCATCCGAAGACCGAGGCGGCCCTCGAGGCCATCATCCAAAGACAGGATGAAATCTTGAGGGAATTCATTAACCGCTTCAACCGGGAAGCAATACAGGTCCCCTGCGCGGACCATATGAAAAGATACTTGCTGGAGAGGGGTCTCCTCCCCGGCACAGAATTCAGAAAGGCTGTGGGTATTGAGCCACCTCCAACTTTTGATGCCCTCCTCGACAAGGCCCGAGCATACATGGACTACGAGGAGAGGGAAGCTGCCAACAGGGCCCGAGACTCCAGAGCTCGCGGTCCCAACACCAACAGCAGCTCACAACAAAAGGCTCTCCCCCGATGTACCGGGGAGAAAAGGAAAGAAGACCGACCCCGGGAAGCCCGGGAACAAAGGGGCCCCTCGGGCCGTTTCACTGAGTACACTCCGCTCACAGCTTCCCACGAGCGTATTTTGGCGGAGTGTGCCAATACAGATTTCAGAGACGGTGGCGTCAAGCATCCCCGACCTGCTCCCGCCAAGCCAGGGGCAAATAAAAATAAATACTGTCAATACCATAGGAGTCATGGTCATTTGACGGAGGACTGCGTCCACCTCAAGGACGCCATTGAAACCCTCATCAAGGGGGGAAGGCTCGCACAGTACAGGCGAAACGACGCTCCCCGTCGTGACGCCCATGAAGCCAAGGAGCCCGAAGAAGACGCCCGACCATCAGACGAGTCGGTGCCTATCCAGACCGCCTTCTCGGTAACCAGGCCCGAGGATTTCGACATTCCCGAGCTCCTGCAGGAGCCCCTGACAACATACAGCAGGTGGGAGTATTTCCCCTCCGCCATGGTCATCAACGGGGGCGGGTTCAACGACCTCACCATCAATTCAGCTAAGAGGAAGTTGGACGAGCTGGTCGACATAGCTCCTCCACAAACTGTAACGTTCGAAAGGGTGAAGGGCAGGTCAGAGCCCATCACCTTCTACCTGGAAGAACTCCCCGGTGGAGCCCCGAACGCGGTCATCCCCTTACTGATAAGGGCAAAAATGGCCAATTTTGACGTGCATCGCATCCTGGTCGACGAAGGGAGTTCCGTCGACGTGATGTACAGCCAGCTGTTCCGGACCTTGCAACTGGACGACTCACATCTCTCTCCGTATGTGGGTTCGGATCTACAAGGCTTCAACGGCTCGACTTCCAAACCTTGGGGTTATGTCGAGCTCCTGGTCACATTCGGCGAAGGAACGGCTACGCGACAGGTTAAGGTCTGCTTCCTCGTCATTGATTGCCCGTCTCTATACAATTGCATCTTGGGGAGACCGACACTGGCGGAGCTGACAGCGGTGCCCTCGACTGTCCACCTGAAAATGAAGTTCTATACCAAAAGGGCACGGGTAGCCACCATCCAAGGAGACCTCGCCGCTGCCCGCAGGTGCTTCAACGCTGCTTCAAAGGGACGGGATACCATCGACGTAGGGACCAGACCCACCAAAAGGACAAAACAGGAGCCCGACAGGAAAGCATCCCCCGAGGAAGAAGTCCAGAAGGCCCCACCAGAGGTCGACTCCATAGCCCTCGACACTCGCTTTGATCAGGACGAGCCATCCAGCGGCGAGCAAATCCCACTCCGACCTATTCCGGACGGGGATTTTGAACTCGTTCCCCTCGGCACAGACCCGACCAAGGGAGTGAAGATTGGTAAAGACCTCCCCGACTTGGCCAGGAAGCAAATCAAGGCCTGTCTGTGCGAGAATGCTGATCTCT
This sequence comes from Vicia faba, assembly GCA_948472305.1. NCBI lineage: Eukaryota > Viridiplantae > Streptophyta > Magnoliopsida > Fabales > Fabaceae > Vicia > Vicia faba. The sequence continues at coordinate 1,211,993,598 of OX451736.1, read as the reverse complement.
TCGCCTGGAGCGCTGCAGAGATGCCCGGACTCGACCCTGAGGTCGCCTGTCACCACCTCGCCATTGATCCAGCCGCCAAGGCCGTAGTACAACGTAGGCGTAGGCAGTCTCCAGAAAAAACGGAGGCTGCTGAAAAAGCTGTAAAAGACCTCCTAGAGGCAAATTTTATTTCTGAAGCCCGGTATTCCACCTGGCTGTCAAATGTTGTACTTGTGAAAAAGAATAATGGAAAATGGAGAATGTGTGTTGACTATACCGATCTCAACCGGGCTTGCCCGAAGGATGCTTTTCCTTTACCAAACATAGACATGCTGGTCGACAACTCGGCCGGCTACAAGACTTTGTCGTTCATGGAAGCCTACTCGGGATATAACCAAATCCCAATGGCTCTGGGCGACAAACACTGCACGACATTCATGACCAGCTCGGGCAACCATTACTACAACGTAATGCCCTTCAGACTGAAAAACGCCGGAGCAACTTACCAACGTATGATGAACAGAGTTTTCAACAAACAGATTGGCGACATGCTCGAGGTATATATGGACGACATGATCGTCAAATCCCGAGCAGACACCGATCACGCAGCTCATCTCAAGACAGTCTTCGCCCAAGCAAGACAGTGCAAAATGAGGTTCAACCCCGAGAAGTGCACGTTCGGGGTTAAGGCAGGAAAATTCCTTGGATTCTATCCAACAGAACGAGGGATTGAAGCCAACCCCGACAAATGTCGGGCATTCTCCGACCTCCCAACACCGACGTCGAAGAAGTCGATACAAATCATGAATGGCATGCTGACGTCACTATCCCGCTTCGTCGCGAAGTCCGCTCAGCACGCCCTCCCCTTCTTCAAACTCCTTCGAAAGGAAGCAGCCTTCGAATGGAACGAGGAATGCGAGCACGCACTTCGCCATCTGAAGCAGAGCCTGTCTCAGCCGCCCGTGCTGTCTCGACCAGACGACGGGGAACCGCTGTACTTATACTTGGTCGTTTCGAATGAAGCCATCAGCGCAGCCCTTGTCCGCGAGACCCCCGACGGGCAGAAACCTGTCTACTTCACGAGCAAAGCCTTACAAGGGCCCGAAAGCAGATATCAGCAGATAGAAAAGGTCGCCCTGGCCCGCGTTAATGCTGCGAGGAGGCTCAGACACTACTTTCTAGCCCACACCATCATCGTGCGAACCGATCAGCCGGTGAGGCAACTCCTGGGTCGGCCAGATATGGCGGGCAGGATGCTGAAGTGGTCCTTGGAACTCTCCGAATTCGACATTCAGTACGAAAGCAGAAAAGCCCTGAAAGCACAGGCCTTGGCCGACTTTGTCGCGGAGATGACCACTCACGACCTTCCCCCGGGGAAGGAACACAAGTGGACCATCTTCGTCGACGGAGCGTCCAACTCGTCCGGTAGCGGCGCAGGGATCCTCCTGGAAAACGAAGAAGGCGTAGTAATCGAGCACTCCTTAGTTCTCTCCTTCCCAACGTCAAATAACCAGGCAGAATACGAAGCCCTGCTCGCAGGACTGAGACTAGCCGAGGACCTGGGAGCCCGCGAAGTTCAAATTTACACCGACTCCCAGCTCGTCGCCTCTCAAGTACAGGGAAGCTACCAGGCCAAAAACGACAACCTCATCGAGTATTTGAACTTAGTCAAAAAACACATGGCAAAGTTCGTACGAGCAGAAATTTCTCATGTCCCCCGCGAGCAAAACACGAGGGCGGACATATTGTCCAAACTCGCGAGCACACGAAAGAAGGGCGGGAATAAATCCGTCATCCAGGAATCTCTGGCACGTCCAAGTATTGAACCGCCCTCGACTACGGTCGAGATCCATGCCATCGGGGATGCCACGTCCTGGATGACCCCGGTTTATAATTTCCTGACAAAAGGAGAACTCCCGTCGAACCAGTCCGAAGCTGCCATAATCAAGCGACGAGCTTGTTCCTACGTGGTCCTCGAGCAGAAACTATATCGAAGAGGATTCTCCATTCCCCTCCTGAAATGCATCGACGAGTCCACCATCCCCGACGTACTACGGGAGATACACGAAGGGATCAACGCCCAGCACATGGGCGGTAAATCCTTAGCACGGAAAGCCCTTCGAGCGGGATACTACTGGCCGACGATGCAACAGGACGCCAAGGAACACGTGAAAAAATGTGACAAGTGCCAGAAGCACGGGGATATGCACCTCGCCCCTCCGCACGAGCTGAGCACATTGTCGTCCCCATGGCCGTTCGCCTGGTGGGGCATGGACATCCTCGGGCCCTTTGTGCAAGGAACCTACCAGAACAAATTTCTCATCGTCGTCGTGGATTACTTCACAAAGTGGATCGAGGCCGAGGCACTCGCAAAAATCACCTCGCACAATATCCTCTGTTTCTACAAAAGAAACGTCCTCGCCAGGTTCGGTATTCCGCAGTCCCTGGTGACCGACAACGGTACCCAGTTCACCGACCATGGGTTCCGGGACTTCGTCACCAAACTAGGGACAAAACAACATTTCACGTCACTCGAGCACCCTCAGACCAACGGGCAAGCCGAAGCCGCGAACAGAGTCATCCTCCGAGGGCTCAAACGTCGGCTCGGCGAAGCCAAAAGAGGATGGGTCGAGGAGCTCCACAGCGTCTTGTGGGCATACCGCACCACACCCCACTCAACGACGGGTGAGACACCATTTCGACTGACGTATGGCACCGAGGCTGTCATCCCGGTCGAAATCATGGAACCATCCCGACGAACGGAGGAACCCCTCGACGAAGAAATGAACGACGAAGCACTAAGGGATGAACTCGACCTAGTCGACGAAATCCGATCGGGTGCAGCCCTGCACGAAGCCACCCTAAAACAACGAGTGGCTCTACGCCACAACGACAAGGTCATCAAGCGCGAGTTCGAAATCGGCAGTCTGGTATTACGCAGGAACCAGAAAGATTCCCGCGAAGGGAAGCTGGCCGCGAACCGGGAAGGACCTTACCGCGTCCACGACACCACGGGTACCGGGGCGTACTACCTCGAGCAATTAGACGGAGAGCCATTACCACGACCCTGGAACGCTGCTAAGCTAAAGCAGTACTACAGTTAGAAACTACCAACACCTGGGACCCTCGACCAACGGCGCCCGCGCTTGGTCAACGAGAAAAAAACGTCTGACTCCGTATAAGGGCCAAGGTACAAGCCCGACATACGACCAAATCGCACAGCATCGCGCGGCAAACGATGACGATCGATAGTGCCCGACGTGGACAGCTATACCGAGCACCACCGTCGTTGTACCCATAAGGCAGAACACCCAGCTCGCGATGGGCAGTTCACGCCAAGGGCGAATAGTCCCTACCGGGCTTAACGCCCGACTGAGCAACTTCGCTCCAAATGCCCGACATGTCGTCAAGAATGACGGGCCATCTAAAAAGGGTCAAAGGGAAGTCTCTCCCCTCGAGCACAACACTTAGGTGACTCTGGCCAGCGAAAGAGGGCCGGACACGCATACAAACGAAAGGCGGGCAGACTCGCTCGCCAAATCAAAGCCACTTACGGGCACTCCTCGGGCCCATGACTTAGGCTAAAAATTTACGCAAATATATAAGATTTCAAGCAAGGGCAAAACATTTGAAATGTAAAACAACATTCAGATAAAAAATGCCCGAAGGCGACAAAACAATTATAAACCGACCAAGAAGGCCGGCGATGTTCATAACGTACAACAGACGGGCACGCAGGCCCAAAGAATACAAAATGTCAAAGGCACGCAGGCACGCTATCCTAGTCAGGTTTCCCCAGAACCATCATTGTCGACGACGGGAGAGTCGGGCGGAGGAACGATTACGCCATCCACGATCTGATGTGTATGGCCGATACCCTCAGTGACCAGACCAGGGTTTAGCAAGGAGAGCTGACCGACTGCGGAGTTGAACCCATCCTCCAGGGCACCGACGCAATCTGCCTCGAGGAGCCGGATATGGGCGACCAGCTCCAACCGACTCCTCAAAGCCGCTATGTCCTCCGGTTCATCCTCGGCAGGTTGCATGGCGGCGTTCATCTCCTCGATCTACTGGGCCAAGCGTCTGACTTCGGATCCCAGACGATCCCTGTCTGCCCGGAGAAGCTCCCCCTCCTCTGCCAACTTCCCCGACTTCTCCTTCTCCAGGGTCAACATCTCCCTCTCAGCATCGAGCATCGCCGTCTACTCGCGGAACATCTCCTCGGAGCGTTCCAGAGCGGTCTTCAACTTCCGCGAGCTCGTGGCCAGGGCCGCCTTCTCCTGCTCAAGTTCTTTGATACGGGCAGGATCCCCTCCTTCCTCGGATAGCACCAAGGCCATCTCGGCCATCTTCACCAGCCCGTCCATGCTGGCGGCCAGATACATCTTCCGATCCTCTTTGCTCATCCTTTTGATAGCTTCAGCCTCGTCGGCAATCACTGTCAGAGGGAATCTCTCAAAGAAGCCCTCCTCTTTGAAGCAAGGGGGGAACGCGAAAGACTTAACGGCACTGGCTTCCTCGCCAACAGCCGGACCACTTTCCACACGGGTCCTCTTCCTCTGCATCAGGACGACACTAGGGTCGACCTCTTCAACGTCTGGGGTCCCATCCGACGCGGCCCCCGAGCTTGACGGCGAGTCCACCCTCACCGGTTGAGGAGCACTTGGACTGTGTGGTGGGCCCATCCTCATCGCCTGTGGGGCCTTCACGACCCTCCTGCCTCGCTTCTGGTCGCAAGACAATTTCAAAAGCCTTTCATGCCGACCAGCCATCGCACCTGCACGAAATAAAAAATGGGTCAGTGTCGAGCAAGCTCATAAATAAATAACGAGCAAAGAAAATCAAGCAATAAACAACCTAGCAGACGGGCAGCCTGCCTGTACGTCTCGCACTCCACGAGTGCCTTGGTATCAATCGGCCGAGACTCAAACGTTGGGTAACCCTCGGCATCCAGGATATCATCCCCTTCCCTCGTAGCCCACCGGGCAGGGTGGAAGCTATCGACAAACCGACAAAGTGTGGCATACGCCTCTTCGTCCTCCGAGCACATGTCCCCGGCAGCAGTGTGGTAGTAACCAGTCCCATGCTCGTAGTGCCTGAACATCCAGTGCACATGGAACTTAGTCGTACGTGCCATTACAGGACTCCCATCGTCGCCCAAAACCGCCTCCCCGTCGTCATCGCTAAGAGCCTCCTCCTCTTCGTATAGGGATCCTAAAGTCGAGGTGGTAATTGGCCGCACAACATACCACTTGTCTTTAAAACCCCTTACGGAGTCCATATACATTTTGAAGAGCCTCCTCGACTGCTTCAAGGAGACCCAGCTGTGTTTCCCTCCTCGGGACTGGCGCTGCAGATGAAAAATCCGGAAGAAGAGCGGTATGGTCGCCCCGATCCTCAGATAGCGACACGTCAGCTCAAACGCCCGGATGAAGGCGAGCGAGTTTGGATGTAGCTGGGACAGGGCCAACTCCAGGTGAGTGAAGACCCCGACCTGGAAATCAGTGAAGGGCAGCCGCAGCCCAAGGTCTTTGAACGCGATCTCGTACATCGCGAAGCTATATTCCGGATAAACCGAGCAGATCCTTGAACGGGATGACGGGCGCATGACTACGAAGTTCCTTTGGAAGTCGGGCTGGCCCTGGCCCGCCTCGATGACAGCGTACGGATTTCGGTCATCTCGGCTGTAGATCGACGCGATCCCTTGAGGCTCGACGCCCACCCAATCCAGCAAAGGGTCGGTCACAGTATCAATCAGGTTGACCGACTCGTCGGCGCTTTGTTCTTCACGATCGTGGCGCCCGGAGGAGCTCGGCTCGTCCGCCATGGTTACCTGCAGAGCACGGGAAACCAGTCAATTGGGCACAAAGCCATACGCTCGACAAATCACGTCGTCCCATTCACGACCACATAGTCCGTTTCCACGAATGGTTGCCTCCCCGACATCCTGAAACTCGGTGTGTTCTTCCTCAAACCAACTACGCAGCCACTCTCCAACATGTCGACCCAAGGTATGAACATGGCGAGCCACACCATGAGGCCCACGACCAAGACCATGAACATACCGGGCATGATCACGAATCAGGCGCCCTGGATCATGAAGACCCCGGGCAGCGCTGAAGTTTATCACCTAAAATTATGAATATGCCGACCACAAACATGCATTTGCCGGTCCTAGACATGAATATGTCGGGCTGAGTATGAGTTTACCGGGCTAATCCCACGCGCACAGTCCCTAAAACATCTACAAACGCCAAAAATCATACATTTTAACAGGAAAATGAAGAAGATACACCACTTACTTGAATCAAAAAGTAGGATTTGGCTACGGAGTAGAAGAATCTGTGACAGAAAGTCGCAACTAGAAAAAATCTGGAAGAGAAACAGCAGAGAGAGCACAGAGAATAGAAACGTGTTATGGGGCCTAAGGTTCCTATTTATAGTGATGACGTGGAATACCAAACGTCACCTCGGGCAACCACGGAGTCTCTCTCCTCGACGCGCCGCTCCCAACGCAATGATGACCCTATCCCCATAGGGTGGCGGCACAGTTCCCGAAAGATACCTCGTATGCTCGACAGACGCGCCCGGTGAGGATCCTCCAGGCGTCCACCGCGGAAGATGTCTCCGAGCACGACACGAGGAGGCCCTCGAGGGCCCACACCTCTGTCCCGGGCACGAGACCTCGATGAGGAAGCGACCTGAGTTCAAGCCATGGCTCCTCACAAAGGAACCACGACTTGGGGGGCTCCTGTTCTGGACTGGGCCCGACAGGCCCAAAAGCATTATAAAGGCCCAGTCCAAATGGAATTACAAGGGCCACGCCGACCAGAGAGCACGACTTGCTGCTCGACGGCAAACCTCCTGCTCGACATGCTGCGGTCCAGCACCGCAACCTGAGATCCTGCTCGACATTACCTCGAGCAATCCAGCTAGGGCAGACTCAGTCCACTCTTCCCCCAACGATACTCCGAAAAGACCGCGTCTCCATCTGCCCGCACTTCACGCAGAACATCCAGAAAGGGGACCACATGCGGGTCCCCACTACGCACGTAGAACCTGGCAGTTCCTCCATTGGGCCAAACCTGCCCGGCCCAATGAAGGAACCTTGGCCCAGCGCTGGGGGCTATAAATACCCTCTGCTTCTAGAGGGTCAGGTATTCATCATTCTAACCTTACACTTGCTATTATCTGCTCGTACTCCTACTTACTTCAGCATCGGAGTGCCTTGCAGGTACCCCCCCCCCCCCCACCTCATTCAAAAAAGCTTTCTGCTCGAAGCCAGCCGTGACGGTCCATTTCTGATCAGGTCAGATCAAAAACAATTAAAAACAATTAAAAGAATCAAAAGGAAAATCAAATAAAATAAACATGATGCAAACCATGGGGGGTGTCTGGCCCCAAAGGGAGGTTTGTTTGAAGCATTTTTGGCCCATCAGAACAAAGGTCTGCTTGACTTTCTAGCGCGTGTGTATGAGCATTGACTGAGGTACATGGTGGAATTCACATTATGGCCTTCAGATGGATCATCATGAATATGTGGCAAGCCTGGGCGTGTGTATGCATGGTAGGACGTTGAGAGCATGCTGCACATGAACACGTTACAACAAAAATTATTAAGTATATGGGGGGGACCTGGGAATCGAACCCAGGTCCCAGTACCTGCAGGACACCTCAGCCACCAGTTGAGCCAACGCGTTTCTTTGTAATGTTAGTGGAACGTAATTATTATAATAGAAAACAAAGCGTTAATGGTATGAACCAAAATCACGCTCCAGTATTTGAATTGTCCAACCATCAGATGGCACACATGCGTCTTCTTTGTTTTTATGCCTGCAACATAAACAAATAGCGGGGGTTTTAAACCCCCACAAACTGCAAACTATGAAAATAGCGATTAGAGCATGGGCAAATATAAAAAGGGCGCGAGGTCTGGGTTTGCTTCGTCTTCATGTCACGAATTCAAGGGTACCAGTTTGAAGGTCTAATTTTTCCATATGAAGAAAACCCCAATTCGAAGCTTCTGAAAACCTAGAAAACGTTAATGGCAAATCTCGTTTCAAGCATTGTTAGGACAATTAACTGGTACCATTCGCTTCAGAACATCAATATTGGTGTAAATCAACAAATGAAATACATGAACAATGCATGAAAAGTAAAACACGGTTATGGAAAAGTTTGTGAAAAGTGTGATTCAGTTCTACCAATTCTTGGAGTCTATGGACCTGTTCCTGATTGCAAATGCTTCCTAGATGTCTTGGCAATGTATTGGAATGCTTTTGAATCTTTGAATTGTGCTCTAGGTATGAAATCAGTTTCAAGATTTTTGGCCAAAATTTGCAAATTGGTTCTATGTTTTCTGATCAGCTTTCGTGTGTATTGGAATAGGGTTATGTTATGCCTTTGTAGGTGAATGGAATTAGGTCAAGAAACAAGCCCATAATCCATTGAATTAATGATTCCAATCTTTGATTTTTTCACATCTTTTTTCAATCTTTTTGCCATGGAAAACTTGCCAAATAGGGATGATCTTGTCCCCTTGAGATGATGCACGAAATCTTTTGCATATGTGGAAGATATTTGCTGCACAAAAAAGATTTAAAACCATGATTTGGTATTTTTCTTATATTTAAATTTAATTAAATGAATTAATAATAATAAAAATTCAAATAATTAATCAAAAATAATAAAATAAATCCTTTTGAGGTCAATGGGTCGTGCATAGCCTTTGGGTAATGATTCATGGAAGAATTTGTGGCCCATTAGCAATTTTGAAGCTTTTGAAGCAAAGTTGACTTTTCAAAATTCCCAAAAATTTCCCAACTTATACAAAGCATATCTTGCTCAATTTTGAAGCTATGATCATGTTCTTGGACATTTTGGAAAGGTCTTGAAGTCCTCTAACCAATGAATTTGGTCCCATGTCATTTTGATTTACCAATCTCAAGTTATGGTCTTTGACTTAAAGTGCCTTTTTGTTGACTTTTGAAAATGACCTATAATGTTGAAATTGATAACTTTTTGTGAGAGCATTTCTTGGACTTGAAGTGTGAAGATGAGTTGTAGGAAATATCATCCTCTTCAAAATGAGCTTTGGATGGAATTTTTCTGATAAACCATGAGGAAGTTATGCCCTGGTCAATTTGCAGTTGACTTTTTCAGCTGTCCAAAAATAGAAACTTTTGCATCTTGAGACCTTTTGAGCCATTCTTTGAGAATCATGATCAAGAATTGATCAAATGATGTTTGTGGCTTCAAAATAAGATGTTGACCAAAAAGTTTGACTTTTGACTGTCAAATGACCATTTTGCCCCTGCAGTTGACTGTGAAGCATTTAGGGTTTTTGACTGTGCAATTTGATGATGTGAGTCTTGAAACTTTGACATATGGATGCTTGAAAATGTATATGGGCATGTGGGACTTGATTGGACCCTTGAAAACTTCGATTTCTTTGCCATAACCAAAACCCTAATTTTGACTGTGTTAGGAGGCAATTGGACTGTGCAACCCTTGAGAGATTTTGAAGCTTGATCTTGACAAATCTTGAAGAATATGGGAGGGGAAATTTTGGGGTACAACAATCTCCATCTCAGCAGACTCAACCATTTTCTTCTTACCCTGAATGTTAGCACTAGGCTTAATAGCAGTGATGGGGACAAGTGTCATTGTAGCATTTGGGCGGTGAAATGTTGGGTGAAAAGATTCTCCCAGTTCTTGTCACTTTACTAGAACCCGTAATATTCCCAATGTCATCATCTGTGTTTTCTTCAATCCAAGCATCTTGCTTTATTCCATGGTAATACACTTCAGCACCGTAGTTCCATGGTACTGCTTTGTTGGAAGAATACAGAATTGGCCCAGGGGAAGTGATTATCAGAGGAGCAACAGTTGGTTTATTCGAAATCCTGATAGGAACCTTTGAGGAGATCCTAAGAGGCTTATTTGAAATTGTTATGATGGAGAGGTCTTCAATCTTATCGGTCAAACTTTTGACGGACGTAATTCTCTCAAATAGAATCTCATGACTATTCATCAGGCGTTGAATGCCTTCTTTCATCCATTTGCATCCATTAGCTTGTTTGGCGCAGCAATCACAATCTTTCCATCAAATTCTTTTTGACAACATTTAATGGAGTAGTTAGATCTTCGACAGAAGGAACCAAAATAGTGTCTTCAATTGCATTGGCACCTTTGCCATGGTTTGACATTGGTGCAGTTATCACATTGGGAACTGTAGGCAGATCAAATTTGATTGTCTTGTTGTCGATTAGATCTTGAATTTTGTTCTTCAGCTCCCAGCATTTATCGGTCTCATGCCATGGACTATTTGAATGATATGGACACTTGGTATTTGGATTGTATTTAGGTGAGGAATTATTTGGATTGGACGGAGGATCGCGTAACATCACCAAGTTAGCCTTTAGCAGGTGTTGTAAGGCTTGGGATAGTGACATGCATATCCTTGTGAATTGTCTTCGTGGAGCCTCAAATCGTTGATGATTAGAATATTGTCTTTGAACAGGAGTAGGGTTGGAAATCAGAACAACATTAACGGAAGGACGATTATCCTTCTTGATACGGGCCTTTGCCCCATACACAACATTAGTTTCTTTCTTCCCAGTGAAGGGTTTCTTTATGGGGTTGGAGGTGGAAGCAGACGCCATAGGGATTTTCTCGCTCTTGACATCACTTTCGACCCTTTCACCGGTCAGGATCAGCTTGGACCGGAAGAAGAACACCCAACCAATAAGTTGAAAAATGGATCAGATAACGTGCCCATGAACATATCAGTATGTTCCCTATCGGTTAACGGTGGTTGGACCCTAGTGGCAAGATCCCTCCCCTTTTGGACGTACTCTTTGAACCCCCCCGTCTTTACCCATTGTCATGACTTGTAGTTGAACTCTAGTCGGTGCCAGGTCGGCATTGTATTGGTATTGGTGATAGAAAGCAGTGGCCAAGTCTTCCCAGGTATGGATATGGGAACCCTCCAATTGGTAAAACAACTCTAGTTGAGTCCCAGCCAAGCTTTCTTGAAAGAAGTGGACCCAGAGTTTCTTGCCAGTGGTGTGCGGTTGTATTTTGCATACATAGGACTTCAGATGAAGCTTTGGGCAGAAAACCCTATCATATTTAACGAAGACCGGTATCTTGAATTTATGGGGAATGACAACCCCAAATAGTAAACCTAAATCATCAAAATCCAAACCAGGAATGGCTTGAATCTCAACAGCCTTCAATCTATCCTCTAGTTGTTTGTACTTGTCATCGGCAGGGGGATATTGCTCGTCAAAATAGTCTCCATCATCAGACACTCGCTCATTGACACACCCATCCTTGGTACTCCTTGCTTCTCCAACTTGATTTTTGTCTTCCTCAGATGAATCTTCAACTATTGGTATCTAGCGAATCGTCTCTCTGAATCTTTTACCCATGTTGACTAGGGCTTTCCTTTTTGGTTTCTTTTTGGATGCCAGCAATGTCATCAACTCTTGTTGCCCCTTGGCCAGGGTCAGCAGTGTCTCTTGATACTGGGAGTTTTGTTCTTGCAGGTCTTTCATTGTTTTCTCGATATCCATCTTACTAAAATAAACAGCAGAAAGATAAGGAGACCTGTTACGGAAAACCTATTATGTTATGATGCATGAAAAATGCGCATGCAAATGATTTCAAGGATTTATGAAATTTAAATTTGTCTAGACAAAGAATGAACAAACGTTAAATTGCATTAATCCGTTCAAAATGATTACAACGTGCCTCTTGGGCTTACAAAATACATTCCTAAGACAAAAAGGTTGAACGCGTCCTCTTTGGTTCTAGGTAGATGTTCAAGCTCTGTTCTTCATGAAGTTGCTTTATAAGCTCCAAAACCTTTTTCTCGCTCACGTAGAATTGAGCTTCGAAGGTGTCTCGCTCTTACTTTAGCTTAATCCAACCCTTTTGCAAGTCTTCAAGAGAAGTAGACATGTTGGGATAGAGAATAGTATACGAGACGTCTCCTTCAGCAACAGGCTCCACGATAACAGGTAGGATGGAGGGGTAAGGTATTACGAGCTTGTGATCATGAGCTCGTACCCACCTAAGGTAAGGCTCGAGGGGAATAGAATTCTTGTGTCCCAGTGTCTTACTATCCACTTTGTTTACCATCCTCCAAGCTCGTACAAACCTCCGACGGCATCCTTGATTGTCGCTCTCGTAATCAAACACCACTCCTTGGATGAGCATATCATGAGTACCATCTCTTCGGGCATACCCAAACTGTCATAAAGCTAAGAAAGGGTTGTAAGTGATACCTCCCCTAATGCCAAGCAGAGGGACATTAGGGAATTCCCCATAACGGTCAATGATAGAAGTATTTCCCAAGGACCGAGAACACAAATGAATATCAGAGTGGGTGAGGGACATCATCCTTTGAGACCATGTCAATCATTGCTCGTTCTTCAATGTTGATCGAGGTAGGTGCAAAGTAAACCACTTGGAAAGTAGGTGAATGCAACACAAGAAAGTACCTCTTTTCTTCATGGTGCGGGTATGAAAACAATGCAAGATGTCTCCCAGTAAGGTAGGTATAGTATTACGAGAGAGAAAGACTTTGATGGCATTCACATCTATGAATTGGTCCGAGTTGGGAAATAGAACCAAACCATATATGACAAGGGCCAAGATATCTTCAAAGGCTTGAAAATCCATATCTTCCCAGAATGAACGAGCCTTCTCCAATAAGAACTTGGCTAGGAACCCTTTAACTCCGCTTCTTGTCTCCCAATTTGCTATAATATCGACTCTCTTCAGATGCAAGGCTTCGAAAAAGACTTCAGGTTTTGGAATCCCTTCTAAACCGGTGAATGGTGCTTGATCAAGCACGGGCACTCCTAATAGTAGAGAGAATTCTTCTAGTGTTGGCACCAACTGATAGTCATGGAAGGTGAAGCAATGCTGTATGGGATCAAAGAATTGGAAGAGCATGCACATCATATCTTCTTGGAAATTGGAGGTAGCCAAACTGAGGAGTCGACCATATTTCTTGGTGAAAGGAGAGTGCGCTTTCACGAAGCTGATTCTGATGGCATTCCTTTGGACGGGATTCATGGCCTACAAAACAAAACAAAACAAAGATAAATTCCTAAATCCTTGAAATGGTTAGTGAGAATGCTTATGATGTTATGATGTTTATGATGTTATGTACAAATAAGCAAGTTGTTATGTACACACAAAGCAGACAAGTCCTTAGGTTTAGGCTTGCAGGGAGTTTGATAGGTAAGTATTCTCTTGAAGTTTAGTTGGCTTAACCTGTCCTAGTAATAGTAATTGGGTTCTAGGGGATCTCAATATCACTGACCTTTCTCTTAGGCATTGTCTCAGCACAATTAATCTTTTCTTGCGGCCGAGATATCCCAAAAGTCCAATCTCAATGAGTGTAGTATCGAGTATCAACCAATTTTCAGCTTTCCACCGAAACCGGCTATCTCACTACTTCCTAATAGCCAAGTTGTTTGATTAAGGTTCTAAGGTTAGTTAGTGCTTCATGGCGCTGCTCAACGGCTCTATATTCTTCTTGATTCAACATAAGAGATATCGGTACCAACAAATGCGTCACACTAACGTAGCCATTGCTTCAACCATATCGGTCTATGTCGTACAATTTCCACAATCTATTGCTACTTACCTAAAAAGGTGTCTGGGATCCGGGCAGAGGATCAAAACAAGCCCAAACAAGGAACCAAAATGTAAAGCAAACAAGTCAAACAAAGAAAAGCAAGTAAAGGTGATCTAGCCCTAAGGGAACCTCACTTTTAAAATTAGTTTCCCCAGCAGAGTCGCCAGTTCTGTAATACGGTGGGAGAACTGACTTAGGATGTTTTACGTTTTATCAAAATTGTTGTGGATAGCAAGAGTCGCCACCGACTTTTCTTTTATCCAAATAAAGGAAAGAGTGAAAAGAACAGGAAAGACCTTTGAGATTATTTCTTGAGTTCGGGGGGTAGATTATGAAAAGGGAGAGTATTAGCACCCTTTTCATCCATAGTTATCTATGGGCTCTTAGTTGCTTTCTAGATCATTGCTTTTGTTTTGAAGTGTACTTTGTGGTGGTTTTTGAAAGTATTTTTGAAAAGCGCCTTCGTTTAGGCAAACTTTGTAATGATTCTCGTCTCTATAAGAATGTATACAAAGTGTTGAACTTTTGAAAATATTTAAATGGAAAGTGTTGGTGCATTTGAAAAGGTGTTTGTGTTTTGAAGATGAGCAAGCAACTAGGAACATTCTACCTTACTCAAAAGTCTTTTGTTCATTCCTCTCTTCCTTTGATATTGGTATCTTACCATTGATTGGTAAGAAGACTTATCTTTGGATGTAAAAGGGACAGGCGTGGGTCATCGTATAATCATGATAGCAATGTTGTGAGATATCTTAGCATTTCTTTTGAGGGACTAAGATCACTTGTAAGGCAACATTTGAAGCGTCATAGATGGACTATGATCTCGTATTTTTGATTGTTTTTACTAAGACGTCTCACATGCATAACATGACTATTTTTCATAAGGCAAGAAGTGGAGTTAACCCTAGAGGTGCATGTGTGTAAAGTGTTGATTGCATTCATTTTTGTCTTTTGATCAGGGTGGTCTACTTATTGATTTTATCTTGCCACACACCCTAATTACTAAAATTTTGTATAAAGTCAAAAGTGCAGAAAGATAAAATCCTACACTATTACAACCATATTTAATTGCATGAAAATATAAAGGCAAAAATAAGGTAAAAACAAGAAAAATGGATCTTTCGATTTAGGGCAGCAAACCCTTTGATTCGGCACTTTCTGGCTTTCTTTGATCTGGCCTGAAAAAGGGTGAAGGCATGACTTTTGATTGGGGCCTGGAGGCCAGCATGTTGTGTCTTTCGATTGGGGCCTGGAGGTTAGCATGTTATGCCTTTCGTTTGGGGCCTGGAGGCCAGCATGTTGTCCCTTTCGTTTGGTCTGAAGGTTAGTATGGAAGCCAAAGGCTTCGTTTCTAACTTTCTGTCTCTTGTTTCTTTCGTTTGAGTTTGAATAGCAACATGTCCCAATGCCATTCCAACATCACCTTAAGGCTAGATTAGTTATTAAAACATGTTTAAATGTACAAAGAGCAAAAGTCAAGAATATTATTAACCATGGCACACTTAGAAGAGTGGAAACGAAAAAAAGAAAATAGTATGTACATGTTTGAACGAAAAGAAAACTTATTTACATGCTATGCTGGAAACGAAGGGTCAAAGGTTAAGAATGACTTACCTTGCTGGAGGCTGGAAGGTGTGCTGGACCTTGAAGTGGTTGTCTTGAATGTCTCTAGATTCGAAGGAAAAGACCAAGGGTAGGCCTTTGACACTGGATTCGAAAGAGCAAAACAAGTGAAATGTCATTCTTTGCTGGATTCGAAGGATAGTAAGATGTAAGGATTTTTTTCAAATTTGAAAGGGACAAGTATTTGGATTCTGGGTTTGGATTTGCAAAAGTGTTTAAGTGTTTGAGAATTTTATGATATGTAAGAATTTTGAAGATACGTTCCCCTCTTTTTTTTTTTTTGATGTGCAAATGAACTCTCTATTTATAGAGGAAATTTTTTGAAATGTTTGGGAGTAAAAATAATAAAATAGAGGCTCAGCTGGAAAGTAAGCATCCACTTGTGTCATGATAGCAAGATGAATGGTTCAGATGGATTGCTTCCTTCAGAAGGAAAATAGGCGTAAGGCTCAAGAAAAACTTTTTCTAAAAAGTAATATTACACTATTAAGGGCAAGTGGTCTTGGACACAAATGGATAAAAGCCTATTTCAACTTGCATAAACAATTAAATATAGAGTGAGTCATCGGTTTGAGGCCTGAAAAGGGGAAACACGTAGCCTAGCCTATGGGTCTAATGTTCAACTTGATCTTTTGAGTCAAATCCTCCATCTTTCTACACCTTTCGACCAGACTAGAACAACATCCGTTCCCACCAGTTATGTGTCCTTCGAATGGACCAATTATGTGTTCTTTGAATGTCCCTCTTCAGCTGAATATGCCATTTTGAGTTCTCTTGCTTTTGATCACTTAGGCCCAAACCTTCGACCAGACTCCAAAGCAAGCAAAAATAATTATTCTCCAACTATGGCAAGTCCTTCGAATGGGCCACCAAGTTGTGTGTCATAATGCAGCACTATAGCGTATTGAAGGGTTTGCAGATGGATTCGAAGGTGATATGAAAGTGCATTTAAAGCAAACATGAAGATGAAATCGAAAGTCACAGGAAGATAGCCATTCATCCAATCGAAAACTCGTGAATCCAAGGCAAACAGGTGGGGGGCCAATGGTGCAATCGAAGCTTGCAGGAAGGAGCCATTGTCCAAATGAAGCTTGCATACAAGAGCTATTTTAGTGCATCAAAGTAAACCTGCAGGAGGTCAAATTCCCAAATGAAACTTATGGACCAAAGCTTGATCAAAGAAGCCAGATGCTCAATCGAAGGATGTAAATCAAAGCTTGCATCGAAGGAGGCCCAAATGTTCAATCGAAGCGTGAGGAATAAAGCTCGCTTGAAGAAGGAAAATGTTCAATCAAAGGATGTAAATCAAAACTTGCATCGAAGGAGGCCCAAATTCCCAATCGAAGGATGAATCAAAATTGCTCGAAGGAAGCCTAGATGCCCAATCGAAACTAGTATGAATTGAAGCAAGCTTGTCTTTCTCCAATTTTGTCAAGAAAATCAATTTTTCTGCTTTGCCCTTTTTTGTCTATTTTGTACTTGTACAAATTTGAGCTTTTTGAAAATCCTTGTGATAAAATGTCTTGAGAAAAGAGAGGGAAAATTTTGGGGTATAACACTGGGTATCCTCTGGATCTTCATAGCATTGAGTCGATCCTCCAATTTTTTGTATTTATCGTTAGCAGGAGGATACTGCTCCTCAGAATAGTCAGCTTCATCTTCCTCAGACCCTAGATTGTTGTTTTCTTCCGTTGGTTTCTCCTCTTGATTGTCCCTCTCATTTAACGGGGTTGCGAAATCTAGAGCTCGCTTGGCCATTCCTCTGAACCTTCTACCCAAATTCAAGACACCAGCTGATTTCTTTGCCTTCTTCTTCTTCTCTTTAATGACATGAGCTTTCAGGTCTTCCTGTCCCTTAGCCAGAGCTAGGAACATTTGTTGGAATTCAGCATTCTGAGCTTAAAGATCTTTAACTGTTTGTTCAAGAGCCATTTCTTCTTGCTGAAATAAACAATAAAGGGATAAGAAGCCTGTCCTTGGAATACATGTTATGCAATGACATGTATGATATGATTATGCAATGTTTTCAAGGATCTCGTAGGGTAAACACGAGGAGATGTTAGGAGTTGACTGCAACTTTAATTGAAGAACTTTGTATCGTTGAATGTCCTTCTACAAGAATCAAGCTCACCTTATCGAGTAATTCAGAGCCCCTGACTCAAGTTATCATGCTTTGGTCTTTTGGCGGTGTTGGTTAGAGTAAAATAAATCCCCTTGCCCCTTGCTAGACGTCTTCTTTATCATAACCTGCATCACAGGCCCTTGAGATCCTTGAAATGGTTAAGGAAATGCTATAGTGTGATGCTATGATGTGTATGCTATGCGTCAAGCAAAATGTAGGATGATGAAGACAAGTATATCTTGCGAGAATTCCAAGTTATTGGACAATGACTCACATCGTCAGATAATAAACAAAACCCTGCAAAGAGTTCAAGTTGATAGATAATGAAAGCAAATAAGTCACACAAGAGCCTTAGGTTTAGGCTTGCATGGGGTTTGTAGGTAAGTACCCTCTTGAAGTTTAGTTGGCTACACCTGTCCTATTAATAGTAACCGAGTTCTAGGGGATCTCAATATCATTGATCTTTCTTCACCAGGCATTGTTTCAGTGCAAGCCTCTTTATTGGCGACCAAAATATCCTGGAAGTCAGATCTCAATGAGTGTAGTATCGAGTATCAACCAACTTCGGACTGCACCAAAGCCGACTATCTCACTACTTCCTAATGGCCAAATTGGTTCAATTAAAGGTTCTAAGGTCAGTTGATGCTTCATGACACCATACAGTGGCCCTGTATTCTCCTTGACTACTCAAGGGCTACCGGTACCAACAAATGTGCCACATCAACATAGCTATCATTTCAACCGTGTCGGTATACCCCGCACAGTCCCCATGATCTATTTCTACTTACCTAAAAGGTGCCCCAGATCCGGGTGTAGGATCTTTACAAGTAAACCCAAGCAAAACCCTTTAAGATAAAGCAGACAAGCATACAAGGAAAGCAAGTTAAATATGACCTAAGCTCTAAGGTAACCCCACTTTTATATTTCCCCAACATAGTCACCAGTTATGTGATACGGTGGCAGAACCGACTGTTTATACTGGTTTTTCATTTGTATTCACAAATGTTGCGGTAAGCAAGAGTCGCCATCGACTTTTCTTTTATCCAACAAAGGAAAGGGTGAAAAGAACAGAAAAAGATGTCTCAAGATTATTTATGAATAAGGGGGTAGATTATGGAAAGGGAAGGTGTTAGCACCCTTTCCATCCGTAGTTCTCTACAGGCTCTTAGATGCTTAGCTCATTTTTTGAAATACCTTGTGCTTTTGTGTGTTTAGAAAAGTATTTTGAAATTGCCTTAGTGCGGCGATTCGCTTTATGATAACTCTTGTATCAGTTCTCAAGAGTATTGATAAAGTGTTTTTTGAAAGTGTTTTTTAAATGACTTGTGTAAGTGCAAAAAGTTTGTTTTTGAGCAAGCATTTAGGAACTATCTACTTATACTCGAAAGATTTTTTCTTTTCCTCCTATCCTTTAGATAAGACTGGCCTACTATTAGTGAGTAGGTAGCCATAGTCGTTTGGATGTGTGAGGGACATTCGAAGGGACGCACAGTCATAAAGGCAACATATAGAGATATTTTAGCAATTTTGTTTAATGGACTAGATCATTTACCGAAAGGCAACATCGTAGAGTCATCGAGGGACTATAATCTTTTGATTTAAGGGTCTTTGCTAAAGCGTCCCCACTTTCGAAGGACCTGGTTGTTTTATTTTCCGAAAGGCAACCAAAGTGGGCGTACCCTAGAGGTGTATATGTGCAAGTGTGTTATATTCAGTTATTTTAATCTTAGATGTTAGGTTTTCTAACATTTGATTATATATCTTGTCATACAATCCTATTATCATGCATCTAAACAGTTTAAATATTGCAGAGATTTAAAGTGTGAAAAGTTAAATCTACGCTATTACAATGCTTCGGGGAGGGGGTATTTACATGTCCAAACTTGGGAGAAAAATAAAGGAAAGCAGTAAAGAGCCCTAGTTAATTATATTACATACTGTGAGCAATTACAATAATTTAGAAAATAAAATAAAATGTAATAATGCACGCGAAATGGAAAATAACGTCTAAAAATCCTAAGGAAAAGGAAATCTTTTTGTTTTTTTTTGTTTATAAAATAATCAAATTACCTTAAATCTAAATTTGATTAAGAAATATAATTATTAAATGAAATTAAACCTAATTCTAATATATTTTAATTTTTGAAAAAAATGTTAAAATTAATTAATTAATTAATTTCAGAATTTAATTAAAAAAACTAATCCTAAGTTCTTTGTGCTTTTTTTATTTGATTTTTGATTTAAAAGAAGTGAGTAAAAATAAAAATAAATGCAAGAAGAAAAGTCTTTCGATCAAAGAAAAAAGATGGCCTTCGATCCTAGTGAAGGATGGCCTTCGATCCTATGAAGATATGTGACCTTCGATCCATTGAAGGATATTATCCTTCGATCCAGCGGAGAATGTTATTGGAGGCGTTTGATGAATTTCCTATGGAGGAAGGCGTTGAGTCTGCCAGGAAAAAGTGTTAACAAAACAAAAGCATGACCTGGGTGTGAACCCAGGTCTTTTCCCTAATTCGACCTCCCCTTAATTCGACTCCTTTGAGTCCGAATTTGGGTTTGTTTGCCTTAAAACCCATGGTTTCTTGAGATTCGATGAAGAACACAGATTGTGCCCTCTATCTTTATATGTTCCATGTGAATTCTGTGCTATATGATACCCTGAGCATAAGTCAAACATTGGAAAACATTAATACATCATGAAAACATGAATACGAATTTGAAAGTTTACCAATGATGAGATGCTTCGATTTGGTGTGGACTGACCTAGAGTAGACTCTTAGGAGTCTCAGGAGCACAAATATAGTATTTGTTTGGACTGAGGGTGCCTGCAAAATGGTTAGAATTTTGATATGCTTTCTGAGGCAGGGTGTGCGTATTCTTTTGATAGGCAATATGTGTGTGTATGAGGCAGTATGTAGGCGTATGTATGTAGTCTCCATTTTCTTGTGCGTATGTATGTGCATTTATAGGAGATGGAGGGTGCATGGAAATGGCAAGGGGCAGCCATTAACCAGGCTTTAAAGGCAAAATCAAACACATTAAAAGACTTCCATTTTTGAAATATTCATGCCTCTTTGAGTTTGGGATGAACCTGGACATACTTCATTCTTTCGAATACCTTCAAGCCATGTCCTTCGATTAGCCTTGAGTTGTCTCCTTCTAATGGCTCTGGTTTCATTCTTATAGCTCCTTCAGTTGAGCCCATCTACATCAATTCAAATTACTCAGATCTCTGATGACCCTGAATTCCAATTGTTCAGAGTTTCTTCAATTAAGTCACCATCTGCATCAATTCGAATTGCTCAGAATTCTCTTTGTCAGAGCCTTGTTCTTTTCGATGACTCTGAATTCCAATTCGAATTTGTTTAGAATTTCCCTTATCAGGGCTTCTTCGAAAGCCCTTCATATCTTTGCTCTTCGATTGGCTATGAATTGCTCCTCATGGCTCTAAGTTGCCTTGTCCTTCAATTGGCTCTGACACTACCCAACTAGCCCAATCGAAAGACCTCATTCTGGCCAGTCGAAGCTTCCTTTGGCATGAATATGCTTGTGCATGAGGCTTGGGCCTGACAGTATGCAAGACTTTGACCAGCAAGCAAAAATTGTCTCCAACCATTGTATGTCATTTGAATGGACCAAGTGCATGTCCTTCGAAGACATCACTTGTGCATCCTTCGAATAGGCCTTACTAGGTTTCAAAAGGTGAAGTATTGTGTGTTAAGGATTTTAGATGTGGAATTGAAACCGTTTCAAAGGGAGCCATTGCCCAGTCAAAACTAGCACAAATGAAGCAAATGCCTTGTGGATGCTAGCATAAGGGAGGCCAAAGCAAGCATAAAAGAGGCCATTCCCTAGTGAATCAAATCAGGCGCGAAGGATGTATTTTCCTTGTGGGTCGAAGGAGGCTTTTTGCCTAGACCGAAGGCAAATCTGAAGGAGTCTTGGCCTTGTATGCTGAAGGCGCGCGCAGGGAAAGACATTTCCTTGTCAATCGAATCAGGAATGAAACAACCCATGCTCAGTTGTAGTCTTGTGAACCAAGCTTGTGTCGAAGGATTTTGGACATCTGACCGAAGCTCTTTGGCCATATGCCAGTCGAAGGACAACTTGCTCATATGCCAATCGAAGACACCTTGTCCCAAGGCCAATCGAAGACACCTTGTCCCAATGCCAATCAAATATACCTTATTTCAATGATAATCGAAGATATCTTGTTTCAATGTCAATCGAAGATACCTTGTTTATCTTCAAAATTCTTATTTTCTTTAAACAAGTGTTTGTAATCACCCATGTAAGAGAAAATCTTGGAAAACATGAGAGGGAAAATTTTGGGATACAACAATCTCGTTCTTTGGTATAAAATGTGTATCCATTAATTGCGTATACGCTATAAGAAAACACGTGCAAACTCGGACCATATGCTAAACATCTCAACCTTCCTGTTATTGAAGCGGGATCTAAATCAAACTTTGAATAAATATGATCCTTGAACCATTGTATAAAACTTTGACTGTGCTCTCGTACTATCCAATTTTCATTTCTATTAGGATTTAAACCTCGGAGTACATCCTTGTGAATTTTAGTATACGACTCGACCTCATTGTCATTGTGCAGAACATACATATGCACTTGATCCCATTCAACCCTTGATACTGTCACAATTTTATTTCCAATTAAATTTTTCCTTCCTTCCTTTCAAAAATATGAGATTTGGGTAGTCCAGTGGATTGAACATTAGACAAATATTTAGTACAAAACTCAACCGCTTCTTTAACAATGTATCATCCAACCATACATCCATCTCATATAAGCTGGTACACACAATTGTGTCTCTTTCACAAGATGAACAACAAGATGTACGATAATGTCAAAAGACGAGGGAGGAAAATACATTTCAAGCTCATATAAAGTAATAACTATTTCTTTTTGTAATATTAGTAAGATCTCAAGATCTATCACCTTACTACAAAAGTTGACCTGAAGAAAAAACACAATTTAGTTATGGTGCTTCTTACTTTTTCTGGAAAAATATAACATATACCAATTGGTAGAAAATGCTCCATTATAACATGGCAATCATTTGTCTTTAAACTCTTTAACTTGGGGTCTTTCATAGACACAAGTATTCTAATATCTGAAGAGTAACCTTCTGGAACTTTAACTTCACTTAAAAACTTACACAATATTTTGTTCTCCTTTCTAGATAAAGTATAAGCATCAGACGGTAGATATATTCGTTTTCCTTTCTTCATGGGTCCTAATTCAGTTCTTATTCCCATCTCTATCAAGTCCTTTATTACTTTAAGGCCATCCTTAGACTTTCCTTGTATATTGAGTAACATATCAATAGCACTTTCAAATACATTTTTTTTCAATATGCATAACATCAAACAAAATGTCTTTTATACAACGACTTCCAATAGGGAAATTCAAAAAAAATGACCTCTTCTTCCACCCACGTTTGACAAGCATATGTGAAAAAGGCTTGCCAGACTGAGTACTCATACCTTTCACCTTTTCAAAAATTTGATCACTTGTCAATGTAGGTGGAGCTCCATCATGTTCTAGATTTCCATTGAATGCCTTTCTCCACCCACTGTAGTGATGATTAGTGTTGCACCCCCAAAATTTACCCTCTTGATTTAGGCTTATGTTTCATCATGAATATCATATTGCATTGCATTCATGCATTGTGATGGGATCAAAATACTTTGGTTATCAAGTCTTCCTCAAGCCTTGAAGGTTGATTGCATTGACAAGTTTCTCAAGTAGAACCTTATCATCTAAACCTCTGGATCTTTCAAGCTCAAAAGTTATTGCATATCTCAAGATATTTTATCCATCTCTTTGGATCATCAGAGGATTGAAGTTTGTGTTTGATTATAAGAAGAATCACTCTTTTGATTCACCAGTTAAAGTTAGGGTTTTGCTAGATCAAGGCTATTGATGCATGAGAAAGACTTGATTTTGAAGCCACAACACCTCATTGATATTTGAAAAGTCTTTGTACAATAAATTGGTTAAGATGCCCAGAGGATTTGAAGTTTTGGAGATGATTCATGAGTCTCCTAAGGTGTTAACCAAAACTAGGGTTTGGGATTTCATCAAGATTTCTTGAGAATTTTGAAGTGAAACTTTGTACATGGCCTCTATATATTTGGAAGATCATATGTTTGAAGTTTTGATCATCAATTTTGAAAGGAAGTGGATCAATTGATTCAAAGGGGCAAAATGGTCATTTTGGTCAAAATCAGTCAAAGTCAAGGTTTACCAAGGGAACTTTTGGTCAACATGAGGCATTTGACATGTATTTTAATAGGAAATGATCATTGTTGATTGAATTTTGTGGGATTTGTAAGTTTGAGAAGTTGCTTGGATTTGAAGTTATCTTGAAGTATGAAAAATTCACTAAGTGTCAATGATTTTGGCCTGATTTTGCAAGGGCATAACTTTCTCATTTTCCATGGGATTTTAATGGTTCTTTTGGCCAATTGAAGAGGGGAAAGAGATCTACAAGGGCCTACAGGGGACAAAAAACACACTTCTTACTGAAAATTGGAAGTTATTGGCCTTAGAAGTTCAGGGCAACTTGGGCAATTTTGTATGCATCTTGGGCATTTGGCCAGGTAAGGCGAGGCATTTGGCCTAGGCAATTCACCAAACAGTTGGTGACATACCTATATTTTTTTATTCAAGGCATAATTCAAAAATGTGCCTTGTGCATTTTGAAGATGGATAAGAAAGCTTCTCATTAAACTTGGAATCACTCAAATTGGATTAAAATTGAGGAAATTGTGATTTGAGGAAGTTGGGTGGCAAAACCGGATTTTTAAAGGCACATGCGCAGGCCAGCGCGCGCAGTCTTGGGCAAGTTGGCTTAACTTTCCCAGGAATCCTAATGTCCACATCTCTTTCATTTCTCAACCATTTTTGATGAATCAAAGATCATTGTGAAGCTCATCATATGAATTTTAATTGGCTCAAAGAAATTTGGAAAATTCACGAGCCAATTTGAAATGGCCTCAGTTGGAAGTCAGCTGATTTTTGGTGTATGCTTGGCCATGGAAATTTTCAAGTTTTGGTTCAGTTTTAATTAAATCATTTCAGAGTCAACTTGCACATGCTTGGCACGAATTGGACACCTCATGTGCTCGCCACAAAAGGCCAAACCAGGTGCATACCTCGTGCCTCTCTCATTTTCACATTTTTGACAAAATGGGAAACTTCTCACTCAAGAAAATCAGTCCCATGTGAAAGAGAGGATAGCTCACCTCATCGCGCTTTTTTCACTCACTCACGCTCTCCTTTTGTTGCTCAAAACGACTGCAAGCATTGCCTGAATACCAAGCAAAACGCATATGGCCATCACACTTGATTTGGTTTGATAGAAAATTCACTTTTTTCCATCCAACGACTCTCAGCTTGAATTACCACTCTAACCTCACTCCAAACACTCTATATAAGTTGCTCAAGTTCTCCTTTCACGGGGACGCACTGCATTGGAAGAAGCTCCTCAGAATTTTCTCATTTTTCTTGCTCTGCAACTTGAATTGAGCAGCTCAATTCTCTTGATCCAGTCCTCATTTCTCTACTCAAACACCTTCATTAGAGCATAAGGAAGCTATTTAGAAGGGTTTCTTGTTAGATTTCAGAGGCACCAAGTGAATTTATTTTTCACCTTTGCAGGTATGATCACTGAATCTGAACCTTGATTTGAGCATGAATTGAAGTGTTTTGTGGTGTGTATTGTGTTTATAGCTGGCCAATCATTAGGATTGATGTATATTTGAGCTCTAATTCAAGCAGATTTGGTGAAATCGTGTTTCTGGTTTTGATGTTTGCAGTGTGTTTTTCCAGTTTTTGAGATTTGATTTCTTGATCTATGCTTGATCTCTGAGTTTGATTCGAATTGCATGATGTAGTATGATATATTAGCTTTAATTTGAGCTTAATCTCATGGATTTTGGTTGAGAATCGTGTTTGTTTGATGGATCTGAAGTGAGCATGTTAGAACTGATGGAAGCGAGTGTTTTGCCTTGGCTGGAGGTTGAAGATGATGTGTGGCATCATCTCATTAGCCTTGTTCTTGTTTTTGTTATTTAATTTTCATTGATTCTCTGATTTTATTTTCTTGATCAAAACTTGATGAAAAATTATGAAAAAATTCATGAAACTTAAAAATAATATTCCTAACCTTGTGCATTTTTTTTTGATAATTTTTGAAAATGTTTTGATTGGTTTAAAAATTTGTGTTATTATTTAATTATTTGCTTAGTGTTTATTTTTATTTTAAAATTTCTTTGATTTGAAAAATTCCACAAAAATTATTTTGGACTCATAAAATAATGTAGAATTTGATTCTGAAATTTGTTTAGCATTTTTTCTATTTTTGATTATGAAATTAATTTGAGAAGTTTATTTTGAATTTTTGCTTTATAATTTTCATTTCAATACTTCCATTAATGCAAGCTTGTTTTTAATCATAGAATCTGAATATATTTTTATTTTGACCTTTTTGTGACTTTTGATTAGGGTTTGCATTTTTGCCCTTAAATGATAGTTTAATTGTTAATTGTTTGTTTGATTTTTATTTTAATATTTCCTTTAATTCAAAAATTCCAAAAAAATCAGGGATGTGTGTTTTTAATTCTAATATTTGAATATAATTTTGGTTGGATGTTTTCTTTTCTGATTTTTTATTAGAATTTCATTTTGAGATGTGATTATATGTTTAATTGATTAATTGTTTGAATTTGATTTGATTTTTGACTTTTCTTTAATTAAAAAATGTGAAAAAATATGTATTTTGATATTTAGGGTTTCCTTGTGATTTTCATGATCTTGGTTTGAATTGTTTGAAATTTGATCTTATCTAATCAATATTTAAGATTAAAAGTCAAAAAATAGGGTTTTATTGCTTATTGTGCGAGTTTCTTTTTCAAAACCATTATGCCCTGGATTTTCAATGGAACTTAGGTCTTGATTATGGTTCATGAATGCATTGAGGATCTGAAAACCATTTTTTCTTGAATTATTTGACTTGGTTTGATATTTTTCCATGAATTATTTTGAAAACTTGTCTAGTTTTGTTAGTTTGGCCAACTAGTTTTGAACTTTGGGCCTCATTTGATCTCCTCCTCAATCATTCATGAACTTAAGGCTTGCTTTCTGACTTCTACACACTTCAAAGATGCTAAGATTTTTTTGGTTTGAATTATTGAAATCCTTTTCTATTTTTGATGTATTTTTGAAGTGAAGGTACCCAATTAATGTTTCATATCTTGTTGCAATTTGTTTGATGGCCAATGAACTTGAGTGAGGCCTATTATTGGGAACCTAATGATCATGTTGGATATGTTCATCCAAATAAACTCAAGCCATTTCACTTAATGCCCCATGTTTGAATGATTGAACCTTTTGATGCATTGTGTTGGATTTCTCTCCTATTATGCTTGTGAGCTGTGATGAATTAATTGAGCATGATTGAATTATGGTTGCTACTGACCTTCATGGTCTTTGATTGTATTCTTCTCAAGCTCCCATGATCCTTGATTAATATTCAATTGTCAATTCAATATGGTGATAGAAAGTAGCAACATTCCTCTGATTCTTTTGACCAAATTGTGCATATTCCTGTTTCCTTTTGTCTATCATGACTAATGTTTGATAGTTGCTATCATGTTTTCTCATTTCATCATGGTGTCATCATCCATACCTTATGTGAATCATCATTCTATTTATGGGAATACTAACTTGGCTGTTGAATGTGCGAGGTACTTTGAGAAAAGCTTTCCAGTCCTGACTTGGGGCTATTGTGTTTCACTTTATTTGTGGGACACGATTTATTATATTGGCACTGCTCTTGTGTTTGGCATATTATATAGTCTATGCAGGATATATACATGTGATTGTGAATGCTATACATTGCCTATAGGATCTGATCATATCTGATTATCTCATTACTTACATCCTGATGGCGTAATTTCCGACTTGATTTATCTGCTGATGCAAGCTCGCTTGAAGTTCTCTGGGTTTCTTTTGTTCTTGCTCAGTTGTTACGGATAGTTATCCGTTTGGTATTGCACTATTTCCTTTCTTCCATTTTAATTTTGCATAGTTCTATGATTGCATGATGGGACCTCTCTTGCTGATATATGTCAGGAGGCCCTCTGGTTTTTGTCTGATACATGTTGTTGTACCCCAAAATTTGCCCTCCCATTTCCTCAACATTTTCTCATCACAAGACCCTTGAAGATCAAGACCCAGTTAGGGTTTCCTCTGCTCAAGACTTCTCCTTGCACAGTTGACCCAAATTAGGGTTTGTGTTTGCACAAAGATATTTTGACCTAAAATGCCTAAGATGACTTTCATGCTTCATGTTGGACTCCCAAGCTTACCCATACCAAGTTTCAAGTCTTGATTCCAAATTTTGCCCAGTCAATTGGACAGTTGACCTAGAAATCAATTGTATTGGGGAAAAAGTGAACTGTGGCCAATTGACAGTCAAACCTCATGAAAATTGACCCACATCAACATTATGAAATCACATGGACCTTTTGATCAGGTTTGGACCACAATTCCTCAAGAAATTTGATCAGATCACCAAAAGGGCAAAATGGTCATTTTTAGGGTTTTGACTGCACAAAGGCAATTTTTGACTGTTTGACCTAGAAAATGGAAAATCAAGCTCACATATGGACTCAAAGACCCCATGGAATTGTCTTGACATGCTCAACAAGTTCAAAAGATCCCAAATGCACAAGATTGACAGTTGAATTTCCCAGTCAATTGATCAATTTTGACTGTATACTGAAAAGTCAAACTTTGACTTTTTGGTCAAAATCAAGAGTCAAGATTCATTTTTCATCAAAACATGCGAAATCATGAAACTTGTTCATCAAGAAATCAAAAATTGCAAATTAGGGTTTGAAATGAGAATTTTTCATAACTTAGAATTTTTCTAAGTTATGAAAAACCCTAATTTTTCCCCAACTTTGCCCCACCTTCTCACCAAGATTCATTTGGATCCAAGCAAAAGTCCAAACATGAAAGTTGTAGCTTGTTGCATAATCTACAACTTTTATTCACAAAGTTTTCCCAAAAGAGGCTTGTATCTCAAGTTACAATTTTTGGAATAAGGGTACTAAACCATTCTTAACTTAGTGAAAATTTGACCTATTTTGGCAAGGTTTTCTACCTAACTTCAAGACCATTTTCCATACACTTCCACTTGGAATTTCAATTTGCACTTCAAAGATGGATTGTATTACACATTCCAAGCTTTCCAAGATGTCCAAGAACTCATCAAACAACCTCATAACTTGAGAGATTCGAATTTTGCAATATGGCAAAAACTCACTTTTGAATTGGCCAATTTCCATGATCATAACTTGTGCAAATTTCTCAAACCAGCATGCCACTTGATTACAGGCCCTTAAACCATCCAACACTCAATAATTTAATGCATGTTCATTGTGCTAAGGCTTTGTTTCATGAGTTTAAGCATTACATGTTGGATTAGGCCATAAATGGAAAAAGTGAAATGGCCATTTTTGCAAAAGCAAGCTTTATGTCATAATACAAATCCAAGAAGTACAGATCAAATCTAATTGGCATAAGATTATGAACAAAACACACTGATCAAGGAGAGGTTTTGCAGCATGTTTAGGGGGCCTCTACCTGCCTAGAAACTCAAGTGGCCTTTGTTTGCTTAAGTGTGAAGAAACACATCATAACATCACCAACTTTGATCTCAGCAAAAGGAAGCCTAAGCAAATATTTTGTACACCTTCTAATCATCAAACCCAAGTTAGAACACGAGCAAACAAGGTCCCAAACACTCCCATTCCCAGAATCACTCTCAAACTGCAAAAACAGGGCAGGGTCTGCAGTTTGAGTGCCAACTCTCATCCCTCTCATGTTCTCTTGCTAAAAGCTCATCAAACACATTCCCTAGCATCATTTGAAGCTAACTAAAACACAAAACACGACCTGTAACTCCTCTAACCAGTTCCACCATTTTCACTTTCTTGTTTTGCAGTTGAAGGTCCATAGCTCGATTCAAGGTGTTTCAAAGCAAAGTAAGCATTGGAATAGCATCACCACACTTCAGGCAAGCTATACAGATCATCATCTTGCCCTGAAAGCTCCCCCATTGCCAGATAGAACTTCAACTGAACAGGTATCTTTTTGAACTTCTAACTCTTAGTCTAGGCATCATTAGCTCTAAGTTTGTGAATAAGAAGTGTTCTACTCATGCCCCTGAATCTGTACATGCTTTTACTTTTCATTTATTTTGCTTGAGCTGTGAGAATTTAAGGTTTGAATATGGAAGAAAAGTTAGGTCAGGATTTGGGAATGTCAAAATTCTCTCTCATTTCTGAGAGTTAGGATGAGTTCTTTATATTTTTAGAATCGTGATTCAATGCTTAACATTTCTTATGTTGTGAGTTTGTGAAAAAGATCAAAGAATCCAGATGTTTGAACTTGGAAAACAGGCGCGCGTTTTTGACATCTTTTTGTCTGAAGGTTGAAGAAGAAGCTTCATGGGCTGGGCCTGTTGTGTTATTTCTTTTCACACCTTGTTTTTGGTTTCATACCCCCTGAGCCCATTATGTTTATTTTCATGATTTTTGACTTTTCTTTTTTTCATTTTGGCTTATTTATTTTTTCCCATAATATTAAAAACATGAAAAATTATTTTTACACCATTTTTATATTTTTAGGTATTTATTTGTTTATATGGACATTTATACATAAATATATATATATACTATTATTTAGGAAAACTAGAAAAATAATGCAAATATACTTTATTTCTGATTTTTATTTCATTTTTTTTCTTTTGAAAATATTTTATACAAAATATACCTTTTTTATAAATATTAAATATTATTATTTTTGTACATATAATATTTATTTAGTAAATAATAAAGATATTTACATATATTTAGGTAAATAATATAAAAATAGATACATTTTTTATTTTATTAATATTTGACATGAAAAATACTTTTTATAAATATACTTCATTTTTATTTTATTTTTGTATATATTTATTAATTATTATACACATTAAATAAATAATACCCTTTATTTAAGAAATTAGGGTTTTACCCTTAAAAGCACAAAAACTCCAAAAATACTATTTTTTTATTTTATTCATTTTTGACATAAAAAATATCCTTTTTCCATACATATGAAAACCCTTTTTGCATTTTGCATCTTTATTTTATTTTCCATTTAATTTGTGCAATTAATTATTTTGTAAATATTCCAAAATTGATGTAATAGCTAGGTTTAAATTCCTTGTCTAAATATCCCCCCATTTGAACATTTGTACCCCCCTTCCCATATTGTGTTGTAATAGTGTAGGAATTTTACTTTTCGCACTTTAACGCTTTCTAAATATATCATGCTAGAACTAGGGTTTGTATGCAAATAAAAAGGACAAAATAGTTTGACCTAATTTCAAGATAATCAAAGCATGAAAAATGGACAACACATACCACACTTGCACCCCTAGGGTATTCCACTTGTTGCCTTCAAATAAATGGGCCATATTGCATGTTAGGTTTCTTTGGGCAAAAACAAACAATTCAAATGATCATAGTCCCTCGATGACGCTTTCGAAAAGTTGCCTAAAATGATCAAGTCCCTTTCAAGGAAAAATTGCCCAAAGATACTTAGCACTATTGCAATTATGGTCTAAACGATGACCCGCGCCCGTCCCTTTCACATCCTAACATGAGATTGTCCACCAAATACAATGGTGGAACAAACTTGTCAAAAGGTTTAAAACATAGCAATAAACTTTGAGAAATTTAGGAGTAGATACCTCTTAGTTATTTGAATCAAACTTGCAAAAACAAAACACTTGCCTATTTTCTAAAAACCACATTTCACAACACTTTCAAAACAACTTTCAAAAACAAATGAAAACCTTTTCAAAAGACACACACCTTTGTACACATCCCAACATGGATCATTACAAAGGTTGCCACCACATTGGCTTCTTTTCAAAACCTTTTCAAACCCACACACACACAAGCACCATTTCAAACAATTGAAAATTAAGGCAAGTTGATCTAAGCAAGTAACTAAGAGCCCATGGATAACCATGGATAGAAAGGGTGCTAATACCTTCCCTTTCTATAATCTACTCCCCGAACCCAAGAAAAATCTCAAAGGTTTTTGCTGTGCTTTTTAAACCTTTCCTTAGGATAAAATAAAAAGTCGGTGGCGACTCTTGCTCAACCGAAACATTTGCGAAAACAAACGCAAAACTCATAGTTAGTTCTCCCACCATATCACACATGTGTTGTGTTTGCTTTTGATTGATGAGTCACTCAATTTAGAAATTGAGATCACGACTTCTCTCTCAGTGCATGTTCCCTATAGGATGTTTATTGCTTTTCTTCTTTAATTGTTGATCGATGAGTCACTCAATTTATAAATTGAGATCACGACTTCGCTCTCAGTGCATGTTCCCTATAGGATATTTATTGCTTGCTTCTTTAATTGTTGATCGATGAGTCACTCAATTTAGAAATTGAGATCACGACTTCGCTCTCATTGCATGTTCCCTATAGGATAGTTTTGTTAAGCTTCCTTTGACATGTTGACTAAGATAGGAATCCATGTATGCTAACATAGGATAGGAATTTCCTTTATCCTCAACCTTAGGATCAATCATTGTATGATAACACTAGGGATATTGCTAGGCTAGCTTCCCTTAGTTGTTTTGATTTCCTTCCTTTTCATCTTGCACCTTAAAACAAAAATCATTTTCTTGGCAAATAATAATACACCTCTAATAAACTTAAACCCTTCTTCAAGGTAAAAGATACAAACCAATCTTATTTGTTTGTGTGCCTCTTGGTTTTGTTTTTAAACCTTTTAGCCGATGTTTCGCCATCGCACATTTGTTTGAAGCTGATGTTTCACCGTCGCACATGTTTGTTATCCTACTTTGATTCTCAATATCATTGTTAGGCGTGATGTTTTGCCATCCGATTTATCGATATTTTTCCATCGCACATGTTTGATATCCTACTTTGATTCTCCATATCATTGTTAGGTGTGATGTTTTATCATCCGATTTATTGATGTTTTGCCATCTTTACCATGATACCTTACTACCTTTTAGCCGATGTTTCGCCATCGCACATTTGTTTGAAGCTGATGTTTCTCCATCGCACATGTTTGTTATCCTACTTTGATTCTCAATATCATTGTTATGCGTGATGTTTTTCCATCTGATTTATTGATGTTTCGCCATCTTTGCCATGATACCTTACTACGTTTTAGCCGATGTTTCGCCATCGCACATTTGTTTGAAGCCGATGTTTCGCCATTGCACATGTTTGTTATCCTACTTTGATTCTCAATATCATTGTTAGGCGTGATGTTTTGCCATCCGATTTATTGATGTTTCTCCATCTTTGCCATAATACCTTACTATCTTTTAGCCGATGTTTCGCCATCGCACATTTGTTTGAAGCCGATGTTTCGCCATCGCACATGTTTGTTATCCTACTTTGATTCTCAATATCATTGTTAGGTGTGATGTTTTGTCATCCGATTTATTGATGTTTTGCCATCTTTACCATGATACCTTACTACCTTTTAGCCGATGTTTTGCCATCGCAAATTTGTTTGAAGCTGATATTTCGCCATCGCACATGTTTGTTATCCTACCTTGATTCTCAATATCATTGTTAGGTGTGATGTTTTGTCATCCGATTTATTGATGTTTTTCCATCTTTACCATGATACCTTACTACCTTTTAACCGATGTTCTGCCATCGCACATTTGTTTGACGCCGATGTTTTGCCATCGCACATGTTTGTTATCCTACTTTGATTCTCAATATCATCGTTAGGTGTGATGTTTTGTCATCCGATTTATTGATGTTTCGCCATCTTTGACATGTTATTTTGTTATTATTTGGTTGATGTTTTACCATCTCATTTGTTTGTTGTTTCATTTGATGTTTTGCCATCTTGACTATTTTTGTTGTCTTAACTAAAAAACACAAACCAACCAAAATCTGTAAGCCAAACTACGGCTGCTCTGATTCCTTAAAAAGGATACGTAGGCATTGGGGTAGGGCCCGATCGAGCACAACTTTTATTTTCCCTACATTGTTTTCTTTTGCATGCATTCCCTTTTCAGTTTTAAGCCATAGACATAGGTTTTGACCACACTTATTAGATTATACAACAAGAGTGGATACCGTAGAGTACTACAGGCGTGTGGGGTGCTAACACCTTCCCCTCGCGTAACAGACTCCCTTACCCGATCTCTCGGTTGAAAGATCGTGATTTCTCCCTCTTCAGGTTTTCTCGATGTTTACCTTTCCATTTCGGCGGGATAAAATACGTTCGGTGGCGACTTCATTGATGTTTCATTACATCCAGATGACAAGTTCCGGCCGGGTTGTTTCAGCTGGCGAC
Source organism: Vicia faba (assembly GCA_948472305.1). Classification (NCBI taxonomy): domain Eukaryota; kingdom Viridiplantae; phylum Streptophyta; class Magnoliopsida; order Fabales; family Fabaceae; genus Vicia; species Vicia faba. The sequence continues at coordinate 1,211,959,756 of OX451736.1, read as the reverse complement.
TTCACTGGGGAGAGATTGACCTTTTGCTGGTCCATCCCGGAGTCGATCCTAGCTTTTGTTTGTTTTCTTCTTGGGTGTTTATTTTTACCTCTTTGCATATTTACCTGTTAGCATTGCATCCTATGTGTGTTTTACTTTCTGCATACTGGATTTGGCTGGACTGTTTGGATTCTGGATTTTCTTGGTGGGTGGGTTGTTCCATCAGGTAAAAGGCCTCATACCCAGACTATGAGAGAATTTCATAGAAACTAGGAATAGAGTGGCCATAGCAGCTATGAGGTGGATGCTTTGTAGACCTGACCATGAGACCCATGACTTCAAAGGTAGTTCGGATAGGTGTTATCGTATGATGATACCGACATTTAAGCTCTTGTACTCTGATTTGGCTTGTAACCTTACCTTGACCTAGAATACACCTGTGAGAGGGGCAGGAAAACTTTTCTTACAGGTACATGTATTATTGGTGACTTTGTGTTGCGAAGGTGACTCAGGTTCCCATGATAGTTTTGAAGCTTTGGGATTTTCTTTTGATCTTGAGTGGTGTTGTTCTGTAATGGTCCAACCATGATCCAGTGTGAAACTTTGATCCTGTCATGTTGCATCATAGCATATTTATTTCTAAAAAAATGATGTATAAAAAAATAACTAGCATGTGCATGTCATCTTCCAGGGACATTCAAGGGTCTTCTTTCCATCAGAAATGGTTGGCCTCCCGTCAGAAGAGTTTGATTCAGTTCATGTTAAAGAGTCCACCAGGCATACATTCGCTTATCAGATTCCTATTATTGATGTGTCCGAATTGAAGAGGTTAAGTTCTTATCTGAAGGATGATGTTCTGAATAATTTCTACAAAAATTATGGCAATTTGTTACCAATCCTTAACACTCCAGTCGATCCAATGGCTTTGATCACCCTCTTTCAGTTCTATGACAAGGAGTTACGGTGTTTTACTTTTCAAGATTATCAACTGGTTCCCACACTAGAAGAGTACGCGTATCTACTTAATATCAAGTTGTCCGATGAAGTTCCTTTTGTCCAAGTGCAAGAGAAGCCAAAGTTCAAAGTTATTGCTGAAATTCTTCATTTGAGTTGGAAAGAGATGAAAGACAATCGGAAATTGAGTGAGGACACTACAGGGTTTTATTTGGATTTCTTAGTGAAGAAAGCTGAAGACTGGGCAAAGAAAAAGAATTGGAATGACTTCAGCTTGCTGTTTGCTCTCATGATATACGGGATCGTCCTCTTTCCTCACAAGAGAAATTTTGTGGATTTGACGGCTATTTGTGTTTTTAGAAATAAGAACCCGGTACCGACACTCTTGGCAGATACTCTTTACACCATTCATTTCAAGCATGGAAAAGGAGGTAATGTAAGCTTATGTCATTCAATGTTGTATCAATGGTTTAAGTTGCACCTACCGGTAAGTGGCCCTTTCGTGGATACCAGGCATTCTCTCTGATGGTCATCAAGACTTGTCAACCTTACTTAATTTGATATCCGGTGGAATTATGACATGGGGGAAGTACGAAGTATTATCACTAGTTGCGGAGATTTCCCCAATGTTCCCCTCATATGAACCAAGGTGTGTATCAACTATAATATTGTGCTTGCTTATCGTCAATTGGGATATGCAATGGATGGACCGCCAAAGGTTGGGGAGGTGTCTGAATCAGTGTATTTTGTTAGAGGAAGTGATCATGTGATGTTGAAAAGAGTGACAAGTGCTTGGAAGAGAATTCACAAGAAGGATATAAATACTTTGGGCAAGAAGGTTCCTATTGCTAGGGTTCCTTACTTGGAATGGATTAGAGCCAGGGTTAAGATTTTACTGTTACCATTTGCAAAGTCGTCTCCCATATGTGAGCAACCTCCTACTGTTCTGAGTAACACGGTGCCTACCGAGATATTCACCCAGGTTCATGTTGAGAACATTCAACTTCATGCAAAAGACCGTGAGGCAGAGATGAAACTTTATTGGGTAGATCGAGAAAGGGCGACTTAGCTCGCAAACTCAAAGAATCTCAAGGGGAAACTTCTGATGCAACCAATTTTAGGAAGAGGTCTCATGCTGAAATGGAAGAAGAGTTGAGTAAGACCCAGCAAGAGTGCCAGAAGCTTCAGGCATCTGAGAATAGCTACAGGAAGAAGATTCAAAACTTTGAGAAACAACTCAAAGATAAAGATGCTCAGCTTAAGAAGGAAGTAGCCCAGAGGCGTGTCGCAGAGGATCGGTTTCAAGAAAGTAAAGTAATTGCATCACAAATTTTGAAGGAGAAAGCCAGACTCTAAGAGTATTGTCAACACCTTGAAGCATGTCTTGTTCCGGAGATTTAGTTTTTTGTTACTTACCTTTGGTGTATTTGGTCACCCCCAGGATTGTTGGAAGGGACCATTATTTGTTTTTATTATTCAGTTTTTGTTAAGTTTACTTTGAAACACGTATTTTGTTGTTTATCATTACACTCTTAAATGTCCGAAGTCACTTGAACATCGTTTTTTTTGTTGGTAAATATTGAAGTGTTTATCTTATTGTCCTTTTTCCTTTGATTGTATGCTTGATTATTGGTTACACGCCGTGATTGATGAATAAAAGGACTCTTGAATACCAGAAAATGACAAACATATCATACATATCATGCATTTCATAACATTACAGGTTATCTCAAGACGATATTCTTATTCTTCTACTTTTCTTATTCAGAATTCAAGACGACTACTCATCGGTATTCCACCAGAAACAATTTGCCAAGACAGATGGAACAAGTTCAAGCTGAGCTCGCTGAAATGAGGGCCCATATGGCTACTCAGATGACCCAGTTCATGGAGGTCATTACCAATGTGAATCACCGACAGGAGGAACTGGCTGCCATTGTCAATAACCAGCGCCGCAATCCAGGGGATGGTGGAAATCAAGGGCTCTATCAGGACATTTATGTAGGATTGGGGGATATGCAAGATCAGCCTGCTGGAAATTTTCACGGGATGCCCGGAAACCCTTTTGTGCACAACTTAGGACAGTTTACCCCGTCTCCGGGACCTCGTCTTGTGGGGAACAGAAGAGATAATCAGGGCGGTGTAAGGGGCTATCAGGAGCAGGATTATGACTTTGACCAGGATGAAGATCAGTTTTCTGTTTGGTGTTCAGAGCCGGAAGTTCAGGTTGAGGATAGGAAGTATCGGTTGTTGGAAGAACATTTGAAGGCTGTGGAAGGGCAAGGAGTCCTTGGTATGGATGCTAATGATCTCGGGTTAGTGTCTGGGGTGAAAGTTCTTCCAAAGTTAAAGCCTCCTGTATTTGAAAAGTATAACGGAACTTCATGCCCTGTTACTCATGCAACTGCTTATTTTTGAAAGATGTCAGTACATACTGAGGATCAGGGGCTTTTGATTCACTTTTTCCAGGATAGCCTATCTAGGGCAATCCTCGAGTGGTACATGAAGTTGGAGAAAACTCATATTCTTTGCTGGAATGATCTTGCTTGGGCTTTTGTCAAACATTATCAGTATAATGTGGATATGGCGCCTAATCGCACTCAGTTACAGAATTTGTCATAGGGACCAAGAGAATCTTTCAAGGAATACGCTCAGAAGTGGCGTGAGTTGGCTGCGAGGGTTCAACCTCCACTCATGGAGAGAGAACTCATTGATATGTTTATGAGTACCCTGCAAGGGCCATTTTATGAGCACATGATATGAAGTACTTCGGCAGGATTTGCAGACTTGGTTATGGCTGGTGAAAGAATTGAGGTAGGTTTGAAATTGGGAAAAATTCAGATTAGAGGTTCTAGTGGCTCATCAGGGGCAGTAAGAAACCATTCAACACTTACCCTAAGAAAAGGGAAGGCTATGCAAGTGCAGTTTACTCTCATAGAGGAAGAAGAGAGGATCGTGAGCACCAACAAATCAATGTTGTTTCTATTCCTGTTAATGCTCCTCTACAGCAGAGACCGAATACAGTGCCTCAACAACAAAGACAGCAAGATGCTCCCCATCAGTAAAATAATCAACAGTAGAGACAGCCCAGAAAATTTGATCCCTTACCGGTATCTCTTACTGAAGCACTCCACCATTTGCTCGATTTGAAGTTGATCGGTTTGAGAAATATGCCACCACCACCCGCAAGACTTCCTCCTAACTATGATGCTAACGCAAGATGTGAATTCCATTTAGGCGGAGTTGGTCATTCTACTTACAACTGCTTTGCGTTGAAGTGCAAAATACAAGACTTGTTGGATGCTAAGGCAATTGAGTTTACTCCAGTGACTGGTCCGAATGTTACTCAGAACCCAATGCCTAGGCATGGAGGGGGTGTTGTTAATATGATTGATGATAATGGTGAAGTGTTGAATTTAATCATGAATGTGGAACAAGTAACTAATCCATTGTGCTATGTTAAGAGGTATTTGCTTGACAATTCTATTTTCTCGGGTTGTACTTCAGAGTGTGCCAAGTGTAGAGAGTAACTGAAGGGTTGTGATGATTTAAAATCCGGTATCCAGTTGTTGATAAAGGAGGGTTCCCTGAAGTTCGATAGAAAACTGAGTTGTTGTAAGGTTACCGAAGAAGATGTTGTTGTGGTATCTATTCCTTACACCCCTGTGTGTATTCCTACCCCATCTAGGGCGCCTCCTTTGATGATTACGGTACCTGGTCCCATGCCGTATACCAGTGAGAAGGCCATCCCATGGCATTACGGCGCTGATGTTTATTACCATGGGGTGAAGCAGGAGGTAAGTACTCGTTTGTCTGAGGAAGAACGTGCTGAAGGTAATGAAGAGGAAGTTCATAACTTTTCTGGTGTGGGTCGAATGACTAGAAGTGGGAGAGTATTCGGTCCTTCCAATGTGCAAGATGCGGCAGATGCTTCGGCAAGAGAAAAAGGAAAACAGCAAGCGATGATTGGTAATCCAAGGGTTACGCCAGCCAATGTGACTCAACCAATTCCGATACCAGAAGCTTCTTCAATTACCGATGAGGTTGAAGAGTTAATGCGAATTATCAAAAAGAGTGATTATAGCATAATTGATCATCTGAGCCATACTCCTTCCAAGATGTCTATCTTGTCTCCGTTGATTTATTTAAAACCTCACAGAAATGCTTTGATGAAGTTGTTAAAGAATGTGTTCGTGCCACATGAGATAACAGTCAATCAGTTTGAGAATGTTTGTGCTAACATATCTGCCGGGAACGGTCTGGGCTTCACAGATTTTGATCTTCCTCCGGAGGGGCCAGACCATAACAAAGCGTTGCATATTTTGATGGAGTGCAGGGGCACTACTTTATCCCGGGTTTTGGTGGATACAGGGTCGTCTTTAAATGTATTACCTAAGTCAGCATTGATGAAGATTGATTATTCTGGACTAGAGCTGCGCCCTAGTGATTTGATGGTGAAGGCGTTTTGTGGGTCTCGAAAGTTAGTGTTTGGGGAGTTGGAGTTACCAATCAAGGTCGGTCCTCGCACCTTCACGACTACTTTTTTTGTGATGGATATATAGCCAGCGTATTGTTGTTTGTTGGGGCGGTCGTGGATTCATAGAGCAGGAGCAATCACTTCTACTCTTCATCAGAAACTCAAGTATCCTGCAGAGGGAAAGGTGATAACTGTGTGCGGCGAAGAAGAGTACATCATAAGTCATTTGACATCATTCTGCTATGTTAAAGTTGAAGGCGAGATACATGAGACTTCGTTTCAAGCGTTTGAGACAATTCATGCTGTCAAATTTCCTCCTCCAGAGCAGAAAAGGAAACCTGAAACTGTTATGTCTTCTCTCAAGGATGCGAGAGCTGTGGTGGAAAATGGTAACCCTGAAGGTTGGGGTCAGGTGCTGGACGTTACTCCAAAATTTGATAAATTTGGTCTTGGTTTTAGCTCAGGTCAGCAGAGTGTAACTCCCAGAGCATCTAGTTTATCTACTCCTGTGAAGTTTTCCCGTCCTTGTGCCACTCAAGAAGGACATGTCAATGCAGTTGGTGACGATAGGGCTGATGGCTACAATATCAAAGATTGGATTCGTCTGAGTATTCCAGGCCAGACACTCAACAATTGGACTTCTGTGGATGTTATCCAAGTTTCAAGCGCTGAGGAGTAATTTTCTTGTTTTCTTTTATTATCATATCATAATTCCTACGTTTTGCCCAAGGCGTGGTGAATCATTTGTGTAGGGCCACCATGTTTATTTTCAAAAGTTTATCATGAAATAAAGGACCTTTTTTGCATTCAAAATTTTGCTCCATTTCTTTTTATTTTGAGTGGCAATGTTTCTCTTTTCGCATACTGTCACTAAAAAACGCCAAAATGCCATTCATGCAGATGCACTTCCACCACCAATCATATTGATAACGACTCTGCTATGGATCATTATGACTTTGATACTCCTATTTATCAAGCTGAAGAAGAAGCGTATGAGGATTGTGATCTTCCTGAGGAATTAGCAAGATTGTTAAAATAAGAGGAGAAGGTTATCCAGCCGAATCAGGATTCGATTGAGGTGGTGAATATTGGCACGGAAGAGGTAAGAAGAGAAGTCAAGATAGGGGCAGATCTTGAGGAAAGTATAAAAGTCAGATTGATTGAGCTACTCCACGAGTATTCTGATATCTTCGCTTGGTCTTATGAGGATATGCCTGGGTTGGATACAGACATAGTGGTGCATCGACTACCGCTCAAAGAAGGTTGTTCCCCTGTCAAGCAAAAGCTCCGAAGAACTCATTCTGAGATGTCCAAGAAGATCAAGGAGGAAGTCCAGAAGCAGTTGGACGCTGTTGTACCCCAAAATTTGCCCTCCCATATTCTTCAAGATTTGCCAAGATCAAGGTTCAAAATCTCTCAAGGGTTGCACAGTCCAATTGCCTCCTAACACAGTCAAAATTAAGGTTTTGGTTCTGGCAAAGAAATTGAGGTTTTCAAGGGTCCAATCAAGTCCCATATGCCCACATATATTGTCAAGCATCCATATGCCAACTGTTGTACCCTAAAATTTGCCCTCCCATTTCCTCAACATTTTCTCATCACAAGACTCTTGAAGATCAAGATCCAGTTAGGGTTTCCTCTACTCAAGACTTCTCGCACTGTGGACTCAAATTAGGGTTTGTGTTTGCCCAAGGATGTTTTGACCTAAAATGCCTAAGATGACTTTCATGCTTCATGTTGGACTCCCAAGTTTATCCTCACCAAGTTTCAAGTCTTGATTCCAAGTTTTGCCCAGTAAATTGGACAGTTGACCTAGAAATCAGCTGTATTGGGAAAAAGTCAACTGTGACCAATTGACAGTCAAAACTCATGATTTTTGACCCACATCAACCTATTGAACTCATATGGACCATTTGATCAAGTTTGGATCACAATTCCACAAGAAATTTGATCAGATCACCAAAAGGGCAAAATGGTCATTTTTAGGGTTTTGACTGCACAAAGGCAATTTTGGACTGTTTGACCTAGCCAATGGCAAATCAAGTTCACATATGGACTCAAGGACCCCATGGAATTATCTTGACATGCTCAACAAGCTCAAAAGATCCCAAGTACACAAGATTGACAGTTGAATTTCCTAGTCAATTGATCAATTTTGACTGTACACTAAAAAGTCAAACTTTGACTTTTTGGTCAAAATCAAGAGTCAAGATTCATTTTTCATCAAAACTTGCCAAATCATGAAACTTGTTCACCAAGAAATCACAAAATGCAAATTAGGGTTAGAAAATGGAATTTTTCATAACTTTTAGAATTTTTCTAAGTTATAAAAAACCCTAATTTTTACCCAACTTTGCCCCACCTTTTCACCAAGATCCATTTGGATTCAAACAAAAGTCAAAACATGAAAGTTGTAGCTTGTTGCATAATCTGCAACTTTGTTTCACAAAGTTTTCTCATTTGAAGCTTGTATCTCAAGTTACAATTTTTTGAATAAGGGCACTAAACCATTTTTAACTTAGTGAAATTTTAACCTATTTTGACAAGGTTTTCTACCCCACTTCAAGGCCACTTTTCATACCCTTCCACTTGGAATTTCAACTTTCATCTCAAAGATGGATTGTAGTACACATTCCAAGCTTTCCAAAATGTCCAAAAACTTCTCAAACAACCTCATAACTTGAGAGATTCGAATTTCACAAGTTGGCAAAAATTCACTTTTTGTTCTTCATCAAGACATGTTCATAATCTTGCAAATTTTAACTCAGCTTGCTTTATGCTTGATTACAGGTCCTTGAACCATTCCATACTCAATAATTTAATGCTTATTCATTGTGCCAAGGCCATGTTCTTTGTATTCTAACATTGCATAGTGGATTGATCTCAAAGTAGATAAAGTGCTTTATCCATTTTTGTAAAAAGCTAGCTTTATGTCAAATTGAAATCCAAGCAAGTACAAGCAAAATCCTTTTGGCACAAGATTATGGACAAATTGCTCTGATCAAGAGAGGCTTAGTTGCAGGATTAGAGGTCCCCTACTGACCTAAAACATCAAGTGGCATTTTGTTGCTTAACATAGAAGAAAAGTGCATAACTTATCACAACTCTCTCTTCAGCTTACACACACAAGAACAAAAGTTATCACACATCTTCCATAGAACACAACCAAGCTTTGGCACGAATCCTTGACCTTCAAAACACCCTCCATCTCAGAATCATCCTCAAACTGCAAAAACAGAGTTGCCTCTGCAGTTTGAGTGCCAACTCCCATTTCCCTCGAGCATTCTTACCAAAATCAATCCATACACATTCCCTAGCACATATGCAAGCTAACCATGATCTAAAACCTGACCTGTAATCCCTCTAACAGCTTCCACCATTTTCATTTTTTCCTTTTGCAGGTGAAGTTCTATAGCTTGGTACAAGAAGTTTTAAGACAAAGTAAGCATTGAAAAAGCATCCCTGGGCCTCAAAGAAGCTTTTCCAATCATTACCTTGCACTAGAAGTTCCTCATTCTCCAGATAGAAGTTCAACTGCACAGGTAAAACTTTGAACTCGTATCTCTCTTATCATGCATCTTTAGTCTTAAGTTTGTGAAGAAACAAGGTTCTACTCATAGCCCTGAGCATGTACATATCTTTACATTTCATTTCTTTTGCCTGAGTAGAGAGAATTTGTGGTTTGAAAATGGCAGAAAAACTAGGTTAGGATTTGGGGGAGGAGAAATTCTCCCTCATCTTAGAGAGTTAGGTCAAGTTCCATACATGGTTAGAACCGTCTCTTCATGCTGAACATTTGTTGTGTTATGAGTTTTTGCTGAAAAGCCAGGAATCGAGAGTTGGACATTGAAGAACAGGGGCGCGCGTTTTTTTGAATTTTGTTGCTGGAGGTTGAAGACAGTGTTCTTTGGGCTGGGCCTGAATATCTTTTCTTATTCACACCACTTAATTGCTATTACACCCCCTGAGCCCATTTGCTTCATTTTTGACTCTTTTTGACTTTTTCTTTTTTGATTGACTTTGTTTATTTTTTCTCATGACATTAAAAAAATAAAAATATTTTTTCCATCATTTTTTGAATATATGGCATATTTATTTGATTTATTTCTTTTGTTTGTATATAAATATTATATATACTATTATTAGAATAAATAGAAAAATAGTGTAAATACATTTTTATTTTTATTTACCTTCTGAAAATATTTCACATAAAAATACTCTTTTCATTTATTTTATTAAAATATTAAATAAATATTATTTTGTGTATAATACATATTTTAGACTTAATATATATATATATATATATATATATATATATATATATATATATATATATATATATATATATATATATATATATATATATATATATATATATATATATATATATATATATGTTTATCAATATATTTAAGTTAAAATATAAAAATACTTGAATTTTTCATTTTTATTAATATTTGATACAAAAATACTTTTTCCATAATATACTTCATTTTATTTTATTTTTATAAATAATAAATAAATAGTTGTATTAAATTAGATAATAATACATTTTCTTTAAAATTAGGGTTTTTGCCCTAAATTCAAAATACCCCAAAAAATAATACATTTTTATTTTCTTTTCTCTTTTACATAAATAATATTTTTTCATACATATACAAAACATTCTTTTTGCATCTTGCATTCTTATTTAATTTTTGTACATTATTTACATTGCAAATATTCAAATTGATGTAATAATTTAGATTTAAATTCTTGTCAATATCCCCATTTGAACATTTGTACCCCCCTTCCCATATTTGGTTTTGTAATAGCTTAGTAATTTAAATTTCGCACTTTATTGCTTTCTAATGATAACATGTTAGAATTAGGGTTTGTATGCGAAAAAACGATAAAAAATAGTTATGACCTAATCTCAAGATAAACAAGCATGAAAATGGACACACAAATCACACTTGCACCCCCTAGGGTATCCCACTTGTTGCCTTTCAAAATTGGGCCATATTGTATGTTGAACTTCTTTGGGCAAAGCAAAGAATTTGAATGATCATAGTCCCTCGATAAGACTTTTCAAAACAAACAAAAACAAATGATCAAGTCCCTTAAAGAAAATTGCCCAAAGACATTTAACGCCGTTGCAATCATGGTCTAAACAATGACCCGCGCCTGTCCCTTTCACATCCTAACATAAGGTTTCCCACCAAATACAATGGTGGAACAAACTTGTTAAAAGGGTTAAAACATAGCAATAATCTTTTTGAGAAATTTAGGAGTAGATAACCTCTTAGTTACTTGAATCAAACTTGCAAAACAAAACACTTGCCTAATTTCAAAACCACACCTCACTACACTTTCAAAATCACTTTCAAAACAACTTTCAAAAACAAATGAAAACTTTTTCAAAAGACATACATCTTTGTATACATCCCCACATGGATCATTACAAAGGTTGCCACCACATTGGCTTCTTTTCAAAACATTTTCAAACCCACATACACAAGAGCACCATTTCAAATAATTGAAAACAAAAGGCAAGTGATCTAAGCAAGTAACTAAGAGCCCATGGATAACCATGGATAGAAAGGGTGTTAATACCTTCCCTTTCTATAATCTACTCCCCGAACCCAAGAAAACATCTCAAAAGGTTTTTGCTGTGCTTTTTAACCTTTCCTTAGGATAAAATAAAAAGTCGGTGGCGACTCTTGCTAACCGCAACATTTGCGAATACAAACGCAAAACACAAGTCAGTTCTCCCACCGTATCACACCAAGTTTCAAGACTCACAGCATCAAGTTGCACAGTCAAAAACCCTAAATGCTTCACAGTCAACTGTAGGGACAAAATGGTCATTTGACAGTCAAAAGTCAAAAAATTTGGTCAACATCTTATGTTGAAGCCACAAACATCATTTGATCAATTCTTGATCATGATTCTCAAAGCATGGCTCAAAAAGTCTCAAGATGCAAAAGTTTCTATTTTTGGACAGTTGAAAAAGTCAATTGCAAATTGACCAAGGCATAACTTCCTCATGGTTTATCATAAAAATCCCATCCAAAGCTCATTTTGAAGAGAATGACATTTCCTACAACTCATCTTCACACTTCAAGTCCAAGAAATGCTCTCACAAATGGTTATCAATTTCAACATTATATGTCATTTTCAAAAGTCAACAAAAAGGCACTTTAAGTCAAAGACTATAATTTGATATTGGTAAATCAAAATGACATGGGACCAATAACATTGGTTAGAGGACTTCAAGACCTTTCCAAAATGTCCAAGAACATGTTCATAGCTTCAAAATTGAGCAAGATATGCCTTGGAGAAGTTGGGAAATTTTTGGGAATTTTGAAAAGTCAACTTTGCACAAAAGGCTTCAAAAATGCTAATGGGCCACAATTTCTTTCATGAATCATTACCCAAAGGCTATGCACGACCCACTAAGCTCAAAGGGAGTTATTTTCTTATTTTTGATTAATTATTTGAATTTTTATTATCATTAATTCATTTAATTAAATTTAAATATAAGAAAAATACCAAATCATGTTTTCAAATCTTTTTTATGCAGCAAATCTCTTCCACACATGTAAGAGATCTCGTGCATCAATCAAAAGGGATAATATCATCAAAATTTGGCATGATTGGCATGGGAAAAGATTTGAAAAAAAGATGTAAAAAAATCAAAGATTGAAAACATCAATACAAGGATTTTGGGCTTGTTTTTTTAACCTAATTGGCTTCAGATACATAGGCACAAGCTAACCTAATGCTCACACACACGAAAGCTGCTGAGAAAAGAGAGAACCAAATTGCAAATTTTTGGAAAAAAGTTGAAAACTGATTTCATACCTAGAGCTCGTTTCAAAGCACAACAAGCCTTCCATTGTCTTCCTGACATTGCTAGGAACGTGTTGCAATCAAGAACACGCCTCCACACTCAAAGAATTGGTAGAACGACATCACACTTTTCTTGAACTTGTCCCTAATCGTTTTTTAATTTACATACATTATTCATGAGTTTTAATCATTGATTCTTGCTAATATTGATGCTCTGAAAGCTAATGGTACCATTTAATTGTCCTAACAATGCCTGTATCGAGATTTGCCATTAACGTTTTCTAGGGTTTCAGAAGCTTTGAATTAGGGGTTTACATATATGGCAAAATTGGACAACCAAACCTATGCCATTGGATTCGTGACCTCAAGACGAAATCAATCCACACCTTGCGCCCTTTTTATATTTGCCCAGACTCTAATCGCTATTTTCATGGTTTGCACTTAGTGGGGGTTTAAAACCCCCGCTATTTGTTTATATTACAGGGACAAAGATGAAGACGAAGCCTATGTGTCCAAACATGACTGGGTGATTCAAATATTGGCGCGTGATTTCTTGCTTTACACCACTAACGCTTGTTTTCTATTATATTATTTATGTTCTATTATAATAACAAAGAAACGCATTAGCCTGGTTGGTTGGTGAGCTGTCCTGCAGGTACTGGGACCTGGGTTCGATTCCCAGGTCCCCCCAAACGCTTAATAATTTTTGTCTTAAGGTGTTCCAGCGTAGCACTTCATCCAAAGTCCATCATGCACGTTCACATTCCAGCCTGCCAAATATCCCTGATGATCAATCCAATGGCCATAACGTGCAGTCCATGGTACACGCTAGTCAATGGATCCACACGCAACTACAGAAAGTCAAAAGAGGGCCTTGATTCAGTGGGCCTAAATGCTTCAAAAACCTCCAAAAAGGGCCAGACACCCCCATGGTTTGCATCATTTTTATTTTTTTATTTGATTTTCCTTTTTATTCTTTTAATTGTTTTTAAATTGTTTTCTTTAATTTCATAAAATAATTTCCACAATAAAAAATCAGAAAAATTAAAATATGTTTAATTAATATTTAATTCACTATTAATTTATTTTGTAAATAAACTTTAATAATCAATATAGTTTAATTTAGGGTTTTCAATTTTAATCTTTTTTTAAATAACTAAAATATGTAGAAATTAGGTTTTTTTTTAACATTTTCATCCTTTTCTTAATAAACAATTTTTTTTATTATCATTATTATTAATTACTAATTTATTTTATAAATAAACATGTACATAAATTCTTTAGTAAATTAGGTTAAACTTTAATGTTTTCTTTAACAATTAAAAATAATTTAGAACTAGGGTTTCATTTAACTTCTAATTTTAATTAATTTTCTTTATCCTCATTAAATACAAAAAAAACTTAAAAAACAATTTCTTTTCTTTAATTTGATAATTAATTAGCTTTTTAATTTCATTTAAATTTCTTAAAGGGTCCAACACCCTCGAACATTCGATTCTAATTGCTTTTCAAGCATTTATTCTTATTTATTTTCTTTCAAATATTATGTAATTGCTCAAGCCATGTAATAGTAACTAGGTTTTACTTTCCGCATTTTTATTCAAACGGGTCTTTGTAATTTGGCGATGTATAGACCCGCGCCTTGTAATAGCGTAGGATTTTATTTTCCGCATTTAAATTTCCGCACTCTTAGAATTGCTAAACTTTGCATGAAAGAATGTATGGCCTAAATTAAAAACAAGCGTAGATCACCATGATACATGTACAAGATAAAACATAACATGAAAATAACACACAAATTCACACACCACTCTTAGGGTACGCCTCACTGTTGCCTTGCCTTCGAAACGTGGTCGTCGAGTATAGGACGTTTTAGTAAGTCCTTATGTCCGTTGATCCATATGCCTCAAAACAAGTTGCCTCGGAAAAGTTGCCTCGAATTAAAAAGGATCAATGGCATAAGGGTAGCTTCTAAGGTGTTCTAACTGTTGCTTCGGTGACCACATTGTCCCTACACTCGAATTGACCCGAACACCTCCAACGGTGGTGCTACCTACCTCTCAATGGTGGGATGGCACTACCTTAAGGACATTTACACAGCCTAATTCCTTAGGGTAGGTAGATGACTCGTAGATACTTGCTCTATTCAAAAACAAATTAAACTCTTTTCACACCGACACTTTTCAAAAAGCTTTCAAAACGATTTTTCAAACACTCTTGAGGACTGATACAAGAGTCGATCTGAAATCTTTAAACGAAACTTTTTCAAACCCACTCACATTTGAAAAGCAAACACATTTTGAAAACACAATGAGCAAGTATCTAAGAGCCCATGGATAACCATGGATAGAAAGGGTGCTAACACCTTCCCTTTCTATAAATCTACCTCCCGAACCGAGAAACTATCTCATAAGGAATTTTGCTGTGCTTTTGTCCTGTCCATGTTGGAGAAAATAAAAGACGGTGGCGACTCTTGCTTCCGCGATATTTCGCGAACCAGCGTTAAATAGTCAGTTTTAAATCCACCGATCACAGAACTGGCGACTCTGCTGGGGAAATCTTTAAGTGAGGTGTACCTTAGGATTAGACCACTCTTGTTTTCAATTGCTTGCTTTGTTTGCTTTTATATTTGTGGGCTTTGCATCGGAGTTTCATAGATCCTAACCCGGATCTGGGGAATACCCTTTAGGTAGCATAAGCTGTGAGGGACCTGTCCGGCGTAGACCGACACGGGTGAAGCAGTGGCTACGTTGGTGTGGCACCTTGGTCTGTACCGATATCCCTTGTGTCGCAACGAGGAGAATATGGGTCTTCTGAGGAGTCATTAAGCACCAACCGACCTTAGAACCTTAAATGACCCAACTTGGCCAATAGAACAGTAGCAGTATGCTATGCCCATTGAGGATAAACTCTCGTGATGGTTCTGGCCGCAAGAAAAGATTGCGATGCTGGAGTTATGACCGATTGAGGGTAGTCAGTGATATTGGGATCCTCTAGAACCCGGTTACTTCTGATAGGACAGGTCTTAACCAACAAACTGAAAGAGGGTAGTACCTAAACTTCATGCTGGCCTAAACTCTAAGGGATGTCTTGTGTGACTTGTGTTCCTTCAAACTTGACTACTTGCATATTCTTGTTACCTGACACATGAGTTTCTTGCAGGTTTTGTTTACAGTCCTTAATTGGGACTCATAACAGGGTTTACCTACATTACCCCATGCATAGCATAACATCATATCATTGCATACATCCTGCATAAGGACTAATCCATTTCAAGGATCTCAAGGGCTTGTGATGCAGGTCATGATGAGTCAACTGTCCAGCAAGGGGCAAAAGGGGATTTATTTTCCTCTAGCCAAGGTTGATGACTTAAGTCAGGGGCTATGACCCACTGGATATGGTGAGCCCTTGACCCTTGAAGAAGGACTCTCAACAATATGAAGTGCCTTCAATCAAGCCACCAGTTACCAGATTCTAACAATTTTCTTGTTTACCCCGCGAGATCCTTGAAAACATTGCATACATATATCATACACATCATTGCATAACAGGTACCTTTGTTGCAGGTCACTTACCTTCTTCGCTGTTTATTTCAGCAATGGCTTTCCAACCGGACAACCAGGATCTCCGTATTCAAGAGACTCAGTTCAGGGAAATCTTCCTAAGCCTATCCAAGGGGCAGGAAGAATTGAGAACGCTCCTCATGGGGAATTTGGTCAGGAACAGTGCAGAAGACAGTAAGGATGAACGGCTGAAACGTCTGCAAGCTGAGGTAGACACAATGAAAACCCAGATGTTGGGGCAAAGGGCTCTCATCCAAGGTTTAGCTCGGGAGCAAGAAGAGTTGAGGACCATAATCAGTCAACTCCACCAAGACAGATCCAACATGAAGCAACCAGTCCAAGTCAGGGACCAGGTCTTTGATCAGCTTCCAAGAGGACAAGAATCTGGTATGGTGAAGGATAGACCTCTCCAAATTGCTACTACTTCACAAGCCCAGCATCAACCTCGCCCAGAGCAACAGGTTGATCAGAGTAAGCCAAGCCGGTCCCGGAGGCAGTTCACCCAGCTCAACATGCCTTTGTTTCAAGCTCTACAACACCTGCTGAGGTTGAATCTGATTACACTAAGAGCTCCTCCCCGGAATCCCAACATCTCTGCTCCTAACTATCATCCCAATAGAAGATGTGCATACCACTCTGATAGTCCTGGACATGACACTGCCGACTGTTGGGCTCTGAAGAACAAAGTCCAGGACCTGATTAATGAAGGAGCAGTAGATTTCACCCAAGTGGGTCAGGCTGAGTGCTTCTATCATCCCTACAGGATTCACCACTTGAAGTAACAAGGCTTGAGACGAGAAGACTTTTTGTTCATTAGGATCTTTCAAGTTGTAATTTTCTTTTGATTGTTCAAACAATTATTGTCATGGCAAACTTTATTACTGTATCAATGCATCGCATATGTCTGTTTTGGACCAATATATTCGCATTCGCTATATGCAAACTGTTTTCATATTTTTTGTGATGATCAACTCTTGATTGAAAATTATAAGCCTCTTGAGGAAGGATGACGAAAACGATACCACAATCTACAGTATGCTTTTGAACAGACCCCGCTGATGAGGTACAGGCATTGTTTCAATTCCTAAACACTGGAGTTATAAGGAAGATAATCCCTCGTCAACCCCTTTGAGCCAAAGAAGTAGGAGTTTTGCTTTTCACAAAAAATTAAAACCCTTAATCATAACCTGGGGCAGGGTAGTTCTCTCAGTTGATCCCGGTGCACAATAAACGGCATCAAAGAAGTCCTTCCGAGACAAAAGACAATGATGGTTCCGAATAATCATAAAGACAGGCAGTCATTACCAAAAAAAAAAAAAACTAAAGCCCAATAAGTCAAAACCTATGAAGGAGACTTACAAAACTGGGGCATCCCGCTGACTGTAATTCCAAAAGAAACAGTTCAGGCAAAAAACAGGGATAATGAAATCAAAAAGAAAGAGGTCCAACAAATCCTCAACAAAAGGAAAAGATTGCCTATTCAAATGAATTGTCAACATCCGAACCATCATTGGAATATCAGGACAAAGACCCAAACAAGGTCAAACGCATGATCAGCTGAGTTTAGGTTTGAAGAACATTACGAAGAGCGGGTGGGTACAAATAAAATTTGAGCCTTTACCCTTTGTTTCTTAAACCGTGAACCCGGCCACGTTATAACCCTTAAAAGTCCTAGCTGAAGCATGGGTTAGTTCGAAAGCATACTGTTACAAAGGTATCCTGACTCCTTAAGGCTTGCTGTAAAATACTGAGTTGACATCACAGTTTACAAAAAATTCACTTGTTTTTATGAAAAAATGCATTTTCAAAAAACTTCAAGACAGACATAAGCTTTGCATTCTTGATATAATATTGTTTGCGTATGACTATTTGTTCGAACAACAGAGAAATTCGCACGAAGAATATCTAGTGAACAAAAGCACTTCCAATCAAGGGGCATGGCATGATCATTGTCCATCATCTGGGGCAGTTAAGTCAAGATTCGGAGAATCTCTCAAATTCCAAATACCAGGGGCAAGTCTCCATCTGGATCACTTGGGGCATTAGACATGAATTCCAGCAATGAGTCTTGCATGATCAGACATCTTCTGGTGGTATGGCAATGCAACACCACTGACAGGGGCACTTCCCTACATTCTGAGAGTACAGACATAGTCGAAAAAATACTACGCATAATCAAAGACCCTCTAGGTTGACACACCTAGGCAAAAATAAGGGCTTCCCGGCGAACCAAAAGGGTTCGGGCAAAAAATAAGGGATGAAATATGAAAAAATCTGTACACCCGGCAAGCCGAAAACCTGAAAAGGCGGCTTGGGCAAAAATGGGTATCCCGGTGGACTGAAAACCCGAAAGGGCGGTCCAGGCAAAAGTTAGGGATTAAAGCGTACAACTATGTTCCGTCATCTCGTCACTTGCCTACCAGAAGAAGATTTGTCAATCGGCAGTCATCAAGCACCCCCACAAGTATCTACTCCCACAGAAGCTGGGGCAATAAGAACTGTCTAAGCGATCTGGCTGCTCTGTCAACCAAGGTACCCAAGTAGGTTCAGCTGAAGAACGTGATCAAGACACCTTCACTCCCCGCAGAGTAAGACAAGATTCAGCAACACTCTCCCCAAGCAGAGTTAGTATACTGTCAGCCTTAAGGAAGTTGGGTATCCCCCAGAAAATCTCAATATTCCCCCAGCAGAGTATACAGATGTTCCTAAGCAAGCATCCCCGGCAGTCTTGGTATAAGATTGTTCCCCGGCGGAATACCAGGCACCCCAGTGGAACCACTCCCCAGTGCAGTCCAAAAACTCCCCAGGGGAGTTGAATTAATCTCCCCGATAGGAAGCTTATCCCCAGTAGATTCTGGAAGCTTATCACCTGCAGAGCACGAACGCGTCTCCCGGCTTTATTCAAAGGTTATTTCCCCACCAGGATATAACTGGGTTATCCTCAGCCAATTGCCACGGAAAGACCGTCCTCGGTAAAGTTCTTCCTATCCCCAGCGGAGTTATCATCAATATCTCAGCAAAGTGCCTCTCTTCCCACAGAGCATCCCCCGCAGAGTAGTCTCCCCAACAAGTTTATTCCTCAACGGAGTCATCTTCTCCTACCGGTTTATTCTTACAACAATCTCCCCAGCAGAAACAAAGAACTCTACTCTTCAACATCAGCCCAGGATTTAATTTCCCGGCATTCGTCAAGGATTTATTTTCCTAGACGAAAATACGTTCATAAACATCATATTATCATTGTCATGATACATGCATACACGCATCATATCATGAAATCTCATTTATGTTGAGAACATCATTGCTTGATCCATATCATGCATTACATATGACTGACCTTTATCTTTCAGGAAAGATGCAGTCAAATTCTCAAATCCAGTTAAAGAAGACAAATCTAGTTGAAATCAATTCCTAAAGTCATTAAAGACAACCCGTCGTTATAGACACTCGTCGTCATAGACACTCGTCGTTATAGACACTCGTCGTTATAGACACTCGTCACCATAGACACTCGTTGTTATAGACACTCGTCGTTATAGACACTCGTCGTTATAGACACTCGTCGCCATAGACACTCGTCGTTATAGACACTCGTCGTTATAGACACTCGTCGTTATAGACACTCGTCGTTATAGACACTCGTCGCCATAGACACTCGTCGTTATAGACACTCGTCGTCATAGACACTCGTCGTCATAGACACTCGTCGTCATAGACACTCATCATTATAGACACTCGTCGTTATATACACTCATCGTTATAGACACCCGTTGTTATAGACACTCGTCGTTATAGACACTCGTCGTTATAGACACTCGTCGTTATAGACACTCGTCGTTATAGACACTCGTCGTTATAGACACTCGTCGTTATAGACACTCATCGTTATAGACACTCGTCGTCATAGACACTCGTCGTTATAGACACCCGTCGTTATAGACACTCGTCGTTAAAGACCACCCGTCCATGGAAATAACCTGTCAGTAGAGACAACTCACTAACCTTTCTGAAGTCCAGACTCGATTCCTGTATCCTGCCAGGGCACGTCTGAAGAGTTTGAAGATCCGATTCCTGTATCTTGCCAGGGTGTATCTGTTGATGACTAATTCCAGACTCGATTCCTGTATTCTGCCAGGGCACGTCTGAAGAGTTTGAAGATCCGATTCCTGTATCTTGCCAGGGAGTATCTGTTGACGACTATTTTCCGAATTCGATACCTGTATCCAGCCAGGGCACATCCACATGAAGAGTTTGAAGATTAACCCCTGTAACAAGCCAGGTAATTATTTTTCTTTTTCAGGTACGCAAGTTCTCGCGAAGGAATCTCTTACGCGATCGACACCTAGATGGCATCAATAAGCCCATTCCCGACAAAGGTCTGTCACACTTCCAGATGGCATCTATAAGCCCATCCTCCTATCCATCATCTCTCCAAATGGCATCTGTAAGCCCATTCCCTGCATCATGTTGCTGACACTCTACTATGTGAGTGCAAATTTCTGGGCACTCTAGTGTTCAATCATCTTCCACCTTCAGATTACGAAAGGCACGCCAGCCAATCTACATCCTCAGGTCTAAGAAGATTGAACAGGGGCAACTGTTGTACCCCAAAATTTGCCCTCCCATATTCTTCAAGATTTGCCAAGATCAAGGTTCAAAATCTCTCAAGGGTTGCACAGTCCAATTGCCTCCTAACACAGTCAAAATTAGGGTTTTGGTTCTGGCAAAGAAATTGAGGTTTTCAAGGTTCCAATCAAGTCCCATATGCCCACATATATTGTCAAGCATCCATATGCCAAGTTTCAAGACTCACAGCATCAAGTTGCACAGTCAAAAACCCTAAATGCTTCACAGTCAACTGTAGGGGCAAAATGGTCATTTGACAGTCAAAAGTCAAAATTTTTGGTCAACATATTATGTTGAAGCCACAAACATCATTTGATCAATTCTTGATCATGATTCTCAAAGCATGGCTCAAAAAGTCTCAAGATGCAAAAGTTTCTATTTTTGGACAGTTGAAAAAGTCAACTGCAAATTGACCAAGGCATAACTTCCTCATGGTTTATCAGAAAAATCCCATCCAAAGCTCATTTTGAAGAGAATGACATTTCCTACAACTCAACTTCACACTTCAAGTCCAAGAAATGCTCTCACAAAAAGTTATCAATTTCAACATTATAGGTCATTTTCAAAAGTCAACAAAAAGGCACTTTAAGTCAAAGACTATAATTTGAGATTGGTAAATCAAAATGACATGGGACCAAAGACATTGTTTAGAGGACTTCAAGACCTTTCCAAAATGTCCAAGAACATGTTCATAGCTTCAAAATTGAGCAAGATATGCCTTGGAGAAGTTGGGAAATTTTTGGGAATTTTGAAAAGTCAACTTTGCACAAAAGGCTTCAAAAATGCTAATGGGCCACAATTTCTTTCATGAATCATTACCCAAAGGCTATGCACGACCCACTAAGCTCAAAGGGAGTTATTTTCTTATTTTTGATTAATTATTTGAATTTTTATTATCATTAATTCATTTAATTAAATTTAAATATAAGAAAAATACCAAATCATGTTTTCAAATCTTTTTTATGCAGCAAATCTCTTCCACACATGTAAGAGATCTCGTGCATCAATAAAAAGGGACAATATCATCCAAATTTGGCATGATTGGCATGGGAAAAGATTTGAAAAAAAGATGTAAAAAAATCAAAGATTGAAAACATCAATACAAGGATTTTGGGCTTGTTTTTTTAACCTAATTGGCTTCAGATACATAGGCACAAGCTAACCTAATGCTCACACACACGAAAGCTGCTGAGAAAAGAGAGAACCGAATTGCAAATTTTTGGCAAAAAGTTGAAAACTGATTTCATACCTAGAGCTCGTTTCAAAGCACAACAAGCCTTCCATTGTCATCCTGACATTGCTAGGAACGTGTTGCAATCAAGAACACACCTCCACACTCAAAGAATTGGTAGAACGACATCACACTTTTCTTGAACTTGTCCCTAATCGTTTTTTAATTTACATACATTATTCATGAGTTTTAATCATTGATTCTTGCTAATATTGATGCTCTGAAGCTAATGGTACCATTTAATTGTCCTAACAATGCCTGTATCGAGATTTGCCATTAACGTTTTCTAGGGTTTCAGAAGCTTTGAATTAGGGGTTTACATATATGGCAAAATTGGACAACCAAACCTATGCCATTGGATTCGTGACCTCAAGACGAAATCAATCCACACCTCGCACCCTTTTTATATTTGCCCAGGCTCTAATCGCTATTTTCATGGTTTGCACTTAGTGGGGGTTTAAAACCCCCGCTATTTGTTTATATTACAGGGACAAAGATGAAGACGAAGCCTATGTGTCCAAACATGACTGGGTGATTCAAATATTGGCGCGTGATTTCTTGCTTTACACCACTAACGCTTGTTTTCTATTATATTTTTTATGTTCTATTATAATAACAAAGAAACGCATTAGCCTGGTTGGTTGGTGAGCTGTCCTGCAGGTACTGGGACCTGGGTTCGATTCCCAGGTCCCCCCAAACGCTTAATAATTTTTGTCTTAAGGTGTTCCAGCGTAGCACTTCATCCAAAGTCCATCATGCACGTTCACATCCCAGCCTGCCAAATGTCCCTGATGATCAATCCAATGGCCATAACGTGCAGTCCATGGTACACGCTAGTCAATGGATCCACACGCAACCACAGAAAGTCAAAAGAGGGCCTTGATTCAGTGGGCCTAAATGCTTCAAAAACCTCCAAAAAGGGCCAGACACCCCCATGGTTTGCATCATTTTTATTTTTTTATTTGATTTTCCTTTTTATTCTTTTAATTGTTTTTAAATTGTTTTCTTTAATTTCATAAAATAATTTCCACAATAAAAAATCAGAAAAATTAAAATATGTTTAATTAATATTTAATTCACTATTAATTTATTTTGTAAATAAACTTTAATAATCAATTTAGTTTAAGTTATGGTTTTCAATTTTAATCTTTTTTTAAATAACTAAAATATGTAGAAATTAGGTTTTTTTTAACATTTTCATCCTTTTCTTAATAAACAATTTTTTTTTATTATCATTATTATTAATTACTAATTTATTTTATAAATAAACATGTACATAAATTCTTTAGTAAATTAGGTTAAACTTTAATATTTTCTTTAACAATTAAAAATAATTTAGAACTAGGGTTTCATTTAACTTCTAATTTTAATTAATTTTCTTTATCCTCATTAAATACAAAAAAAACTTAAAAAACAATTTCTTTTCTTTAATTTGATAATTAATTAGCTTTTTAATTTCATTTAAATTCCTTAAAGGGTCCAACGCCCTCGAACATTCGATTGTAATTGCTTTTCGCGCATTTATTCTTATTTATTTTCTTTCAAATATTATGTAATTGCTCAAGCCATGTAATAGTAACTAGGTTTTACTTTCCGCATTTTTATTCAAACGGGTCTTTGTAATTTGGCGATGTATAGACCCGCGCCTTGTAATAGCGTAGGATTTTATTTTCCGCATTTAAATTTCCGCACTCTTAGAATTGCTAAACTTTGCGTGAAAGAATGTATGGCCTAAATTAAAAACAAGCGTAGATCACCATGATACATGTACAAGATAAAACATAACATGAAAATAACACACAAATTCACACACCACTCTTAGGGTACGCCTCACTGTTGCCTTACCTTCGAAACGTGGTCGTCGAGTATAGGACGTTTTAGTAAGTCCTTATGTCCGTTGATCCATATGCCTCAAAACAAGTTGCCTCGGAAAAGTTGCCTCGAATTAAAAAGGATCAATGGCATAAGGGTAGCTTCTAAGGTGTTCTAACTGTTGCTTCGGTGACCACACTGTCCCTATACTCGAATTGACCCGAACACCTCCAACGGTGGTGCTACCTACCTCTCAATGGTGGGATGGCACTACCTTAAGGACATTTACACAGCCTAATTCCTTAGGGTAGGTAGATGACTCGTAGATACTTGCTCTATTCAAAAACAAATCAAACTCTTTTCATACTGACACTTTTCAAAAAGCTTTCAAAACGATTTTTCAAACACTCTTGAGGACTGATACAAGAGTCGATCTGAAATCTTTAAACGAAACTTTTTCAAACCCACTCACATTTGAAAAGCAAACACATTTTGAAAACACAATGAGCAAGTATCTAAGAGCCCATGGATAACCATGGATAGAAAGGGTGCTAACACCTTCCCTTTCTATAAATCTACCTCCCGAACCGAGAAACTATCTCATAAGGAATTTTGCTGTGCTTTTGTCCTGTCCATGTTGGAGAAAATAAAAGACGGTGGCGACTCTTGCTTCCGCGACATTTCGCGAACCAGCGTTAAACAGTCAGTTCTAAATCCACCGATCACAGACGCGAATTTCTTAAAGGTCATCAATTATCCGCCATGGATTGCAAATATTGTGCTTGTGCCCAAGAAGGATGGTAAGGTCAGGATGTGCGTGGATTATAGGGATTTGAACAGGGCCAACCCTAAAGATGATTTCCCTCTTCCACATATTGATGTGTTGGTCGATAATACTTCTCATTCCAAAGTTTTTTCGTTCATGGATGGTTTTTCGGGTTACAATCAAATTAAGATGGCTCCGGAGGATATGGAGAAGACAACATTTATCACGCCCTGGGAACTTTCTGTTATAACATGATACCGTTTGGTTTGAAAATGTCGGGGCAACATATCAGCACGCCATGGTTACTCTCTTTCATGATTTGATTCACAAAGAGATTGAGGTTTATGTGGACGATATGATTGCTAAGTCTGACACGGAAGAGGAACATCTTGTTCATCTGGAAAAATTGTTTGGGAGACTGAGGCAGTTCTTGCTGAGGTTGAATCCGAATAAGTGCACGTTCGGGGTGAGATCCGGCAAGTTGTTAGGTTTTATTGTAAGTGAAAAAGGTATCGAGGTGGACCCTACCAAAGTAAAAGCGATACAGGAAATGCCTGAACCAAGGACAGAGAAGGAAGTACGTGGTTTCTTGGGAAGGTTAAACTACATTTCTAGATTTATTTCTCATCTCACAACCACCTGTGAACCTTTGTTCAAGTTGTTGAAGAAAAGTCAGACAGTGAAATGGAATGAGGATTGTCAGAAGGCCTTTGACAAAATAAAGGAGTATTTGCAGGAACCTCCGATACTCATGCCTCAAGTGTAAGGAAGGCCACTAATCATGTATCTAACTGTGTTGGAGAGCTCAATGGGTTGTGTCCTTGGTCAGTACGACGAGACAGGGAAGAAAGAGCAGGCTATTTACTACTTGAGTAAGAAGTTTACAGAATGCGAGTCGAGGTACTCATTGCTGGAAAAGACTTGTTGTGCGCTTGCCTGGGCCGCCAAACGTTTGAGGCAGTACATGTTAACTCACACCACCTACTTGATATCCAAAATGGAACCAATCAAGTATATTTTTGAGAAGCCAGCTCTTACAGGCAGGGTAGCCCGTTGGCAGATGATACTCACCGAATATGATATCCAATACACTACTCAAAAAGCAATTAAAGGTAGTGTACTGGCCGACCATCTTGCTCACCAGCCCATGAACGATTATGAACCGATGAAGTTTGATTTTCCAGATGAGGAAATTGTGTATATTCGGGATTGTAATATGCCAGACCCAGACGAAGGACCCGAACCGGGATCACGTTGGATGCTTATTTTTTATGGTGCCTCCAATGCCATGGGTAACGGTGTCGGAGCTATTATCACTTCCCCCGAAGGATACCACATTCCTTTCACGGCTCGTATTTGTTTCGATTGCACTAATAACATGGCCGAGTATGAGGCTTGCATTTATGTCATTGAAGCGGCGATCGACCTGCGCATCAAGTTTTTGAAATTTTACGGGGATTTCAATCTTGTTATCAGCCAGATTAATGGAGATTGGGAGACTCGCCATCAGAACCTAATTCCCTATCGTGAGCATGTTATGAAGTTGATCCCGTACTTCGAAGAGATCATGTTTGAGCATATTCCCAGAGAAGAAAACAATATAGTTGATGCACTGGCAACTTTGTCCTCCATGTTCAAGGTTAAGTGGGATAATGAGGCACCTTCCATTACTATCATAAGTTTGAGTTAGCCGGCTTTCTGTTTTGAGGCTAGTTTGGAACCAGATGGTAATACTTGGTTTTATGATGTTAAACGATATCTTGAAACACAAGAGTACCCTGAAGAGGCATCTGTCACAGATAAGAAGTTCTTGAGAAGATTTTCAGCCAAGTTCTTTCTCAGTGGTGGTGTGTTGTATAGAAGGCATCATGACGGTTTACTGCTCAGATGTGTTGACAAGAAAGAAGCAGCTAGAATCATTGAAG
This sequence comes from Vicia faba, assembly GCA_948472305.1. Classification (NCBI taxonomy): domain Eukaryota; kingdom Viridiplantae; phylum Streptophyta; class Magnoliopsida; order Fabales; family Fabaceae; genus Vicia; species Vicia faba. The sequence continues at coordinate 1,211,933,589 of OX451736.1, read as the reverse complement.
AGATACATGAAGGTGATTTCGGGACCCATTCCAACGGGTATACCATGGCTAAAAAGATTTTGCGAGCAGGTTATTATTGGTCCACCATGGAGACTGACTGTTACAATCATGCACGGGTTTGCCACAAATGTCAAGTCTATGATGATAAAGTGCATGTGCCGCCAGTACCTTTGAATGTCTTGACTTCCCCTAGGCCGTTTGCGATGTGGGGAATTGATATGATCGGCAAAATTGAACCGATTGCATCCAACAGTCACCGTTTCATTCTGGTTGCCATCGATTATTTTACAAAATGGGTCGGAGTTGCATCCTATGCCAATGTCACCAAGCAGGTGGTAAATAGGTTCATTAAGCACAATATTATCTGTCGCTACGGAGTGCCTGAGAAGATCATCACCGATAATGGGTCTAATTTGAACAACAAAATGATGAAGGAGCTTTGTGAGTCCTTCAAAATCAAGCATCATAACTCTTCCCCATACCGACCAAAGATGAATGATGATGTTGAAGCGGCCAATAAGAATATCAAGAAAATCGTACAGAAGATGGTGGTAACCTATAAAGATTGGCATGAGATGCTGCCTTTTGCTTTGCATGGTCATCGCACCATTGTGCGTACTTCGACTGGGGCAACCCCATTTTCATTGGTTTACGGCACGGAAGCAGTTTTGCCAGTAGAAGTCGAGATTCCTTCTCTTAGGATCATGAGAGATGTTGAGCTGGATGAAAGTGAATGGGTACAGAATCGGCTGGATCAGTTGGAAATTATTGATGAGAAGAGGTTGATGGTTGTATGTCATGGTCATGTATATCAACAAAGGATGAGGAAAGCTTTTGATAAAAGGGTACGGCCTTAGTATTACAAGCCAGGTGACCTTCTGCTAAAAAGGATAATTCTTCCCCAGGGAGATCCAATGGGAAAGTGGGTTCCGACTTATGAAGGTCCTTTCGTGGTCAGAAAAGTTTTCTCTCGTGGAGCGATGATGCTCACGACTATGGATGGAGAGTACTTCTCTCTCCCTGTGAATGCTGACGTAGTTAAAAAATACTTTGCATAAAAAAAACAACCCACTAAACTGGAAACCCGAAAGGGCGGTTTAGGCAAAAAGAGGGTGTCCTGGTGAATCGAAAACCCGAAAGGGTGATTCAGGTAAAAGTTAGGGACTTAAAGCAAATGACTACGCTCAACATGATACCATTTGTTTCTTTCCTTCATTCCGTCATCTGGCATAAGCTCGAAGCTAATCCAAGATTGATCTGTCTGAAAGCAGGAAGATAAGAGTCATAAGAGTCATAGCAGAGTCGGGACTTGATAGATGATTCACATTCACATTGCCATTTGTAAACACTTGTTTGCTTTGATTTCTGTAATTACTTGCTTCCAAATGTAAATGCCTTTTTCACAGGCTGATTTCTCAAAATCAATAGAATATCTTCTTTCAAGTATACGTATACGTTTCTTTTCTCCCTTTTTACTATTTTGTTTGCAAAAACGTCCAATATTTTTGATAAGCATGTGCATATAAACTTTGTGGGCCTTACACGGATATGGTAATCTAAGTCATGGTTGGTTGATCGCTTGAAATACTGATAACAAACACAGCTACTACTGTGCAAGGGGCATGTTTAGTTCTATGATTGATAGGATTCTCATTCACTTTACTGGAGGATGCCTTGCCAATTTGTTTCACAGCTCCATGCTGTTGGTAAAGGTCATGGGTCAGGGTAATATCAAGATTACGGCAGGACGGCGAGGTCGGCGAACCTAGTTGGAGATATTTCTTCCCCATAATGGCTTTTATTACGTTTCTTTGCCGCACTTTCATGTGTTATCTTGATTGATTGTTTTAGCATTGTCTGCATATAGGATTTTGTTTATGGCCGAATGCCAGTCTTGATGCGTTGAATATTTTTGCCTTGAAGAAATTGTTTCATTTTACTTAGTCCATCCAGTATCACTCTTTAATCGATTTTTTTGGGCATTTTGATACCAACTGTGCCAGTTCTTTTGCTTAGCCAAGAGTTTGGAAGAAGGAGTTTAGCTAAAAACGTTGACTGTAATGGTATGCTTTTGAGTAGAACCCTGTTGATGATGTACATGCATTGTTTCAATCCCCAAACACCGGAGATATAAGGGAGTTAGACCCTCGTTAACCCCTCTGAGCCTTCGAAGTAGGAGTTTCTTTTCTGTTAAAAAAAACCTTATTTTTTTACCAGGGGCAGGGTAGATGTTCAGTTAATTTGACGAAGCATTCAAATTTCAGAAGGAATGTCCCATCTGAGGATCACCATATTTTATCTTTCGTATCATGAGATCAGGAAAAATGTCTAAACCACGATGTTCATTTCCTTGCAAAGTCCTGAGGTCGAGATTGAATCGATACAATAATGGCTATCCCTCACCGACCAAGGAATGAGGCATTTGTTTTCTTCAAAAAAAAGAAAGAAAAAAAAAAGTTCAAAGACCTAAAGTCATATTGACTTGTTCGAAGTGGAAAGTATGAATAAGAAAGAAACAAAAAGCCTCGCTAAGTCGGAACTTGAAAACAAGTCGCTTAGGCAAAAGTTAGGGCGTCCCGCTGGACTCCCAAAATTTGAAATTCAAAAGATTTTGTCCAGGCAAAAGTTAGGGAAAAGAGATCCTAAAAGGCCAACAAAAAAAGAGAAAGATTATTCAATAAAATTTTCATCAAAAGAAGAGGAACAATAATATCAAAAACAAAAGCAGCAAAAGTTAAGTGACAATCATGTTGGAGAATTTGTCGTGATCACTCAACCGTTACAAATCCTTTTGAAAGATGAATGCTTGTGATAAGTTAGCTGAACTTAGAACAGGAGAATATCATGAAGGGGGTGGGCACCAAATAACTTGAGCCTTAAAAAACTTTTTTTCTTCTAAAAAACCTTCGAACCAAGCCACGTTACAACCTTTAAAAGTCCTAACTGGAACAAGGGTTTAACTCGAAAGCATACTACAACAGGATAGCATTTCCTAAAGTCCCAAATATGTGTTGCATATCCATGTTGGTATCTTATCACCCGTATCTTGACTCGTTTTTCTAAAAAAATGAGAAAGGGAAGAAAAGTTTTGAAATTTTTTGCACTCTAGATAGTGGTTCATTCACAACAGAGATGCGACACTTTGTTAAGATTTTCAACTTCAAAGCTTAAATAATCGTTGCATCAGGTCTGTCATTCCCAAAATAAACATCTTCCTGCATGAAAAAAATTTGTTTGACATCAAAAAAAGAGTTTACACGTTGAACACCTGTAAAGAGCTTAATGATTGCCAGGAAGGGAATATTTGGTTCTTCTTCTGTTAGACAGAGCCCTTCTATGAATAGGACTTTACCTATCCCCAGTGAAGTTCCGTTTCCACAGCAAAGTTTTGTTGCCCCAGGAATCTTCTTTTAAAGACTTCATTCTGAGACTTCAAGTTTGGATATGCCGCATATCCCCAACGGAGTTGCCAACAGAGATCCCTCGCCATGGCCTCTCATTTCCCAGCCGGTCTGCTGACTGGGGCATCCTTATGTTAAGATCTTTCCTTATCCCCAGTAAGGTCGATATTGTGTGACTATCTACATGATCCATCCATTGGTCGCATTCCAAAAGAAATCTCTCTCCAACAAAAATCTTCAACAAAGTTCTGTCTCCCCGGTGAAGTCATGTCTCCTCAACAGAGTTTTGTTCCCCGGAAAAGGTTTTCACCTCTCGCGTCGGGTTTGTTATCTTGGTGTTATCCTCAACACGGCCACGCACTGTCTTTTCTAGAGATTACAGTTTTTCCCTGATCTTCTCCCTCAATGTCTAATCTTCTCCAGAAGCTACAGTGTCGATCTGATCTTCCCTAGGAGTTTGCAATTTATTTTTGCAGCTCCTCTCAAATGTTTGTGGACCGTTTCTACTAGTTGCTCGGTTGTTATTCCCCGCAAAGCTTCATCTCTTCGAGGTTCCCTCTCTAGCGATTCCCCGTATTTTCTCCTCTCCTTTGGATTTTGCAATTTATTTTTGTAAGTCATCGCAGATTCCGACTTCTTGGTTTTTGGTTTCTCAATTGGCCATTTCCCTAGTGAAACTTTTAAACATGCATCATTATATTGCATCTACCAAAACGCGTAGCATTTCCATTATATGGAGCATTGCGCTATATAGAAAGAATTCAAACATGCATCGGAACATAAGCCATTATTGTTTCTGTTATCCCCAGTGAATTTGCTAATATTTCGGATAAAATCCCCAGCGAGGTCTTCGTCCTCATTATCTCAGTTTCCTCCCCATACCAATATCCTTTTGACGCTAATCATTTGTTTATTTGAGTGTTTAATCTTGACTATAGTTCAGGTTTAGTCTTCACTACCCTCTCTGGTTCATTCCAATATCTATTGATGCACCTTTCGAATACCAGTTTCATCCTGATATTCACTTTCAGCAGGTTTTTAGGTGTACGCCCTAATCTCCTTGTTTGGGTTGAACTCAGAGTTTCGTCTCCTCACCTTGCGCGTGAAATCCAGTTTCGTCCTGGTGCTCATCTAGTTTAGTTTCGCCTAACTAGTTATTGAGTCGAGGTTTCGTCTCGTTTTTGCTTTCATACCTTGGACCCTTACACGGTGTTCGTTTACCAAGTGCAGTGTTCGTACTGCGTCCCTGGTTTGAAATCAGTCTCTTTTGTTCCTTGGATCTTTCTATCAGTTTTCGTCACTGTTTGTCCTTGGATCTGAGACCAGCAGGTGCTCTGAGAAACATGTGCTCTCATCACTCTCGCTTTGGGCCGAGTTTCGTCTCGTCGCCTGTGCATGAAATTCAGTTTCGTCCTGGTGCTCATCTAGTTTAGTTTCGTCTAACTAGTTGTTGAGTCGAGCTTCGTCTCGTTTTTGCTTTCATACCTTGGACCCTTTGACGATGTTCATTTACCAAGTGTAGTGTTCATACTGCGTCCCTGGTTTGAAATCAGTCTCTTTTGTTCCTTGGATTCTTCTATTAGTTTTCATCACTGTTTATACATTGATCTGAGACCAACAGGTGCTCTGAGAAACATGCACTCTCATCATTTTTATTTGGGTCGAGTTTCGCCTCGTTATCCGTATGTGAAATCCAGTTTCGTCCTGGTACTCATCTAGTCTAGTTTCGTCTAACTGGTTATTCGGTTGAGTCTCGTCTCTCTTTTAATCCTCATTTCTAGGATTCTTTCAGTTCCTTCATACTGTCTATCCTAGTTGAGATTAGCAAGTGCTCCTAGAATCACGCACTCTAGCCACTTTGCTTTGGGTCGAGCTCGGAGTTTCACCTCCTCACCCGCGTACATTTTCTTTTCCAGAGCTTAGTTTCGCCTATACTCTATGGTTTGAGTTTTATCTCACCTTCTTTTTGAAGCCCAGTTTTGCCCTGGAACATTTGTCCGGAAGTTTAGTTTCGTCTACTCTTCTTTTGTTTTTGTTCTGCTTCAACCCGCGTTATAGCTTCATTCTGACGCATGTCTTAGGGGTTTTCTGCTTCTTTTTCTCTCCTCTTCAAGAGTGAAAATTTTCGGGTTCTTTTGTATTCAATCATCTTCAACTCTGAACGCTCGGAAGTTGTCACTTTTCTCACTTATCATGTTGAAGATATTTAAATAGGGGCAACTGTTGCACCCCAAAATTTACCCTCTTGATTTAGGCTTATGTTTCATCATGAATATCATATTGCATTGCATTCATGCATTGTGATGGGATCAAAGTACTTTGGTTATCAAGTATTCCTCAAGCCTTGAAGGTTGATTGCATTGACAAGTTGCTCAAGTAGAACCTTATCATCTAAACCTCTGGATCTTTCAAGCTCAAAAGTTATTGCATATCTCAAGATATTTTATCCATCTCTTTGGATCATCAGAGGATTGAAGTTTGTGTTTGATTATAAGAAGAATCACTCTTTTGATTCACCAGTCAAAATTAGGGTTTTGCTAGATCAAGGATATTGATGCATGAGCAAGTCTTGATTTTGAAGCCACAATACCTCATTGATATTTGAAAAGTCTTTGTACAAGAAATTCGTCAAGATGCCCAGAGGATTTGAAGTTTTAGAGATGATTCATCAGTCTCCTAAGGTGTTAACCAAAACTAGGGTTTGGGATTTCATCAAGATTTCTTGAGAATTTTGAAGTGAAACTTTTTACATGGCCTCTATATATTTGGAAGATCATATGTTTGAAGTTTTGATCATCAATTTTGAAAGGAAGTGGATCAATTGATTCAAAGGGGCAAAATTGTCATTTTGGTCAAAATCAGTCAAAGTCAAGGTTGACCAAGGGAACTTTTGGTCAACATAAGGCATTTGACATGTATTTTAATGGGAAATGATCATTGGTGATTGAATTTTATGGGATTTGTAAGTTTGAGAAGTTGCTTGGATTTGAAGTTATCTTGAAGTATGAAAATTTCACTAAGTGTCAATGATTTTGGCCTGACTTTGCAAGGGAATACTTTCTCATTTTCCATGGGATTTTGGTGGTTCTTTTGGCCAATTGAAGAGGGGAAAGAGATCTACAAGGGCCTACAGGGGACAAAAAACACACTTCTTGTTGAAAATTGGAACTTATTGGCCTTAGAAGTTCAGGGCAACTTGGGCAATTTTGTATGCATCTTGGGCATCTGGCCAGGTAAGGCGAGGCATTTGGCCTAGGCAATTCACCAAACAGTTGGTGACATACCTATATTTTTTTATTCAATGCATAATTCAAAAATGTGCCTTGTGCATTTTGAAGAGGGCTATGAAAGCTTCTCATTAAACTTGGAATCACTCAAATTGGATTAAAATTGAGGAAGTTGTGATTTGAGGAAGTTGGGTGGCAAAACCGGATTTTTGAAGGCACATGGGTAGGTCAGCGCACGCGCAGTCTTGGGCAAGTTGGCTTGACTTGCCCAGGAATCCTAATGTCCACATATCTTTCATTTCTCCACCATTTTTGATGAATCAAAGATCATTGTGAAGCTCATCATATGAATTTTAATTGGCTCAAAGAAATTTGGAAAATTCACGAGCCAATTTGAAATGGCCTCGGTTGGAAGTCAGCTGATTTTTGGTGTATGCTTGGCCATGGCAATTTTCAAGTTTTGGTTCAGTTTTGATTAAATCATTTCAGAGTCCACTTGCACATGCTTGGCACGAATTGGACACCTCATGTACTCGCCAAAAAAGGCCAAACCAGGTGCATACCTCATGCCTCTCTCATTTTCACATTTTTGAAAAATTGGGAAACTTCTCACTCAAGAAAATTAGTCCCATGTGCAAGAGAGGACAGCTCACCTCATCACTCTTTTTTCACTCACTCACACTCTCCTTTTGTTGCTCAAAACAACTGCAAGCATTGCCTGAATACCAAGCAAAACACAAATGGCCATCACACTTGTTTTGGTTTGATAGAAAATTCACTTTTTCCATCCAACAACTCTCAACTTGAATTACCACTCTAACCTCACTCCAAACACTCTATATAAGCTGCTCAAGCTCTCCTTTCACGGGGACACACTGCATTGGAAGAAGCTCCTCAGAATTTTCTCATTTTTCTTGCTCTGCAACTTGAATTGAGCAGCTCAATTCTCTTGATCCAATCCTCATTTCTCTACTCAAACACCTTCATTGGAGCACAAGGAAGCTATTTAGAAGGGTTTCTTGTTAGATTTCAGAGGCACCAAGTGAATTTATTTTTCACCTTTGCAGGTATGCTCACTGAATCTGAACCTTGATTTGAGCATGAATTGAAGTGTTTTGTGGTGTGCATTGTGTTTATAGTTGGCCAATCATTAGGATTGATGTATATTTGAGATCTGATTCAAGCAGATTTGGTGAAATCGTGTTTCAGGTTTTGATGTTTGCAGTGTGTTTTTCCAGTTTTTGAGATTTGATTTCTTGATCTATGCTTGATCTCTGAGTTTGATTCGAATTGTATGATGTAGTATGATATATTAGCTTTAATTTGAGCTTAATCTCATGGATTTTGGTTGAGAATCGTGTTTGTTTGATGGATCTGAAGTGAGCATGTTGGAACTGATGGAAGCGAGTGTTTTGCCTTGGCTGGAGGTTGAAGATGATGCGTGGCATCATTTCATTGGCCTTGTTCTTGTTTTTGTTATTTAATTTTCATTGATTCTCTGATTTTATTTTCTTGATCAAAACTTGATGAAAAATTATGAAAAAATTCATGAAACTTAAAAATAATATTCCTGACCTTGTGCATTTTTTTTGATAATTTTTGAAAATGTTTTGATTGGTTTAAAAATTTGTGTTATTATTTAATTATTTGCTTAGTGTTTATTTTTATTTTAATATTTCTTTGATTTGAAAAATTCCACAAAAATTATTTTGGACTCATAAAATAATTTAGAATTTGATTCTGAAATTTGTTTAGCATTTTTTCTATTTTTGATTATGAATTTAATTTGAGAAGTTTATTTTGAATTTTTGCTTTATAATTTTCATTTCAATACTTCCATTAATTCAAAAATCCTCAAAAAAAATCATGCAAGCTTGTTTTTAATCATAGAATCTGAATATATTTTTATTTTTACCTTTTTGTGACTTTTGACTAGGGTTTGCATTTTTGTCCTTAAATGATAGTTTAATTCTTAATTGTTTGTTTGATTTTTATTTTAATATTTCCTTTAATTCAAAAATTCCAAAAAAATCAAGGATGTGTGTTTTTAATTCTAATATTTGAATATAATTTTGGTTGGATGTTTTTTTTTCTGATTTTTTATTAGAATTTCATTTTGAGATGTGATTATATGTTTTTTTTTATTTTTTTTTTTTTTTTTTTTTATTTTTTATTTTTTTTTTTTATTTATTTTTCTATTTTATTTTTTTTTATATTTTTTATTTTAACTTTTTTTTTTTTTTTATTTCTTTTGAATTGTTTGAAATTTGATCTTATCTAATCAATATTTAAGATTAAAAGTAAAAAATTAGGGTTTTGTTGCTTATTGTGCGAGTTTCTTTTTAAAAACCATTATGCCCTGGATTTTCAATGGAACTTAGGTCTTGATTATGGTTCATGAATGATTTAGGATCTGAAAACCATTTTTTCTTGAATTATTTGACTTGGTTTGATATTTTTCCATGAATTATTTTAAAAACTTGTCTAGTTTTATTAGTTTGGCCAACTAGTTTTGAACTTTGGGCCTCATTTGATCTCCTCCTCAATCATTCATGAACTTAAGGATTGCTTTCTAACTTCTACACACTTCAAAGATGCTAAGATTTTTTTGGTTTGAATTATTGAAATCCTTTTCTATTTTTGATGTATTTTTGAAGTGAAGGTACCCAATTAATGTTGCATATCTTGTTGCAAATTGTTTGATGGCCAATGAACTTGAGTGAGGCCTATGATTGTGCACCTAATGATCATGTTGGATATGTTCATCCAAATAAACTCAAGCCATTTCACTTAATGCCCCATGTTTGAATGATTGAACCTTTTGATGCATTGTGTTGGATTTCTCTCCTATTATGCTTGTGAGCTGTGATGAATTAATTGAGCATGATTGAATTGTGGTTGCTACTGACCTTCATGGTCTTTTATTGTATTCTTCTTAAGCTCCCATGATCCTTGATTGATATTCAATTGTCAATTCAATATGGTGATAGAAAGGAGCAACATTCCTCTGATTCTTTTGACCAAATTGTGCATATGCATGTTTCCTTTTGTCTATCATGACTAATGTTTGATAGTTGTTATCATGTTTTCTCATTTCATCATGGTGTCATCATCCATCCCTTATGTGAATCATCACTCTATTTATGGCAATACTAACTTGGTTGTTGAATGTGCGAGGTACTTTGAGAAAAGATTTCCAGTCCTGACTTGGGGCTATTGTGTTTCACTTTATTTGTGGGACACAATTTATTATATTGGCACTTCTCTTGTGTTTGGCATATTTTATAGTCTATGCAGGATATATACATGTGATTGTGAATGTTATACATTGCCCATAGGATCTGTTCATATCTGATTATCTCATTACTTACATCCTGATGGCGTAATTTCTGACTTGATTTATCTGCTGATGCCAGCTCGCTTGAAGTTCTCTGGGTTTCTTTTATTCTTGCTCAGTTGTTACGGATAGTTATCTATTTGGTATTGCACTATTTCCTTTCTTCCATTTTCATTTTGCATAGTTCTATGATTGCATGATGGGACCTCTGTTGCTGATATATGTCAGGAGGCCCTCTGGTTTTTGTCTGATACATGTGTTGTGTTTGCTTTTGATCGATGAGTCACTCAATTTAGAAATTGAGATCATGACTTCGCTCTCAGTGCATGTTCCCTATAGGATGTTTATTGCTTTTCTTCTTTAATTGTTGATCGATGAGTCACTCAATTAGAAATTGAGATCACGACTTCGCTCTCAGTGCATGTTCCCTATAGGATATTTATTGCTTTCTTCTTTAATTGTTGATCGATGAGTCACTCAATTTAGAAATTGAGATCACGACTTCGCTCTCATTGCATGTTCCCTATAGGATAGTTTTGTTAAGCTTCCTTTGACATGTTGACTAAGATAGGAATCCATGTATGCTAACATAGGATAGGAGTTTCCTTTATCCTCAACCTTAGGATCAATCATTGTATGATAACACTAGGGATAGTGCTAGGCTAGCTTCCCTTAGTTGTTTTGATTTCCTTCCTTTGCATCTTGCACCTTAAAACAAAAATCGTTTTCTTGGCAAACCATAATACACCTCTAATAAACTTAAACCCTTCTTCAAGGTAAAAGATATAAACCAATCCTATTTGTTTGTGCGCCTCTTGGTTTTGTTTTTAAACCTTTTAGCCGATGTTTCGCCATCGCACATTTGTTTGAAGCCGATGTTTCGCCATCGCACATGTTTGTTATCCTACTTTGATTCTCAATATCATTGTTAGGCGTGATGTTTTGCCCTCGCACATGTTTGTTATCCTACTTTGATTCTCAATATCATTGTTATGTGTGATGTTTTGTCATCCGATTTATTGATGTTTTGCCATCTTTACCATGATACCTTACTACCTTTTAGCCGATGTTTCGCCATCGCACATTTGTTTGAAACTGATGTTTCGCCATCGCACATGTTTGTTATCCTACTTTGATTCTCAATATCATTGTTAGGAGTGATGTTTTGCCATCTGATTTATTGATGTTTCGCCATCTTTACCAAGATACCTTACTACCTTTTAGCCGATGTTTCTCCATCGCACATTTGTTTGAAGCCGGTGTTTCGCCATCGCACATGTTTGTTATCCTACTTTGATTCTCAATATCATTGTTAGGCGTGATGTTTTGCCATCCGATTTATTGATGTTTCACCATCTTTGCCATAATACCTTACTATCTTTTAGCCGATGTTTCGCCATCGCACATTTGTTTGAAGCCGATGTTTCTCCATCGCACATGTTTGTTATCCTACTTTGATTCTCAATATCATTGTTAGGTGTGATGTTTTGTCATCCGATTTATTGATGTTTTGCCATCTTTACCATGATACCTTACTACCTTTTAGCCGATGTTTCGCCATCGCACATTTGTTTGAAGTCGATGTTTCGCCATCGCACATGTTTGTTATCCTACCTTGATTCTCAATATCATTGTTAGGTGTGATGTTTTGTCATCCAATTTATTGATGTTTTGCCATCTTTACCATGATACCTTACTACCTTTTAGCCGATGTTCTGCCATCGCACATTTGTTTGAAGCCGATGTTTCGCCATCGCACATGTTTTTTATCCTACTTTGATTCTCAATATCATCGTTAGGTGTGATGTTTTGTCATCAGATTTATTGATGTTTCGCCATCTTTGACATATTATTTTGTTATTATTTGGTCGATGTTTTACCATCTCATTTGTTTGTTGTTTCATTTGATGTTTTGCCATCTTGACTGTTTTTGTTGTCTTAACTAAAAAACACAAACAAACAAAAATATGTAAGCCGAACTACGGCTGCTCTGATTCCTTAAAAGGGATACGTAGGCATTGGGGTAGGGCCCGATCGAGCACAACTTTTATTTTCCCTACATTGTTTTCTTTTTCTTTCGCATGCATTCCCTTTTCAGTTTTAAGCCATAGACATAGGTTTTGACCACACCCATTAGATTAGACAACAAGAGTGGATACCGTAGAGTACTACGGGCATGTGGGGTGCTAACACCTTCCCCTCGCGTAACAGACTGCCTTACCCGATCTCTCGGTCAAAAGACCATGATTTCTCCCTCTTCAGGTTTTCTCGATGTTTACCTTTCCCTTTCGGCGGGATAAAAGACATTCGGTGGTGACTTCATTGATGTTTCATTACATCCAGATGACAGGTTCCGGCCGGGTTGTTTCAATTAGAATTTAAGAATCTACGATGACCTAGAAATACATTCTTTTGACAAAATTCTAATCGCTTCCAATATGTGTTTTCTTCACAAATAGGACACGCTTTTTGACCTTTAATGCTATACCCTGATAAATTTCTGTATGCTGGAGAATCATTAATTGTGCCAAACAACATCACCCTCAAATTGAAACTTTATTTCCTATATCCATCATAAACCTCCACACCGTTCTTCCATAAAATCTTTAAATCTTCGATTAAAGGTGTCAAGTATATGTCTATGTCATTTCCTGGTTGTTTAGGCCCAAAAATTAACATAAGTAACATCATATACTTGCGCTTCATACATAGCCATGGAGGTAGGTTATAAATCATAATAATCACAAGCCATGTGGTATGTGAGATACTTTGAAGACCACGCAGGTTCATTCCATCAGTAGATAATGCTAAGCGAAGGTTTCTTGCTTCTCCTCCAAAATCAGGATAATCATTATCAATTTTCGACCATTATGGTGAATCTGTCGGATGTCGAAACTTTCCATCAATAATTCTTTCATCTGCATGCCAAGTCAAGTGTCTTGCATCGGTTCACTATGAAACATACGTATAAATCTTGGAATTATAAGAAAATACCATAAGACTTTTGCTGGAGATAATTTTTTCTTATATCGAGATAAACCGCATTTAGGGCACTCATTTAACGATGCATATTTGTTTTAAAACAAAATGAAATCATTTGAACAAGCATGTATCTTATCATAACTCATGCCAATAGAGAAAAATATTTTTTTGGCCTCATAAGTTCAATTAGGAAGAACATTATCCTCCGGAAGCATATCTTTCATAAGGACTAATAAATCTGTGAAACTTTTATCCAACCATCCACTGCTCGCCTTTAAGTTGTACAACTTTAATACAGTAGACAGTCTTGTGAATTTAATGCAACCTTTATACAACGGTTTCTCTGCATCGCTTACCAACCTCTTAAATATTTTGGGAAAAATCCTAAAGATCTTCTTCAAGTGCTTCTGCAGTCTCTTCGACTCGATCGCAATCGTATATATTTGTTCCATTATCGTCTAAAGCATATGTCGTACTATCTCCCGGTTCTACATTTCAGTTACTTTTCTCACCATGAAATATCCAAACATGTCTAACTTTGATCAATTCCATACCTCAGTAAATGTGACTTCACCTGACCCCTATAACAACAACCCAAGCAAGGATATTTCATTTGACTGAGGTTTTCGGCGTGTTCAATAACAAACTTAACAAATTCTAATACCCCATTCTCGTACTCTTTTGATAATCGATCGGCAGACATCCATTTTTTATTCATGTTTTTACTACTAAGTAAGTTAAACAAAAACACTATAATTATTCACACAACTATAGCAAAAGAACAACTAATTACCTGTAGAGAAGTTAGCAATTTCTGGAACCATACACTGTAAAATTCTTGAAAACAATCTGAACTTCATTCATCATAAGTAACCCCTAGCAAAGATATTCTTGACCAACGTTTATCACACTGGGGAAAAAAAGGAATGAGAAGCTATATAAATGAATGATTAGAAAAAGGAATGACAAGTACACATATGTGTCAATTCAACTTGTGGAATACTAACTTTGTTATATATGGTGATTAGTTGAATTAACAATGGTTGATTTGTTTAGATAAGTTGAATTTTCAAGTCACCATTTTTTCTAGCTTTCGTTTTTACTTTTGTTTTGTTCAGAGTTTTTTAGTTTTTATTTTCATTTAATATATAAACTATGGGTAAAAGATAGAGGTGCCTATTGGTGTCAATATGATTGAGATGTTTAGTTGCTCCCTTGATGTATGGATGATTTTAATTCAACACAAAAAAAAAACTTAGTACAAAGTTAAAAGTATTTTGTTCAAATATATAAACTTAAAATCACAAACTCAATTTAATAAAAAAATACTTATTACAAACTTTAATCCAAACTTCCAAACGAACACTAATTTATTTATTTAGAAATTAACATTAACATTTTATAATATTATTAAATGACACACCTACAAGTCTACAACATTTGATTCACAAGACACCACAATTAGATTACTAATCAATCAATTTATGGAATAATATCTAGAAATTTATTTACAACAAAATCCTAAAGAATGTACACGTCAATAAAATCACATTATACATCAATATCTAGGCACTAAAATTTCTCAACTTTCAACAGAAAAATTACATTTTCTACATGAAAATTATAAAAGAATTTCCAAAATTATTTTATCTAGTTCTTGCAGTGAAGACTCTATTGTACCAAATGGAATGAAGTATCATTTGAAATGAGATACCTGGACATGAGAAACAAAAGACAAGCGTGCAACATCAATAGTTAAAATAAGCCCATGCATAGACCAGATTTGCAGTGGGATCAAACTAAAGTTGACAATGCAATCCCTCATGCGCTGCAGCAATATATATATATATATATATATATATATATATATATATATATATATATATATATATATATATATATATATATATATATATATATATATATATATATATATATATATATGATAAAAACTGTCAGGACATATAGAGTTATGGGAAAAAGAAGTAAAATATAGAATATCTAATTTAAGTTTAGAAAAGTCATCAATCTATACAGCAAATTACTTCAATTACTTCAATTCATACTTTAATGATATACGTATTAGTATTACTCCTTAACAATTTTGACATGATTGCTTTCTTTTAACTTTAATTTAATTAAAAAAAGTATTTGAAACTTTAGCTAATTTGAATTAACAAGTGAGACTATGTGTTGTGATATTTTATTTCTAGTGAAACTAATGCATACTTCACTATTTTCAGAAGTCTGGATTATGACACATGCTCTGCCACTAGAGTTAACTAAAGACAGGAGCTTGTGTAAGGAGCTTTCTACCAAAGAGACTAATAAATTGTTTTTTTTTTCTTTTGTTACATGTTTAAGTGTTACAGGAAGGTGCTAACACTCTTTCTCTGTGAATTACATTGTTGCTCAAATTGACCATAATGTGTCATGTAAGTCTTCAACTAAGAGATTCTTTATTATAAAGTTGAGGTTTGTGTTCTTAATATTATCCTATGTTGGGGTGAATCGGGCTACTTTTTCTCGTCCGAGTTTCTATGATGGCTTGTCTCCAGTACTCAATGTTGATGGTATGCTAAGTAGAAAATCTCCAACAAGGATCTGAATGAATTCCCAGGCTATCTCTCTTACTATCTCTTGACATGAATAATAACACATGTACTCATTTTATAACACTGTTCTTATTTTGAAATTGATTGTTCTGTTGCAGTTACTTGGGGCCTCTCATAACCCTAGTATCTGATGCACGTAAGAAAGGACTAGAAGTGTATGCTTCTGGTTTTGCTAATGATTTCTTTTCAAGTTATGATTATAACTATGATCCTACTATTGATTACCTATAATTTATAACGAAAGACGAATTTGTTGATGGTCTTGTTATTGATTTTCCTTCTACCACATCAAATTCAATAGGTGAGTTTACAACACTAGACCTTTCTTATAAACATTTTTTGCGGTGAGAGTGAAGAGATATTCAAAATTTTATATTGCAGCATAAGACTATGCTTAGAAGACTAGTTAAAAAGAAGATAACTAGGCTATATGGAATTGAGTACTAACTCTTACGAATTTCTTGTTTTTACAACATGTTTTTCACTCAACAATGCACTGCCGGAAAAAGGTAGTATTATTATTCTTGAACTTCTCATAGTCATAGAACCTTATAAACAAGAGTGAAAAGATGCTAACCCATTTTCTTTTGTAGGACAATCTTGTAATTAATAGCACACGACATTTTATATTATATGGTATTCAAAGGGGAAAAACAAGAAACTAAATCAGTCAAAATTTTGTGTATGGAATAGGAATTAGTTATCAGTTAAGACCGAGAGATAGTTATGCTTCATTACACACAATTTCAGTCTTCAATTCACACAAAATTTAACACATTTATTAAAAAATGTATATATATATATATATATATATATATATATGTATATAGTGAGAAAATGAGTTAGGTCTCAAACTGTAAAGAAGGAATAGTTTACACACATAAAAAGAAGAAGAAATGACATGTTATGTGAACACCAACGACAGCAACGTCTAAACAGGGAAATCAACAGTGAAATTTTCTTCGAGTTTGAGAAATCAACGAGCGAAAGAAGTTTGTATGGGAAATAAATGGTAAATAAAGTAACACAGTGATGCTGGTGCTGGAAATTCTCAGAGGAAGTATGGTTAGGACTGGAACAGGATGTGCAGAGAGAGATAACCGAACTGAGGTCTGGCCGTGAGTTGTTATTGAAGGTTGGCTGGTGTAAACAGTGAACAATGAGGTTCATGGAAATTGAATTGAAAAAGAGTATGGAAGGAGAACGACGAATCAACGGCGGAAGTTCGTATGGAGAGTTTGAGATTGAGAGTTTTGTAGATTGAGGGTTTTTGAGATTGAGGTTTTTTCGTGAATTTGGGAATTTTGTTTTGCAGAAGAAGAACAATGGAGAATATAAAGTAACGACTCAAAACCTAGACTGTAATATTTTATTTCAATTTTAATTATTCTTAGGCATCACTTTTAGAAAGTGTGGCTTTAGCAGCGCTTTGGGCCTACGGCAGCGCTTTCTACTGTTGGGCATATGGCAGCGCTTTGAATTTAGCAGCGCTTTCTAGAATTTATTTATTTTATTTCAGTTTTAATTAACCTTAGGCATCGCTTTTAAAAAGCACTGACTAAAGTGTGGCTTTAGCAGCCCTAGGGCCTATGGCAGCACTTTCTTCTGTTGGGTCTATAACAACGCTTTCTTTAATGAACCTAAGGCAGCATTTTTTATCAACCTTACGCAACACTTTTTTGTAAAGTGCTGTCTGATGTATATAGTTTTAAAATTTTAAATTTTATCGAGACATATAGCAGCGCTTTGATACAGAAGCGATGTCTAAGGTGCGCTGTCTTAAAGCAGTTTTGGTGTAGTGGTTTAATCCTCTTATCTCTTATTTTAAAATCCTCCTGCTTTATATATATATATATATATATATATATATATATATATATATATATATATATATATATATATATATATATATATATATATATATATATATATATATATATATATGTCAGATTTGGAACATAACAACTCACGTTTTGGATCACATTTCAACAAAGTTTAGAATTTGTAAATTTTCGGTATTTCCCTCGTACAATTGATTATGGAGAAGAACATGACAATTGATAACAAGCTTCCATTTTACAAATCCAAGTGTATCATTTTTTTCACTTTCTTCAATTTTTCCTTATTCTCCTGTAGAGTTGTAGTTGCATATTTGGATCGGATTCCATGGTATGAAATTAGTTTATTCTTCTCCCACTTCTCACATCCATTTTTCTTCACAAATCATTTTGTTTATGCTTATGTTTAACAATTTTTTATTTTCTATTTGATTTCAATTTGACTGGATTTTTGTACTTTATCTTCAAGCTATGTGCAACGATCCCAACAAGTGAGTTTATTTGCTGTTCAACTTTGATTTCAATTTGACTGGTTTTTTGTACTTTATCTTCAAGCTTTGTGTAGCGATCCTAACAAGTGAGTTTATTTGTTATTCAACTTTGATTTCAATTTGACTGGATTTTTGTACTTCGTCTTTAAGTTTTGTGCAGCGATCCCAACATGTCAGTTTATTTGTTATTCAACTTCTCCCTCTTCTTCCTATTATTTCTTGCTATTTTTTTAGTATCACCCTTGTTGATATATTATCCTCTTCTTGGTATTCCTTAGAAGCCTTAACCACATCAACTCTTGGTGGTCCAGTTCTATCTTCTCCATGTTTACTTTTTCCTCTCATAGCTTTTTTGCATAATAACTACAGTTCACTGCGCATTTCATGTGCTAGAAATATTTGTTCATTTTGCTAATTTAAATGCCAAACTATTCAAATGTTGTGGGTTATTATCCCAATAGAAATTTTAGTTGTTAGACTACTTGATTTAGGGGGTGGGTAGTTTAATGGGGCTAGATTTAGTAATGAGGATAAAATGAAATGTAGGTGTTTGATAAAATGTCCATGCGAAAAATATGGAATTTAGCATCACATGTTTTGGTAAGAATTAGAAGACAAATGTTTTACAACATCTGCTTCTTAGGTTGTGATAGATACAATAGAAATATTTCATGGACTTGGTTTTGGACATGTTTCTCTTTGGAATTTATAATATGAAATGTTCTTAACCATATAAGATGAATTTTGAAGATATAGTCTTCTAACTTGGCATTTTTCTTTAGGTTCTTAAGAGTTCAGACAATAACTTTTCTTAGGTACATGAGTTTGGTGAAACACTAATTTTTTTAAGAAAAAATGGGTGAAGAAATAATAATATTCTTTAAGGTTTGATGTTGTTAATTCCTGAAAATGAGTAAATGTTTGATATCATACAAGAATATAGGAGAATAAATTGACATGGTAGACTTTGACTTTGTGTAGAAAAATGATAAGAAGAGATGATGTAATATAAAGTAGTCATTTCTCTATCTCAGTTTCACACAACCTTTTTCATTTTTCTCATTAGATTTTACTCTCATTTATATCTGCTTCAACCATTGCCCTTCCCCCTCCCACCACCCTCGATCTTTGTTGTTGTTGTTGTTGTTGTTGTTGTTGTTGTTGTTGTTGTTGTTGTCATCTCACTACCAAGACAAACATCCTTACTTATGTATTTTAAGGATTATGAATGTGTCATTTTTGCACAGGATATTTTGTAACTCTTTACCAAGTTTTCTCGATTTTAGAGTTGACCATCTCAATCTAACAGTGGTACCTCTTTAACCATGTTTTAGTACAATTTTTTCCCCAAGCATTTTGTTTAAAATATACGAACTTTATCACTACCAAGTAAATTTTGTTATGAAACTTTGAAAAGCTGTCTTATTTTCGTTAAGCAACTATAGTTTGTTTTTCCTTGAAATTTCCACAATTGATTTGCATTCACTTTCTTTTCTATATATTAACTCTATGAAAAACTATGATTTTTAGACCAAATATTGGTCAGCCAAATGTAATTTGAGTTATTCAACATTCTCTCCTCCTCTCATTTTTCTTCTTAGAATAGTTATTCTCTAAGATGATAATATGATGCTCACATTTTTTTTGCAAGAAATGGAGACGTATGTCATACCACAGTGATATTAGCAAATAAAACATATATATTTCTGCAGAAAATGAAAATGTATGTCATACCACAAACTTGCAGGAATCTCCTTATTTTTCAGTATTCTCTAAAATGAAAAACATATATTTTTGTCTCTAATTTCACCATATAAATAACTCCCCAAAGCAAACGTAGTTCTCAATTTATTCACTCTCACTAGTGCTCATGCTATCCCTAGCAAGAAATTATGGAACCTTTAGTCATCCACTTCAAAATTCCTTCAGTGAGTCATGCTTTATGTGTTGTCGAAAATAAGGGTACACATAATGTAAGTTTCACTTTCATTTAGCCAACTGTAATATGAGGATAAGTTCATGTAGGTAGGAGTATGCGAGTAAAATCTTTGTTGATAGTGTTGAATTAGGGTAAGTTAATATTGTTGGGTTTTTTTCTTTTATAATCTAAATTAACTTGGGTCCTCATGCTAGTTCGAGAGCTAAACTGAGTTGTTTTTTTACTGCATAATTAGTGCTAAAGTATGAAGTTATATGAAAAATTGCATCCTTTGTTGGTGCGACTATTATTCAAGATTCGGAGTTCAATTGAGGTATTTGTTATTGCATAACTATGTTGACTTTTGTCTCTTGGATGGCTACTTATGGAGCATTTGACCTTGGTATGTAGAAAGTTTTAACTTTGGGCGGATATGAAATTGCAAATGGATGCAAATGTTATTGATCTTTGGTATGAGCATCTCATGGAGTATGAAAGTGAAAATTGAGTCTTTTTCTGTCATTGGGTAAATAGTTCCACAAGAGTTTTAGAGCCTTGAAAAGTTATTTGTTGAGTTTTTTTTGTAGTTAATATGTTAATTTATATTATTTCTTCTAAACCTATTTCTGGTTGTTGTTAGAATAATAATGCAAGTGTGAGTAAGTGTGGAAATAATTCCATATTGAATAGGAATGTGGTGACTTGAGTATATATAAGTAGGAGAATTCACTCACCTATCAGCTTAAGGTTTTAGGTGGATAAGTGTTGTGTCTCTCACAAAGGTGCATAATCCTCAGGTTTTAGGTGGATAAGTGACATGTCTCTCACAAAGGTGTATAATCCTCAACTTTGTATTAATGCTCCTAGTAACGCTCCCTAACAAATGGTATCACAAATGGTATCATGAATCTTTGGTTCGAGAAAAGAAACAAATTACTTGTATCAAAATATCCAATAAGAGGTGTCTTGTTGTCTAAGAAGAGGTAACAACGGTACAAGTGTATGTGAGGGAGCATTATGGATTCACACTTGAGGGGGTGTTAGAATAATAATGCAAATGTGAGTAAGTGGGGAAATAGTCCTACATTGAATACGAATATGGTGACTTGATAATATATAAGTAGGAGAATCCACTCACCTACCACCTTAAAATTTTAGGTGGATAAATGGCGTGCCTCTCACAAAAGTGCATAATTCTTAACTTTGTATCAATGTTCCTAGTAACTCCCCTAACAGTTATACTCTTTTTATCTATTCTTTACACACCACGTGTTCATTGTAGATTATTTCTCATAATATGTATATATTTTAACCATGGTTTTTTTATTTATTGCAAGATTGCATGTGCAATTCCAATGAAAAACCTCTCTTTATCCTATATAGTGTGTAGTTATTGTCTAATATTACATGTTTATTTTAAAGGTAATGTTACATGTTATTAGTGACACATGTAGTTTCTTTTAATTTGTTGTAATCATATATATTAGCAATGTTATCAATGTGTCCTGCTTATGTAATAGTTTGTGTTTTATTTTGATATTTTTGGTTCATATTATAACCATAATGAAGTGAATTGCATGATCATAGGAGCACAAAAGGCATAGTGTAAAATCACCAAATATTACAAATATCAAAATATTACGAGCACTTGGTGTTTCTTTACGTATAGGTGTAAAACCAAACAATATTTTAAACAAAAATAGAATGTGTTGGAAGATTAAATAAAATGTGAGTTTGGTGAATATGTAATGTAAAATTGGGCCATGTGACATGCATACAGTTGTCTTTGAGTTATGCCTTGAATTGCCTTATTGAAATTTTTTATTGTTATTATGAATAGAATATATTAGTAACACGCTGGAAATCCATTTTTTATTTACATTTTATACATATACTTATCACTATCACAAATTTTGTCTACAACAAATCGAAAACAAACTTAATCGTGCATCACACTAGATACACACTAATATAATAACAAATAGCATGTTATTGAGAAATCGATAAATGCATGACAATGTTTATCCATGTAGCGTGTAAAAGAGAGAAACAACAAATATTAACCAATCAAAGTGTCACATATACTGTCGGGCGAGTCACACGATTAAAAAATTCAAATCGCAATTTTATAATATTTAAATATTAAAATTTAAAATTTTTTCCACAATATATCTTATTAATTATGACTCAATTTCATTCAATTTCATCTCATACCACCAATTCAAACACATCATAAAGTTCTAACTTAATTCTCATAATTACATGTGGAAGTTTTTAATAATTATTATAAAAATATATTAAAAAAAATTAGTTTATTGAAGTATTTGGTCTACCATAAATAAATTTAATTTAATGAATAAAAAAAAAGTTAATCTACTATCTATTTATTAAAAATCAATTGCATGAACATTCTAAATTGTCCTTTTAGTACAAGTTCTTCACAATAAAAAAGAGAATTTAAGTAATCAAATAATGTTTACTTTTTCATTCTCATGTCCTATTAGAGCATGACATATGACATTCATTTTTTAAACTTCATCAATTAAATCACAATTAAATACTACATACACTTATTCTCTCTCTTGATTAAAATTTTGAATTTCTATCACATTTTTTATCACACTTTCTTACTTTCATTTTAATTTTTTTATCACACTTTCTTACTTTCATTTTAATTTTTTTATCTTTATTTATTCATTATCACTAAAAATACTAATAATCTATTTTTTAATTTTAATAAAATTAAAATTTTATTTATCTAACAGGTCACTATGAACACAATATCTATTTTATTTAAATCAACTATTGTCTTAAATTGAGAGGCAAAATCCTTATTTTTAAATATTAATTTTTTTTTCTTTCTCCATCTCACATTTCCATTTTTTCTTTTTGTATGATTATTTAATTCAATTAAATTTATATGATTATTTGCTCATTTTATAATTAAGTAAATTATTTCAAATTTTACATTTGTATATAGATATATTTTATATCACATCAAATAATTTTTTTATCTCACGGGTCATTATCAGCATAATGTCTATTTTATTTTAATCAATATTTACCTTTATTTGAGAGATAATTTTTATATTCAAACTTGCAAAATACTTGTGCGTCCGCAAAATACTCGTGAGCTATTTAATTATAAAATGAATAATGATAATATAAACTCAATTGTATTAAATAATTATACAAAAAGAAAAATTGTTTGTAAAATGGAGAAAGGAAAATAAATAAAATTTTGATATTTGAAAAAAAAATCATGTATCAAATAAAGACAATTGGTAATTAAAATAAAATAGATATTCGGCTGAAAGTGACCTATTAAAAAAAGAGAAATTTTAACATTTGAAAAATAAGAATTTTGTGTCTCAAATAAAGACAATTGTGAATTTAAATAAAATAAGTATTTTGCTGATAGTGTCCAGTGAGAAAAAGAAAATTTTTGACATTTGAAAATAAGAATTTTGTGTATCAAATAAAGATAATTTTAATTAAAATAAAATATGTATTTTGCTGATAGTGTCCCGTGAGAAAAAAAATTTTAACATTTGAAAATAAGAATTTTGTGTCTCAAATAAAAGCAATTGTTAATAAAAATAAGATAGATATTTTGTTGATTGGGACCCGTGAAAAAACATATTTTGACATTTGCAAATAAAAACTTTATGTCTCAAATAAAGACAATTGTTAAAAATAGGTATTTTGTTGATAGTAACTTGTGAGAAAAAAATTTTGAAATTTGAAAATAAGAATTTGTATCTCAAATAATAAAAATTATTAACTAAAATAAAAATAAGTATTTTTCTTATGGTGATCCGTGAGATTGAAAGTTAGTTGTGAGTATGACTATTTAGTATTATCTAATTTCATAAAATAAATTTTAATTTTATTAAAGTTTAATATAAATTAATTAATATTTTTATAATAATAAATAAATATAATTAATTAAATTTATCGTAAAAACAAAACTAAATGCGAACATTGTATAAACCAATAAATATTTAAAGGTTAAAGAATGATCCTCCTAAAACATTTTCGGACACTTAATGTTTGATTAAAGAACCAAACTCTTGATGCTAAATATTGGGATAAAACAATCACAAGATAATACTAGTGTGCAAATGTGAAAACGGAGAGAGAATTAGAGAAATTAGGGTAAAATGTGACTTTATTTCATTAATGATTCAAAAAGAAGTATTTATACAACAATACACAACAATGTAACCGAGTAACTAAAGAAAATATATTTTTCGAGCTCGTAGCCGATTACATATTTCTTGCAACCAATTATGCAAAACTTGATAATTGATTACCTATTTTCGATAATTTGTTACGCAAAACTCATTGCCTAGCTATGAAACTAATGGTAACCGGTTATGGATTTGAATTGATCGGTTACACTATTATTTTTTCTTCAATATCTACTAGTAAAGAACATGTGTGTTCGCACGGGCCACGTAAAGTCGATATAAATATTAAATACATATTATATAGTTATGATTTAGAAATGTATATAAAAATATATATGAATTAAGATAAAAAAAAGCTTTAAATGATGATTATCACATAAATTTTAATTTAATTTATTAAGTTATAGTAGTTGTCAAGATATACATATAAATTATGTTGAAAAATATGAGTATATGGTCTAGTACACTTCACACAGATATATAAAATTGATTATCTACGTGTGTGTTTACATGGTTGTGAAATGTCGTTATAAATAGCAAATAAATATAATATAATGATGGTTAAAAAATGTATATAAAGGATATACAAATTAAATAGTATTGTTCCGTCAAAAATATATATTTTAATAGTTTAAAATATTCCCTATTAGAATAATAATGAGAATAAAAAACCAAAAAAATAAAATTTAAATAAAAACAAAGAATGAGTCTTGTAAGGGCCATCAGAAACCCTAATTATTTAAAGAAGGAAAATGGTAAAGAGAAAAAACATTAAATCAATTATTAAAAGAAAGATAGGTAGAATAAAGCACACGATACCTCCCTCTGCCTGCCACGCTTCCATTTCACCGTCGATTCCTTTTCATTTATGTTTCTCTTTTAATCTTTCTCTCTCCTTGTTCTCAAACTCGCTCTCTCACTCTCTGTTCTTTCCAAATCTCATGAAAACAAACAACAACAATCCTGCTTTCATACTCATGTTTCCTTCCGATTTCGTTTGCATAACCTCAAAACTCGAATACATGTTGGAAATCCACCAAATATCTATGATGAATTTCTACTTCAATGACAATGAATTATGAGAAAAACAAGAAAAGAAAGAAGACAATTATTTTCTGCAGAGTTTCTCT
Organism: Vicia faba; assembly: GCA_948472305.1. NCBI lineage: Eukaryota > Viridiplantae > Streptophyta > Magnoliopsida > Fabales > Fabaceae > Vicia > Vicia faba. The sequence continues at coordinate 1,211,908,457 of OX451736.1, read as the reverse complement.
CTGCCCACAAATTGTGGAAAGCTTTATTATTTACTTTGCAACTACAAAGTACTGTGAATGACTTAATTGACTTGATTACAAAATAGGGATTACTCTCTCTATTTATAGATTTAGCTTGCACCCTAAGCCCAAAACTATAAAAGCCTAAAATACCTATTTTGGTACTAAATCAAATCTATTCTGTTTTAGATCTAAATCAAATCTTATTTAAATCTAAAACAAATCTAATCTCTTTCAACACAATCGAATTACAATTTAACACACCACCTAATTCATTGTGTCTAAACTATCTATATTCATCATGGTTATTAATTTTCTGAATACTTCAACTGTTACTCCTTTTATCATGATATCTACAATCTGATTCTCAGTTATGCAGTGTTCCAAATTCATCTTCCCATCTGCTACCTGCTCTCGAAGATAATGGAACCTCATTTTGATGTGCTTACTTCGACCATGTGCTATTGGGTTCTTCGCCAGATTGATAGCTGACATGTTGTCGATCTTTATGGTAATTGCTCCATGATCTTTCCCTGTTATCTCTTCGACCAAGTTCACCATCCAAGTTGCTTGACATGCACAAAGAGAAGCAATTATATATTCTGCTTCGCATGATGATAATGCCACTACTGGTTCCTTTCTTGAAATCCAGGCAACTGGTGCACCACCTAGCATAAACACATATCCTGCTGTTGATTTTCAATCTTCAGCATCACTACACCAACTCGAATCACTGTACCCCACTAACTTGAATTATTTTCTTTTATCAGCTGCAGGAAAAAAATGCCATAGTCAAGAGTTCCTTTGAGATACCTTAGTATCCTCTTCACTGCTGCTAGATGTGATACCTTTGGCTTCTGCATGAATCTACTTACCATACCTACACTATATGCTAAGTCAGGCCTTGTATGACAAAGGTATCTCAATGATCCAATAAGTATTCTGTATTGGGTTGGATCAACATCATCTTCATCTGCATCTTTCGACAGTTGCAGTTTTGGTTCTGTAGGTGTCGAAGTTGAGTTGCATTTTTCCATCTCAAACTTCTTGAAAATTTCTCCTGCATATCTTCTTTGATGCATCATCAAACCCCTACTGCTCTTGTAGAATTCGATTCCAAGGAAATATGAAATCTCACCTGTGATACGGTGTCCAGAACCGGGGCTGTTTCTTTTTAGGATTTGTTGGTTTGTGTTTTGCGTTTGTGTTTGCAAAATGTCGCGGTAAGCAAGAGTCGCCACCGAATTTTATTTTATCCAACAAAGAAAGTAAAAAAGCACAGAAAAATTCCTTTTTCGAGATATTTCTGAGTACGGGGGGTAGATTATAGAAAGGGAAGGTATTAGCACCCTTTCTATCCGTAGTTATCTACGGGCTCTTAGGTACTTGCTCATTATTTTCAAAATTGCTTCTTTATGTGTGTTTGATTTGAAAAAAGTTTTTGACTTCGATTTAACTCTTGCTTCGGTCTTCAAGAGTGTTACGAAGTGTTTTTGAAAGCTTTGTTTGTAAAGGAGTGTAAGTGTGAAAAAGTTTGTTTTGATTGAGCAAGTACTTAAGAACTAATCTACCTACTCGAAAAAAGAATTGTTCTATGTTCGTTTCCTTTAGACAGTGCTATCCTACTATTAGTGAGTAGGTAGCATCGTCGTTGGAGTTTTGAGGGTCAATTCGAAAGGTACGTACGGTCACTAAAGCGAAGTTAGGACGTCTTAGTAATAACCCTAATGTCTTAGATCAATTATTTGAGGCAACAATATCCGAGGCAACCATTCCGAGGCAACTTTCCGAACGGGACTTTGATCTTTGTTTAGAAAAAATGGTGACCACTAAAGCATCCCATACTCAATGACCGTTTAACAAAGGCAACCAAGTGGGAGTGTACCCTAGGAGTGCGCATGTGCGGGTGTTTCAATTTCAGATTATTTATCTTTGCACATTTAGGGTTATCTAACCGTTTTAAAGTTTACATACATTCTTGTCATGCAACCCTAATTATTCATACATCTAACAGTTTAATATTTTGCGGAATTTAAAGTGCGGAAATTAAATTAAGTTATTACAAGGCTTCAGGTATTTACATAGCCAAAAACAAACCCTTAAAAATAAAGCGATAAATAAAAATAAAAGTCCTAATTAAGTTGTTACAACTTGTAGGCAGTTACATCAATATTGATAAACAATAAAACAATAAAGCGCGCACGATGAAATTAGAACGATAAGAAAAAATTAGGTTTTTGACCCTTTTTAACCTAATTAAAAGAAAAAAAGTTTTTATTTATTTATTTTTTAAGAAAAGAATTAGGTTTTAAATTAAATACTAAATTAATTAGCTAATTAAATTAATTAATGAAAATAAATGGCCTATTTTTGTGTTTTTGGTTATTTTAAGAAAAAAAAGACATGATTAAATTATAAACAAAACCCTAATCATTCTAATTAATTTTAATTTATTTACAAAATAATTAAAGTTATCTAAAATTAAATAACCTAATTTAATTAATTAATTTTTTGATAAAAAAAAATCTAAACCTAATTTGGTGAGAAGTTGATTTTTATGATTTTTTATTGGTTAAAAAGGAAATTATTAATAATAATAAAAAAAGACAATAATAATAAAAGAGTAAAAGAAATAACCCAAGGGTCCACTGCCAGCGGCTCTTATCAAAGGATAATGATCCAGAAGATGATGGTAGTTTAGAGGATGAAGATCTAGAAGATGACGGTCCAGAGGATGATGGTACTGGGATTACTCCCGGGTAGTGGATCCAGCAGATTGTGACTGTCAGAAGATGAGATGCGTTGGATCTGACTGAGACTGATGGATCCAGAGGATAACCCCAGGGGATGCTCGGTCTAGTCCTGTTTGATGAAATCAGAGGATAACCTCCAGCAGATGTAAGCGTTGGATCTGGTGAAAACAAAGGGGAAGGGTGCCAGAGGGTCACGCCTGGGATCAAAACCAGAATCATGAACTTCTGACTTCCTCCTTCTGGACTACTGCATTAGGGTGTTAGTTTAACAATATAACAGAATAAACAAACAGATCAGAACTATGGATTTCTGGCCAAAACAAACGCGCCATAATTTGAACCAGCCAGTAAAGTGGTGACACGTTATCGTCTTCTTCCCTGGATCCGTCGTTTAAAACACATAACTTTTACCTATGGTCATGGTGTTGTAGCTGAAACCATGTACATCTCAGAAATCACATACAAGCAATGTAAATAAATTTCAAGACCATGGATCAGTTGGGTTTGATCTGTTGATCATAATGGTTTCTTCCATCTAGGCCAATTTCACTTGTACAAGAAAACCCTAAAACGAAACCAGAAAACCTAACAATGGAAAATTTTGATACAGTCCATAAAAATGCAATTAAATATTACATAAAACTTGCATATGTGATGTTGAACAAGGGTATATGATTAGAATGTGATGAATATGCAAGAATTATGCAAACCGATTTCAAGAAATAACCAGGGTCATGGATGATTTACAGCGCGTTTTGGTACTGGAAAGCACCTGTTCTTGATTGATTTTGCTTGCTGGGGATCCCAGGAAGTGATTGGAATGGTCAAAGGATCTTGAATTGGCCTGGAACTATGAATTTTAATTGCCACTTTCTATGGTTTTTTCCCAGTTTTGTTCTTGATGTTGTGCCTCTCTCTCTAGCCTTGCTTTGGATCTACACACGTTCTATATGTATTGAGGAATGGATTAGGGTTGAAAGTCTGGCCTCAATCTTCCTCCATTATTGAATTTGATTTTGATTTAATACACTTGAATATCCTTCCAAAAATAAGCCTAATCCAATCTTTTTGTGCACTCCATGTCTTTACACGAATTTGATCTCATGCTAGATGGAATTTAAGACCTGAAACAAGTACAAAATCTTGAGTTTTCAATATTTTGGATTTTCTATGATTTGTTTTGATTAAAATTGATTTAATTAAAATAAAAATCAAAAATAAATAATAAAAACAAGATAATGACAAGTGGAAAAGGCTAGGGCTCGTGGACCATGTTTCCAACTCAAAACAAGTGCAAAAGATTGGGCCCATTTGGCAAAAATTGAAGTTTTAGGCATAGTTGACTTTTGACAATTTTGCAAAAAAGGTCAACTTCATTAATGTATAACTTCCTTAATTTTGACTCTTTGAAGGTGTTCTTAGACTTTTTAGAAAGCTTGAGATGTCCTCTAAGCAACCCTTTTGGTCACATCTCAATTTGGTATTTCATGCTCATGTATGAAGCTTTGACAAAAAAGGTGTTTTTGTTGACTTTTCAAAATGACCTATAATGTCCAAATTCATAACTTCTTGTGAGTGCATCTTTTGAACTTGGGAGATGAATATGGATTGTAGAGCACGGCATCCTCTTCAAAATGATCTTTTGATGGGTCATTTTTCATAAAGTATGAAAAAGTTATGCTTGGTCAAAGTTGAGTTGACTTTTCCATTAAAACCCTAATTTAGCAACTTTTGGTTCTTGATGAATTGGGAGAAATACTTGATGAATCATGATCAACCCTTGATAAAATGATGAAATATACTTAAAAATGAGAATGTTGACAAAAAATCTTGAAGTTTGACTGTATGTAGGCCACAGTTGACTTTTGCCCTATCATAGTCGATTTTTAGGCCTTTGAGCAATTGACTGAGCAAACTTCCTCTGCAAGGCTTGAAACTTGACATGGATGATCTTGAGAACATATTAGGACATTGGTGAGCATTTGAGATCCCTTGTATTTAAGTATCTTGATGCAATATGAAACCCTAATTTGAGGTAGCCTGCCTTAGGAGAGGGCTTGTCTGGTCAACCCTTGGACTTCCTTGAGCAACTTGGGGATCTTTCTTGAAATGCTTTGAGAAATATGGGAGGGCAAATTTTGGGGTACAACAGCTGCCCTTGTTCAATCTTCTTAAACCTGAAGATTTAGATTGGCTCGTCTGCCTTTCGTGATTTGAGGGTTGAAGATGATTGAACACTAGAGTGCCCAGAAATTTGCACTCACATGATGTGGAACTTATCTTGTGATGCTGGGAATGGGCTTACAGATGCCATTTGGAAATTGCCGACGGGGAATGGGCTTAAAGATGCCATCCGAAGGAGTGTCGGTCACATAAGAGATTCTTTAGCGAGAGCTTGTATACCTGTTGTTGAGGAAGATTCCGCTGGGGAATGTTGATCTTTGTCTTGAGAGAAATAGAATTTTAGGAGTTTTGGTCGTCCATTATTCTACTGGGGAATCGTCTCTGTTTTGAATTTTAGGAACTTCGGTCGTTCGTTATTCTACTGAGGAATCATCTCTTGTTGAAGAGGAAAGTTGAATTTTAGGAGCTTCGGTCGTCCGTTATTCTATTGAGGAATCATCTCTGTTAAAGAGGAAAGTTGAATTTTATGAGCTTCGGTCGTCCTTTATTCTACTGAGGAATCATCTCTTGTTGAAGAGGAAAGTTGAATTTTAGGAGCTTCGGTCGTCCGTTATTCTACTGAGGAATCATCTCTTGTTGAAGAGGAAAGTTGAATTTTATGAGCTTTGGTCGTCCGTTATTATACTGAGGAATCATCTCTGTTGAAGAGGAAAGTTGAATTTTAGGAGCTTCGGTCGTCCGTTATTCTACTGAGGAATCATCTCTTGTTGAAGAGGAAAGATGAATTTTAGGAGCTTTGGTCGTCCGTTATTCTACTGAGGAATCATCTCTGTTGAAGAGGAAAGTTGAATTTTAGGAGCTTCGGTCGTCCATTATTCTACTGAGGAATCATCTCTGTTGAAGAGGAAAGTTGAATTTTAGGAGCTTCGGTCGTCCGTTATTCTTGTTAAGGAACCGTCTCTTCATCGAAGAGGTGAAAATGAACTACTATCTGGTCGTGATCCAGGCTTCATAGTGTCTTTTACCGCTATCGGGTCGTAATCCAGGCTTCGCGATGTCTCATACCAATATCTGGTCGAAATCCAGGCTTCATGGTGTTAAGAGGAAATCAAGATACTACCCGATCGTAATCTGGGCTTCATAACTTGCATTAAAGGTATACCACTATCTGGTCGTAATCCAGGGTTCGCAGTGTCTTTGGCTGCTATCTGGTTGTAATCCAGGCTTCATAGCTTACCGGGGATTAAACTATTATCCGGTCGAATCCAGGCTTCATAGCTTAGAGATAAACCACTATCTGGTCGAATCCAGGCTTCGTGGTGTTTGATACTGTTATCCGGTCGTAATTTGGGCTTCACAATATGTTGTAGAAATCAAGATACTATCTGGTCGGATTCGGGCTTCATAGCTTGAACTTTTGTGAGAATTTGATTGTATCTTTCCTGAAAGGTAAAGGTTAATTGTATGTAATGCAAGATATGTATCAAGCAATGATGTTCTCAAAATAAATGCGGTTTTGTTGTATGATGTGTATGTGTATGCCATGATGTATGGATATGCAACATTTTTATGATAATCTCTTGCTGGGGAAAATAAATCCCGGGTTACTGCTGGAGAAAAGAGTTGAATTCTTCGTCTTCGCTGGGGATAGTGAATGAAGATGACTGTGAGAATAAACCTGCAGGAGAGGATAACTCCGCTGGGGAATAAACTGACGAGGAAATGACTCTGTGGGGAAGAGAGATACTCTGCTAGAAGATCTGTTGATTTGGAAGAATAACCTCAGCTAGGGATGAATTACCGTTGTTTGGCGATGATGGACTCTGTTGGGGAATGAGTTTCTGTTTGTGAAAGGAATGAACTCCACTGGGGATGATTTTCCAGTGGCGACTTCACTGGGGATAATATTTTAGACTCTAATGGGGATAGTTTTCCAAACTCTACTGGGGATAATTTCCTAGTGCTGATGATAGATAAACTCTGCTTGGGGAGAATATCTCCGACTCATTCGCGGTTGCAAGCCTCAGCTGGGGAGAGTGGTGCTAACATCATTGTCTTTCTTTGCGGGGAGTGAATGTACCTTCAATCGTTCTCTCCAACTAGGTTTATCCCTATACCTGGTGGATAGAGCAATTGTATGGTTTGGACATTTCTTATTTGCCCCTATTTCTGATATTACGAGTAATCGTCTTTTGTTTCGCATGTAAATATTTATGAGCAGCAATTATTGTCAAATGCATATATCAAAAATGAACATTGGATGTTCTTGCAAAACAAAACAGAAAAATAAAATGATTCGAAATTTATTTGTGAAAATGAATTGTATTAATTTTGAAGTCGGCCTGAAAATAGGCTTTTTTTGTACAAGATGCTGACGTCCTAGTAAGAGAACGCCGCCAAACAATAGAGTTTATACAGTTTGTGTAAAAGAAAGAAAAAAACAGCTATGTGAATAATCCCACTAGGTTCCAACTCTGCTATTGCCTTTATATCCTCGAGCATCTCATCACTTTGCTACTTTATTGAAGGTAGATCATATTGATTAGTGTCGTCTGAGCTTGATAGTCGATACCGAAATCTGTTTGTAAGATGATCCAATGAGACATAATGTTACGCTTTAATCCCTAATTTTTGCCTGGACCTCCCTTTCGGATTTTCAGTCCACCGGGATACCCTTTTTTGCCCAAGCTGCCTTTTCAGGTTTTCGACTTGCCGGGTGTACATATTTTCATTTTTCATCCCTTATTTTTGCTCGAACCCTTTTGATTCGTCGGGAAGCCCTTATTTTTGCCTAGGCCAGTCAACCTAGCGGGTCTTTGATTATGCATAGTATTTTTTCACTATGTCTGCATTGACGGGGTGAGGAAGGTCGTCACTATCCATGGTGGTTAGAATCATAGCTCCTCCTGAGAAAATGTTCTTAACCACAAATGGCCCTTCGTACGTAGGGGTCCATTTTCCCCTAGGATCACCTTGCGGCAGTATGATGCGCTTGATCACCAGATCCCCAACTTGGTATTCTTGTCGTCTGACTTTCTTGTTAAATGCCTTGATCATCCGCTTTTGATACGTCTGACCATGACAAATAGCGGTAAGTCTCTTTTCGTCGATTATGTTCAGCTGATCAAGCTGGGTCTGGATCCAATCTTCCTCGCTCAAACCTGCATCCTTCATAATCCGAAGAGAGGGTATCTGAACCTCGATGGGTAAGACTGCCTCCATGCCATATAGAAAAGAGTAGGGTGTTGCCCCTGTTGACGTCCGTGCTGAGGTTCGGTACCCACGAAGAGCAAATGGTAACATCTCGTTCCAGTCTTTGTAGGTCACCGTCATTTTCTTCACAATCTTCTTAATATTCTTATTAGCCACTTCTACAGCCCCATTCATCTTCGGTCGGTAAGGAGAAAAGTTGTGATGCTATATCTTGAACTGCTTGCAGAGCTCGGTGATCATTGTATTGTTGAGATTTGTACCATTGTCCGTAATGATCCTCTCTTGTACACCGTATCAACAGATCAGATTGTGCCGAATAAACCATGCCACGACGTTCCTGGTCACTGTAGCAAATGAAGCTGCCTCAACCCACTTTGTGAAGTAATCAATCACTACCAAGATGAAACGATGCCCGTTGGACGCAGTAGGTCTGATCTCACCAATCATATTGATGCCCCACATTTCAAAGGGCCACGGAGCTGTCAAAACGTTCAGAGGAACTGGAGGTATGTGCACCTTATCAGCATAAACTTGGCACTTATGACAGGTCCGAAAATGCTGATAACAGTCGGCTTCCATGGTGGACCAATAATATCCTGCCCGTAGGATTTTCTTTGCCATGGTGTGTCCACTGGAATAAGTTCCAAAAGTACCTTCATGTAACTCTACCATGATCCTTTCTGCCTCATTCTTATCCACACCTCGCAGTAAGGTTGAATCATGATTACGCTTGTAAAGAATACCACTACTGATAAAGAACTTCGCCGCGAACCTCCTCAGAAACTTCTTATCATTAACAGATGCATCCTCGGGGTACTCCTGAGCCTCAAGATACCTCTTTACCTCATGAAACCAGGGTTTATCTGCTGCCTCTTCAGTCTCAATATCACAGCAATGTACGGTTTCTTCCAACCTTTCAATGGTAATCTGGGGAGCCTCATTGTCCCACCTGACCTTGAACATAGAAGACATTGTAGCTAGCGCGTCCGCTAACTGATTCTCCTCTCTCGGGAAGTGTCCAAAGGTTATCTCCTCAAAATGTGGAAGCAACGTCAATACATACTCTTTGTAAGGAATAAGATTTGGGTGCTTTGTATCCCACTCGCCCTTGATCTGACTGATCACGAGAGCGGAATCTCCAAATACACTCAGGAACTTAATCCTCAGGTCAATAGTTGCTCGAAGGCCCATGATGCACGCTTCATACTCCGCCATGTTGTTGGTACAATTAAAACATAATCAGGCGGTGAACGGAGTATGACAGCCCTCGGGAGATATAATCACGGTGCCAATGCCATTACCCAACGCGTTTGAAGCTCCGTCAAAATACATAGACCATCGGGATCCCTCCTCGGGTCCTTCATCCGGTCCAGGTGTTTCACAGTCAATTACCAACATGATGTTCTCGTCCAGAAAATCAAAGTTCATTGACTGGTAATCATCCACTACCTGATGTGCCAAATGATCTGCCAACACACTTCCCTTGATTGCCTTTTGGGTTGTGTATTGGATGTCATACTCAGTCAAGATCATCTGCCATCTTGCTATTCTTCCAAATAAGGCAGGCTTTTCGAAGATATACTTGATGGGATCCATTTTTGATATAAATAGAGTAGTGTGAGTCAGCATATACTGTCTCAGCCGGCGAGCAGCCCATGCCAAAGCACAGCAAGTTTTCTCAAGCAGTGAGTATCGGATCTCACAGTCGGTAAACTTTTTGCTAAGGTAATAAATAGCATGCTCTTTTCGGCCAGACTCGTCATGCTGCCCCAGCACGCACCCCATTGAATTGTCGAGTACTGTCAAGTATAAGATCAAAGGTCTCCCTTCAACTGGAGGCATCAGAATAGGTGGCTCTTGCAGGTATTCTTTGATCCTTTCAAAAGCGGCCTGACATTCATCATTCCATTTTACCACTTGATCTTTCTTCAACAGCTTGAAGATTGGTTCACAAGTAGCAGTCAGATGCGAAATGAATCGGGCAATGTAATTCAGATGTCCCAAAAAGCCTCTGACTTCTTTTTCTATTCGGGGAGCTGGCATTTCCTGTATGGCCTTCACCTTTGCAGGATCCACTTGAATACCTTTATCACTAACGACGAAACCCAGCAGTTTACTAGATCTTACTCCGAAGGTGCACTTGTTCGGGTTTAACCTCAGCTTGTACATCTTCAACCTGTCAAATAGATTTTGGAGATGGTCAAGATGTTCCTCTTCAGTTTGGGATCTTGCAATCATGTCGTCAACGTATACCTCAATCTCATTATGAATCATGTCGTGGAACAAAGCGACCATGGCGCGCTGATACGTTGCCCCAACATTCTTCAATCCGAACGGCATGACCTTGTAGCAAAAGGTACCCCACTGCGTAACAAAGGTTGTCTTTTCCATATCCTCGGGAGCCATCTTAATCTGATTGTAACCAGAAAAACCATCCATAAAAGAGAAGATCTTATGTTGTGCGGTGTTGTCGACCAGAACATCGATATGAGGCAGAGGGAAATCGTCTTTGGGGCTTTCCCTATTTAGATCCCTATAGTCAACACACATCCGTACCTTACCATCTTTCTTCGGCACTGGAACCACATTGGCAACCCACTGCGGGTAAGAAGTAACTGCTAGAAAACCGGCATCAAACTGTTTCATAACCTCAGCTTTAATTATCTCAGACATCTCTGGGCGCATTCGACGAACTTTCTGTTTCACTGGAGGACAGTCTTCTTTGGTTGGCAAGTGGTGTATCACGATATCAGTATCCAACCCAGGCATATCTTCATAAGACCAGGCAAAGATCTCAACATAGTCACGCAGCATCGGTATCAACCGTTGCTTGACACTAGACTCCAGATTTGCACTGATCTTAACCTCTTTCTTGTCTTCCTCTGTACCCAGATTCACTGATTCTACCGGCTCTTCGTGGGGCTGTATGGCCCTTTCTTCCCGTAGTAACAGTCTAGCAAGTTTACCAGGCACCTCACAATCATCCTTACCTTTGTCCTCGGCTTGGTTGATCGAACTTTCGAAGTCATAACTGGCAGTAGCAGAGTCGTTATCAGTGGGATCCATAGTGGATTTTGTTGTACCCCAAAATTTGCCCTCCCATATTCTTCAAGATTTTCCAAGTCAAAGCTTCAAAATCTCCTCAAGGGTTGCACAGTTCAAGGGCCTCATAACGGTCAAAATTAGGGTTTTGGATCTGGCAAAGAAAATGAAGTTTCCAAGGGTCCAATCAAGTCCCATATGCCTACAAACATGGTCAAGCATCATCATACCAAGTTTCAAGACTCACAGTACAAAATTGCACAGTCAAAAACCCTAATTGCACTACAGTCAACTGTAGGGGCAAAATGGTCATTTGACAGTCAAAAGTTCAAATTTTTTATCAAACATCTTATTTTGAAGCCACAAACATCATTTGATCAATTCTTGATCATGATTCTCAAAGTTTGGCTCAAAAAGTCTCAAGATGCAAAAGTTTCTATTTTTGGACAGTTGAAAAAGTCAACTGTAACTTGACCAGGGCATAACTTTCACATGGATTATCATAAAAATTCCATCCAAATCTCATTGTGAAGATAAAGACATTTCCTACAACTCCTCTTCACACTTCAAGTCCAATAAAGGCTCTCACAAAAAGTTATCAATTTCAACATTATAGGTCATTTTCAAAAGTCAACAAAAAGGGACTTCAAGTCAAAGGCCATAACTTGAGATTGGTAAACCAAAATGACATGGGACCAAAGGCATTGGTTAAAGGACTCAAAGACCTTTCCAAAATGTCCAAGAACATGAGCAAAGCTTAAAAATTGAGCAAGTTATGCCTTGTGGAAATTGGGAAATTTTTGGATATTTTGAAAAGTCAACATTGCTTCAAATGTCCTAAAATTGCTAATGGGCCTCTTTTTCTTCCACAATTCATTATCCAAAGCATGTGCACGACCATTTGGCCCAAAGGGAAGTTTTTTATCATTTTTATTTATTTATTTGGATTTTTAATTATTAATAATTCATTTAAATAAATTAAATATGTGGAAAATACTAAACCTAACCTTTTGAATCTTTTTATGCATAAAATATCTCCAAGATTTCGTACAAATCAGATTAGGAAAGAATCAAAGGTAATTGGACATGATTTGGTAGCAAACATGCATGAAAAGATTGAAAAAATTATGGCTTGAAAATCAAATATCCTCTCATCAATTCCTTGATTCCTTGGACCAATTTTTTAACCCTAATCATTCACATGTATATACATATGCTAACCCTCGTGCCCATAACCTCCCAGCTGCGCAGAAAAGCCATAACAAAAACTTGAATTTTCTCAAAAAAGTCCAATACTGAAAACTGTCTTCCAGGGCGATTCAAGCTGAGATAATCATCTTATCACCTTCCTGAGACATCAAGAAACGTTTTTGAATCACTTTCCACGTCCCTAACGCCCAGAATTGGTGAATAGGATTCAAACTGTTCCACATTTTTTTCATAATCGTGTTTTAGTATTCAAGCATATTCATTGCATTTTTTTCATGGATTCTTACTAATTGATGTATTCTGAAGCTAACCACATATTTTAATTGAGTTTTTATGCATTATTGGAGATTTCACCATTGAAATAGGTTAGGGTTGCAGAACTTTCAAATTGGGCGTTTATACATATAGTAAAATTGGAACACCTCAATGCTATGACCAAACTCAGCGTGCTTGGACGGTTCTAAATCAATCCTCGCGCCTAATTTATGAGGCCATATGGCCTATTCGCTATTTTCTAGAATGATGCATAAGGGAACGGTTCAAAACCGTTGCCCATTCTTTTTTTGTTTCAGGAAAAAAAGCAAAACGGGGAAGACGATGAAGTGTCAAGGCATAAGTGGCTCGTTTGAATTTTCGCGCTAGAATTCCACTAACCCTTATTTTCGCTTATATTATTTGTGTGTTATTTTATGTACAAACGCACCTCACTAGCTCCATTGGTCAAGCGAAGGGTTGGTAATCTCTAGGACCTGGGTTCGATCCCAGGTCCCTACCCCTTTCCATATTATTTTTCCATTAACGCTTCTGTGCAGCTTCAGTCCAAAGCGTCCACCATGCAACTCTCAGTCCAGTTTGCCACGCGTATAGCAAGATCCATCCCAGGGCCATAGTTGGAAGAACATCATGGACATGAGTCAAAGGTGCTCCACGATGGCATGAGAAGTCAACCAGGACTTAAACAAGTGGGCCTAAAATGCTAACAAACCCTCCAATTTGGGGACAGACCCCCATGGTTTGCATTCCTAATTCCTTTTCTCATATTTTTCTATTTCTTGTTTTAATTAGTTTTTTTAATTTAATTCTTTAATTAATTATTTTCATAATAATATAAAAAACACAAAAAAAAATCAGAAAGGCCATAAAAAATAAAAATATATTTTATTTTAATATTTTGTAAATAAACACCATTAATTGATTTTAGCTTTAATTTAGGTTTAAATCTTAATATTTTTTCTAATAAACTTAAAATTGGTAGAATTAGGGTTTTAATTAATTTTTATCCTTTTTATTTTCTTTTCACTAATAATTAATTATTTATTTTCATAAAATCAAATTGTCATTAAATAATTAGATTTAATTTTAGGTTTAAATTTTAATAGGTTTTTCTTAATAAATAAAAGTTATAGAATTAGGGTTAATTAGCGTTTTAATTTCATTTAATTCTCATTAAAAAATCATAAATACAAAAAACTAAAAAAAATAGTTTCTTTTTCCTTAATTGAACTAATTTGTAAATAATAATCTAATTTCATTAAAAAAGGGTCCAACGCCCTCGTTTCCAACTTTAATTCCTATTCGCGCATTTATTTTCTTTTCGTATAATTCTTATGTACTTCTCCCAAAGCCGTGTAATATTTTTCTTTCGCACTTTAATTCTTTATTTTTCTGTCAAATCGGGTCCTGGAAATTTTGGCGATGTGGACCCGCGCCCTTTGTAATAGCTTAGAACCTTTACATTTCTCGCAACTTTTTAACTGTTAAATAAATGCATGCAAGAATGAATGACAATAAATAAAAACAAACGCGTAGATCGCCCATGACATGAATAAGACAAAAATAAATGAATCTGACACACAAATCACACACCACCCCTAGGGTACGCCTCACTGTTGCCTTGCCTCGAAAGGTGATCGTCGAGTAGAGGATGTCTTAGTAAGTCCTCATGATCCGGGAACCTGGCATGAGGGTAGCTTCTAAGGTATCTTCCTATTGCTCTGGTGATCACCATGTCCCGAACCTTCGAATTGACCCGAACACCTCCAACGGTGGTGCTACCTACCTCTCAATGGTGGGATGGCACTACTTTAAAGGACATTTACACAGACGAACTCCTTAGGGTAGGTAGACGACTCTAGATACTTGCTCTAACTTCAAAACAAATCAAAAATACTTTTCACACCGACACCTTTTCAAAAAGCTTTCGAAAGCAACTTTTCAAACACTCTTGAGGACCGATACAAGAGTCGAACTGGAATTTTCAAAGAAACTTTTTAAAACCCACAGTTGAAAAGCAAGCTGTGATCGGTGGATCTGGAACTGACTGTTTAACGCTGGTTCGCAAAATGTCGCGGAAGCAAGAGTCGCCACCGTCTTTTATTTTCTCCAAATGGAAAGGACAAAAGCACAGAAAAATTCCTTAAAGAGATTGCTCTCGGTTCGGGAGGTAGATTATAGAAAGGGAAGGTGTTAGCACCCTTTCTATCCATGGTTATCCATGGGCTCTTAGATACTTGCTCGCTGTGTTTTCAAAAATGGTTTGTTTGCTTTTCAATGTGGGTTTTAAAAAAAGTTTCTTTGAAAATTCCAGTTCGACTCTTGTATCGGTCCTCAAGAGTGTTTGAAAAATTGCTTTCGAAAGCTTTTTGAAAAGGTGTCGGTGTGAAAAGTATTTTTTGATTTGTCTTTGAAATTTAGAGCAAGTATCTAGAGTCGTCTACCTACCCTAAGGAATTCGTCTGTGTAAATGTCCTTAAAGTAGTGTCATCCCACCATTGAGAGGTAGGTAGCACCACCGTTGGAGGTGTTCGGGTCAATTCGAAGGTTCGGGACATGGTGATCACCAGAGCAATAGGAAGATACCTTAGAAGCTACCCTCATTCCAGGTTCCCGGATCATGAGGACTTACTAAGACATCCTCTACTCGACGATCACCTTTCGAGGCAAGGCAACAGTGAGGCGTACCCTAGGGGTGGTGTGTGATTTGTGTGTCATGTTCATTTATTTTTGTCTTGTCATGTCAAAGTGATCTATGCGTTTGTTTTTATTTTAGTCATTCATTCTTGCATGCATTTATTAACAGTTAAAAAGATGCGGAAATTGAAAGTTCTAAACTATTACAAAGGCGCGGGTCCACATCGCCAAATTTAAAATCCAGGACCCGATTTGACGGAAAGTAAATAAAGAAATAAAATAAAGTGCGAGAAATAAAATGTCCGAGTTTACAAGGCTTTGGGAGAATTACATTAATATTATAAGAAATAAAATAAAATGCGCGAATTGGAATTAAAATTGGAAGCGAGGGCGTTGGACCCTTTTTAATGAAATTAAATGAAATTAAAAATTAATTAATTATTTATTGAAATAAAAGAAGTGTTTTTTAGGTTTTTTTTTGTATTTATGAAATAAGAAAATTAAAATTAAAATTAAAAGAAACCCTAATTCTAAGTTATTTTTAATTATTTGAGAAAAATGTTAAAGTTTAACTTAATTTACTAAAGAATTTATGTACATGTTTATTTACAAAATAAATTAGTAGTTAATAATAATAATAATAATGATGAGAAAATTATTTATTAAAAAAAATGATGAAAAAGTAAAAAACCCTAATTTCTACATATTTAATTTATTAAGAAAAATATTAAAGTTTTGAAACCTAAATTAATCTAATTAATTATTTAAAGTTTATTTACAAAAATAATAATAGTAAAATTAATATTAATAAAATAAACATTTTTTTGATTTTTCTGTATTTTATATTTATTATGAAAATTATTTTATGGAATTAAAAGAAAACAATTAAAAAACAATTAAAAGAATAAAAAGGAAAAACAAATAAAAATTAAAAATTGAGCAAACCATAGGGGGTGTCTGGCCCAAGGGGAGGTTTTTTGAAGTATTGACTTCTGAGTACCGTGGTCTGCATTCTTTGGCCATTGGATTGAGTTTCATGCATAAGTTGTTCTACTTTGGCCATTTGGCTTTTGGCTTTTGGCCATTTGTGTTCTGGCTTCAACGTTCGTTTAATGTCTGGCTTAATGTCTGCCTCGCCATGTATTGGTGTCATGCATAAATTTTTCTAGTCTGGCCATTTGGCTTTTGGCCTCAACGTTCCTTAATGAACCTGCCTGGGATCCTGTCTAAATTTGCAGTGTTGAATCTCACAAACACATCAAATAAAATCATAAAATGCAAATAAAGCCAATATATGAAGAAATTTAATGTTTAGGCACAATATGGCATGTATGAATGATTATACCCTTTTGATCATGGAGATCAAATCAACCTTACCCTTACTGGAAAAGTAGTTACATGAATGCTTTTATGCCCTTTGGATCATGGAGATCAAGCCAGCCTTACCCTTACTGAAGAAGTAATAAGATGTTGGTTTGTAACTGAGATGGCTTTGTTTGTAGTGAGAGAGGGATTTGTAATAAGGATTTCAAGGTTTTAGGGTTCTTGAAAGAGTTTGATATTCCAACAGTGTTGTGGCAAGGTTTTTTCTCTCTTTTTTTCTTCCCTCTTTTTTCTTTTTTCTCCCCTCTTTTTGTGTGAAAAGAAGGTGATTATATAATGAAAATTAGGGTAAAGCAAATGGGCTTTGAATGTGCAATTGGGCCTCCAATATTCACTTGAATTCGTCACTTTCCAGGCTAAATCGCAGGGACTTAAGTGCATTTTTTGAAGTTGAAATGTGAAAACAAAATGTAGCCGGCATCGAGAACTAACTCCTGTCCGAAAATCGACTCAATCGGATAAACGGTGAATTAGTTATGAATTTTTGAAGTTTCAGCTCAGACAAACTTATTTTGGGCTCCAGTGTCGACTCTGACACGTTCTTCAATAAAAAACTGGTATTGATCGGTGCATAATTTGGTCTCGACTTTTGAAGCAAAGTTGTAGATCTATGAGTCAGGGACCTTGTGTAAAAATATGAGCCCAATCCGATAAAAATTGACCGAGTTATGAATTTTCGAAGTTTCGGCCCAGATGAAATAATATTCAGCATTCAGGATTTTCAGCGTGTCACGCACTCTGAGCAAAAAACGAAGGCCTTTTGAATACCGTTTGAACTCAATACCTTCTGTGAAAATGTAGCCAACTCAATTTGTGAAATTTTGGCACCGGAACCAGCTCGATACGATGAAAATCGACCAAGTTATGATTTTTTGAACATGACGCAAATAAACTTCTGTCACAAATTTCTGCACGAAAATACTTGATAAATCCACATTTTTGAAGACCTTCTGATCGAAATTGGCTTCCAGCCGTGAGAGATGAAAACGTAGATAATGTCAAGACAGAATTTTGGCCACCGGAACGGGTTCAAAACGAGTCACGATCTTCAAGTTATGAATTTTTTAGCGCGTAAAAACTGCACTTTCAGCACACTTTTTCACTATATTTCTTCAAGAAAACTCACACATTCGGATACCTTCTTTAAAGAATTGACTCTTGAGCCGAACCTGAATTTGAGAGTACGTTATCAGAGATATCTTGGCGAAAGAATACCTGAATATGACGTGCCAGGTTGGACTTGTGAATTTTTCTTGAAATGTTTTTGAGAAATATGGGAGGGCAAATTTTGGGGTACAACAGTTGCCCCTGTTCAATCTTCTTAGACCTGAGGATGCAGATTGGCTGACGTGTCTTTCGTAATCCGAAGGTGGAAGATGATTGAACACTAGAGTGCCCAGAAATTTGCGCTCACATGTTAGCAGTGTGATGGGGGAATGGGCTTATAGATGCCATTTGGAGATTGCTGGATAGGATGATGGGCTTATAGATGCCATCTGGATATTGATCGCGTAGGAGATTCCTTAGCGAGAACCTGCATACCTGCAAAAGAACAAATGAGTACCTGACACGTTGCAGGAGCTGGTTTCAGATGCTTGATATAGATATGTCCTGACTGGTTACAGGATCTGGATCTGGAGCTTCAAAAGATGATGAATGAACCAGGGATGGTTGCTGCCTTAGCATGAATGGTAAGAGAACCTTAGGTGATTTTAACTTCAACAACGCTCGTCGAGAAAATCTTGGTGGAAAATACCATCTTCGCAGGATCGGGAAGAGAACCATAGGCAATTATAATCTGAAAGGGAATTGTCACCTCACTCACCGTCGGAGAGGGAACCATAGGAGATTATCACCTCACTCACCGTCGGAGAGGGAACTATCTGGAAAGGACTTACCACCTCACTCACCGTCGGAGAGGGAACCATAGGAGACTATCACCTCACTCACCGTCGGAGAGGGAAACATCTGAAAAGGACTTACCACCTCACTCACCGTCGGAGAGGGAACCATAGGAGACTATCACCTCACTCACCGTCGGAGAGGGAAACATCTGAAAAGGACTTACCACCTCACTCACCGTCGGAGAGGGAACCATAGGAGACTATCACCTCACTCACCGTCGGAGAGGGAAACATCTGAAAAGGAATTACCACCTCACTCACCGTCGGAGAGGGGACCATAGGAGACTATCACCTCACACTCACCGTCGGAGAGGGAAACATCTGAAAAGGAATTACCACCTCACTCACCGTCGGAGAGGGGACCATAGGAGACTATCACCTCACACTCACCGTCGGAGAGGGAAACATCTGAAAAAGGAATTACCACCTCACGCACTTGTCGGAGAGGGGACCATAGGAGACTATCACCTGACACTCACCGTCGGAGAGGGAAATATCTGAAAAAGGAATTACCACCTCACGCACTTGTCGGAGAGGGGACCAAAAGAGACTATCACCTCACACTCACCGTCGGAGAGGGAAACATCTGAAGAAGGAATTACCACCTCACTCACCGTTGGAGAGGGAACCATCTGAGATAACTTCTACTGAGTCTTTATCAGAAAAATCTGTTGGGAGTCGATTTGGCTGGACTAGAGAAGGCCTTGGACTGGATAAGAAATCTTTGGAGTCGATTAACTGAACCGGTCTAGGTTTTGAAATATGACTGAGAATTTAGCTGAATCTTTCCTGAAAGGTAAAGGTCAGTCATATGCCATGGATGATATGGATCAAGCAATGATGTTCTCAACATAAATGAGATTTGTATGATATGATGCGTCTATGCATGCTATAATGATGTATGTGATGTTTTATGAACGTGTATTTTCGTCTAGGAGAGTAAATCCTTGACGGGTGCCGGGAAGTCATATCCTGGGCTGATGTTGAAGAATAAGCTTTTACTTCCGCTGGGGATGATAACTGCAAGAATACCGGTGGGAGAAGATGACTCCGTTGCGGAATAAACTTGGCAAATGGAAGATTCTGCGGGGAGAAAAGATACTCTAGCGACCATGCTGGGAAGCAATACTCTGTGGGGATAAGGATGCCTTGCTGAGTGTTGATAATAATTTGCTGGGGATACCCTTATTGTTGGAAGTGTTGATGGACTTCGCTGGGGTAAGAAGACTTCGTCGGGGACGCTCTTTCCGTGGCTTTTGGCTGAGGATAACCCATTTATACCCTGTTAAGGAAATAACTCTTTGAATAAAGCCGGACGACACGTTCGTGCAGTTCGAGGGGATAAGCTTCCAGAATCTACTGGGGATAAGCTTACTGCTTGGGGAGATGTTCCAACTTTCCTGGGGAAGCTGGATTGGACTTTCTGGGGAAGTTTTGATATGCTGGAGGAAATGATCCCTTTGAATTCTGGTATGCCGCCGGGGAACAATCTTCAGACCAAGACTGCGGGGATGCTTGTTATGAGTGTATACACTGCTGGGGAAGTATTGAGATCTATGGGAGGATACTCAATTTTCTTGAGATTTGATAACTCTGTTTGGAGAGGAATGTATTGACCTGCTGATTTACTTACTCTCTGGGGAATTAAGATGTACTGGTCGTATTCTCTAGCTGAACCGACCTTGGTACCTTGGAGGACAGAACAATTAAATTGTTTAGACAATTCTTTATTGCCCCTGTTTCTATGGGGGAGGCACCTGTGGGATGCTGATAATTGTTGAGGGTCAAACCTTCTTCTGGTAGACAGATGGCAGGACATAGTCGTACGCTTTAATCCCTAACTTTTGCCTAGACCGCCCTTTCGGGTTTTCAGTCCACCGGGATACCCATTTTTGCTCAAGCCGCCTTTTCAGGTTTTCGACTTGCCGGGTGTACAGATTTTTTCATTTCATCCCTTCATTTTTCCCGAACCCTTTTGGTTCGCCGGGAAGCCCTTATTTTTGCCTAGGTGTGTCAACCTAGCGGGTCTTTGATTGCGCGTAGTACTTTTCCGACTATATCCACGCTCTCAGAATGCAGGGAGTTGCCCCTGTTGGAAGTATTTTGCCATGCCCCAGATAATGGGCAATGCTCCTACTGTGCCCCTTGATTGGAGGTACTTCTGTTCACAAGGTGTTCATCGTGCAAATTTCCCTGCTGTTCAAACAAATAGTCATATGCAAACAAGGTTATTTTAAGAATGCAAAAGCCTATGTCTGTCTTGAATTTTGAAAATGCATTTTTTGTTTTGTAATACAGTGCAATGTCAACTCAAGATTTTATAGCAAACCTTCAGGAGTCAGGATACCTTCGTAACAGTATGCTTTCGAACTAACCCATGCTTCAGCTAGGACTTTTAAGGGTTATATCGTGGCCTGGTTCACGGTTTAAGAAACAAAGGATAAAGGTTCAAATTATTTGTACCCATCCGCTCTTCGTGATGTTCTCCAAACCTAAACTCAGTTGATCATGCGTTAGACCTTGCTTGAGTCTTTGCTTTGATGTTCCAATAATGGGTCAGATGTTGATGATTTATTTTGAATAGGCAGTCATTCCTTTTTGTTATTGAGGGTTTGTGTGACCTCTCTCCTGTATGATTTTTGTTATCCCTTTCCCTTTTTTTTTTGCCTGAACTGCTTCCTTTTTGGAATTACAGTCAGCGGGATGCCCCAGTTTTGTAAGTCTCCTTCATGGGTTTTGACTTAATGGGTTTTTTTTTGAGATAATGACTGCCTTTCTTTATTGATCATTCGGAACCATCACTGTCTTTCTTTTTTGTAAGGACCTCTTTGGTGCCATTCGTTATGCACTTGGATCAACTGAGAGAACTACCCTGCCCCAGGTTATGATAAGGGTTTTAATTTTCGAAAAGAAAAAACTCCTACTTCTTTGGCTCGAAGGGGTTGACGAGGGATTATCATCCTTATAACTCCAGTGTTTAGGGATTGAAACAATGCCTGTACCTCATCAGCGGGGTCTGTTCAAAAGCATACTGTAATGATAGCGGTATCGTTTTCGTCATCCTCCCTCAAGAGGCTTAGAATTATTAATCGAGCATTGATCATCATAAAAAATATGAAAATAATTTGCATATAGTGAATACGAATATATTTCTTCAAAACAGACGCATGCGATGCATTAATGAAATAACAACGTTTAATCATGAGTAAATGTTTGAACAAAAGAAAATTTCAACTTGAACATTCGAATGAACAAAAGTCTTTTCATCTCAGGGCTTGTCACTTCAAATGGTGAGCCTTGAAGGGATGGCAGGAGCATTCAGCTTGGCCTATCTGGGTGAAATCCACAGCTCTTTCATTAATCAGATCTTGAATCTTATTCTTCAAAGCCCAGCAGTCGTCGGTGTCATGTCCTGGACTGTCAGAGTGGTATGCACATCTTTCCTCAGGATTGTACTTTAGGGAGGTTGTGTTGAGATACTTAGGAGGGTCCCTTAATGTTACCAGATTCAACCTCAATAATTGTTGTAAAGCTTGAGACAGTGACACGTTGAGTTTGGTGAACTGCCTCTTGGGTTTGTCGGGCTTGCTCTGATCAGCCCGTTGTTCTCGGCGAGGCCGTTGTTGGACCTGTGAAGTAATAGCAGCTTGGAGAGGCCCAAACCTTTGACTTCTTGGAAGTTGATTAATGACCGGGTCCCTGACTTGGGATGGTTGCTTCATGTCTTGATGAAGCTGACTGATCATGGCCCTCAACTCTCCTTGCTCCTGAGCTAAACTTTGGATGAGAGTCCTTTGCCCCAGCATCTGGGTTTTTAATGTGTCTACCTCAGCTTGTAGACGTTTCAGCCGTTCGTCCTTGTCATCTTCAGGACTCTTTCTGATCAGGTTCCCCATGAGGAGTGTCCTCAACTCTTCCTGCCCCTTGGATAGGCTTAGGAAGATCTCTTTGAACTGAGTCTCTTGAGTGTGAAGGTCCTGGTTATTTGGTTGGAAGGCCATTGCTGAAATAAACAGCAGAGATGGTAAGTGACCTGTCAGAAGGGTACCTGTTATGCAATGATGTGTATGTATGCATGCAATGTTTTCAAGGATCTCGCGGGGTAAACAAGAAAATTTGTTAGCATTTGGATCCGGTAGCTTGATTGAAGGAACTTCATATTTGTTGAGAGTCCTTTTTCAAGGGTCAAAGGCTCACCATATCCAGTGGGTCATAGCCCCTGACTTTAGTCATCATGTCTGGTTTTGATTTCCAAACAACCTTGGTTAAGGGAACCTTCTTCAAGAGTCAGAGCTCACCATATCAAGTGGGTCATAGCCTCTGACAACTTTGTCTAGAGGAAAATAAATCCTCTTTGCCCCTTGCTAGATGTTTGATTTATCATGACCTGCATCACAAGCCCTTGAGATCCTTGAAATGGGTTAGGATGTATGCAATGGTATGATGTCATGATGCATGGGGTAATATGAATAAACCCTGTTATGAGCCCTTATTAAGGACTATAAACAGAAACCTGCAAGAAACTCAAGTAAAACCTGTCATGAGTCCCAGTTAAGGACTAAAAAACAAAACCTGCAAGAAACTCGGTAAACCCTGTTATGAGTCCTAATTAAGGACTGCAAACCAAAATCTGTAAGAAACTTAGTATACCCTGTTATGAGTCCCTATTAAGGACTATAAACAAAACCTGCAAGAAATTCATGTGTCAGATAACAAGCATGCAGATGGTCAAGTACGAAGGCACACAAGTCACACAAGAGAAGCCCTTAGAGTTTAAGGCCAGCATGAGGTCTGGGGTACTACCCTCTTGAAGTTGGTGGGCTCAAAACCTGTCCTATTAGAAGTAACCGGGTTCTAAGGGTCCCAATATCACGGGATTGCTTTCATTGTTCATCGTTTCGATTTAGCCACTGAACTGGCGACCGAAATATTCCAAGAAAGCAACCCTCAATTGAGTGTAGTATCGAGTATCAACCAACCTCGGACTGCACCAAAGTCAGTTATCTCACTACCCTAAAGAGGCCAAGATAGTTCAATTAAGGTTCCTAAGGTCTGTTGATGCTTCACGACACCACGTGGAGGCCCCGTACTCTCCTTGACTGAACTCAAGGGTTACCGGTACACACCAAAGTGCCACATCAACGTAGCAGACTGTTTCAACCATGTCGGTATACCCCGCACAGTTCCCTCACAGCCTTGTTGCTACTTTCTAAGAAGGTATCCCCCAGATCCGGGTTTAGGATCTATAGAACTCCCAAGCAAGTCCCACAATAATAAAGCAAGCAAAGAAAACAATTGAAAACACAGTTATGAACTATCCCTAAGGTACACCTCACTTTATAAAGAATCCCCAGCAGAGTCGCCAGTTCTGTGATCGGTGGATCTGGAACTGACTGTTTAACGCTGGTTCGCAAAATGTCGCGGAAGCAAGAGTCGCCACCGTCTTTTATTTTCTCCAAATGGAAAGGACAAAAGCACAGAAAAATTCCTTAAAGAGATTGCTCTCGGTTCGGGAGGTAGATTATAGAAAGGGAAGGTGTTAGCACCCTTTCTATCCATGGTTATCCATGGGCTCTTAGATACTTGCTCGCTGTGTTTTCAAAAATGGTTTGTTTGCTTTTCAATGTGGGTTTTAAAAAAAGTTTCTTTGAAAATTCCAGTTCGACTCTTGTATCGGTCCTCAAGAGTGTTTGAAAAATTGCTTTCGAAAGCTTTTTGAAAAGGTGTCGGTGTGAAAAGTATTTTTTGATTTGTCTTTGAAATTTAGAGCAAGTATCTAGAGTCGTCTACCTACCCTAAGGAATTCGTCTGTGTAAATGTCCTTAAAGTAGTGTCATCCCACCATTGAGAGGTAGGTAGCACCACCGTTGGAGGTGTTCGGGTCAATTCGAAGGTTCGGGACATGGTGATCACCAGAGCAATAGGAAGATACCTTAGAAGCTACCCTCATTCCAGGTTCCCGGATCATGAGGACTTACTAAGACATCCTCTACTCGACGATCACCTTTCGAGGCAAGGCAACAGTGAGGCGTACCCTAGGGGTGGTGTGTGATTTGTGTGTCATGTTCATTTATTTTTGTCTTGTCATGTCAAAGTGATCTATGCGTTTGTTTTTATTTTAGTCATTCATTCTTGCATGCATTTATTAACAGTTAAAAAGATGCGGAAATTGAAAGTTCTAAACTATTACAAAGGCGCGGGTCCACATCGCCAAATTTAAAATCCAGGACCCGATTTGACGGAAAGTAAATAAAGAAATAAAATAAAGTGCGAGAAATAAAATGTCCGAGTTTACAAGGCTTTGGGAGAATTACATTAATATTATAAGAAATAAAATAAAATGCGCGAATTGGAATTAAAATTGGAAGCGAGGGCGTTGGACCCTTTTTAATGAAATTAAATGAAATTAAAAATTAATTAATTATTTATTGAAATAAAAGAAGTGTTTTTTAGGTTTTTTTTTGTATTTATGAAATAAGAAAATTAAAATTAAAATTAAAAGAAACCCTGATTCTAAGTTATTTTTAATTATTTGAGAAAAATGTTAAAGTTTAACTTAATTTACTAAAGAATTTATGTACATGTTTATTTACAAAATAAATTAGTAGTTAATAATAATAATAATAATGATGAGAAAATTATTTATTAAAAAAAATGATGAAAAAGTAAAAAACCCTAATTTCTACATATTTAATTTATTAAGAAAAATATTAAAGTTTTGAAACCTAAATTAATCTAATTAATTATTTAAAGTTTATTTACAAAAATAATAATAGTAAAATTAATATTAATAAAATAAACATTTTTTTGATTTTTCTGTATTTTATATTTATTATGAAAATTATTTTATGGAATTAAAAGAAAACAATTAAAAAACAATTAAAAGAATAAAAAGGAAAAACAAATAAAAATTAAAAATTGAGCAAACCATAGGGGGTGTCTGGCCCAAGGGGAGGTTTTTTGAAGTATTGACTTCTGAGTACCGTGGTCTGCATTCTTTGGCCATTGGATTGAGTTTCATGCATAAGTTGTTCTACTTTGGCCATTTGGCTTTTGGCTTTTGGCCATTTGTGTTCTGGCTTCAACGTTCGTTTAATGTCTGGCTTAATGTCTGCCTCGCCATGTATTGGTGTCATGCATAAATTTTTCTAGTCTGGCCATTTGGCTTTTGGCCTCAACGTTCCTTAATGAACCTGCCTGGGATCCTGTCTAAATTTGCAGTGTTGAATCTCACAAACACATCAAATAAAATCATAAAATGCAAATAAAGCCAATATATGAAGAAATTTAATGTTTAGGCACAATATGACATGTATGAATGATTATACCCTTTTGATCATGGAGATCAAATCAACCTTACCCTTACCGGAAAAGTAGTTACATGAATGCTTTTATGCCCTTTGGATCATGGAGATCAAGCCAGCCTTACCCTTACTGAAGAAGTAATAAGATGTTGGTTTGTAACTGAGATGGCTTTGTTTGTAGTGAGAGAGGGATTTGTAATAAGGATTTCAAGGTTTTAGGGTTCTTGAAAGAGTTTGATATTCCAACAGTGTTGTGGCAAGGTTTTTTCTCTCTTTTTTTCTTCCCTCTTTTTTCTTTTTTCTCCCCTCTTTTTGTGTGAAAAGAAGGTGATTATATAATGAAAATTAGGGTAAAGCAAATGGGCTTTGAATGTGCAATTGGGCCTCCAATATTCACTTGAATTCGTCACTTTCCAGGCTAAATCGCAGGGACTTAAGTGCATTTTTTGAAGTTGAAATGTGAAAACAAAATGTAGCCGGCATCGAGAACTAACTCCTGTCCGAAAATCGACTCAATCGGATAAACGGTGAATTAGTTATGAATTTTTGAAGTTTCAGCTCAGACAAACTTATTTTGGGCTCCAGTGTCGACTCTGACACGTTCTTCAATAAAAAACTGGTATTGATCGGTGCATAATTTGGTCTCGACTTTTGAAGCAAAGTTGTAGATCTATGAGTCAGGGACCTTGTGTAAAAATATGAGCCCAATCCGATAAAAATTGACCGAGTTATGAATTTTCGAAGTTTCGGCCCAGATGAAATAATATTCAGCATTCAGGATTTTCAGCGTGTCACGCACTCTGAGCAAAAAACGAAGGCCTTTTGAATACCGTTTGAACTCAATACCTTCTGTGAAAATGTAGCCAACTCAATTTGTGAAATTTTGGCACCGGAACCAGCTCGATACGATGAAAATCGACCAAGTTATGATTTTTTGAACATGACGCAAATAAACTTCTGTCACAAATTTCTGCACGAAAATACTTGATAAATCCACATTTTTGAAGACCTTCTGATCGAAATTGGCTTCCAGCCGTGAGAGATGAAAACGTAGATAATGTCAAGACAGAATTTTGGCCACCGGAACGGGTTCAAAACGAGTCACGATCTTCAAGTTATGAATTTTTTAGCGCGTAAAAACTGCACTTTCAGCACACTTTTTCACTATATTTCTTCAAGAAAACTCACACATTCGGATACCTTCTTTAAAGAATTGACTCTTGAGCCGAACCTGAATTTGAGAGTACGTTATCAGAGATATCTTGGCGAAAGAATACCTGAATATGACGTGCCAGGTTGGACTTGTGAATTTTTCTTGAAATGTTTTTGAGAAATATGGGAGGGCAAATTTTGGGGTACAACAGTTGCCCCTGTTCAATCTTCTTAGACCTGAGGATGCAGATTGGCTGACGTGTCTTTCGTAATCCGAAGGTGGAAGATGATTGAACACT
Source organism: Vicia faba (assembly GCA_948472305.1). Lineage (NCBI taxonomy): Eukaryota > Viridiplantae > Streptophyta > Magnoliopsida > Fabales > Fabaceae > Vicia > Vicia faba. The sequence goes on along the minus strand of OX451736.1, from coordinate 1,211,881,164 downwards.
AGAGTGCCCAGAAATTTGCGCTCACATGTTAGCAGTGTGATGGGGGAATGGGCTTATAGATGCCATTTGGAGATTGCTGGATAGGATGATGGGCTTATAGATGCCATCTGGATATTGATCGCGTAGGAGATTCCTTAGCGAGAACCTGCATACCTGCAAAAGAACAAATGAGTACCTGACACGTTGCAGGAGCTGGTTTCAGATGCTTGATATAGATATGTCCTGACTGGTTACAGGATCTGGATCTGGAGCTTCAAAAGATGATGAATGAACCAGGGATGGTTGCTGCCTTAGCATGAATGGTAAGAGAACCTTAGGTGATTTTAACTTCAACAACGCTCGTCGAGAAAATCTTGGTGGAAAATACCATCTTCGCAGGATCGGGAAGAGAACCATAGGCAATTATAATCTGAAAGGGAATTGTCACCTCACTCACCGTCGGAGAGGGAACCATAGGAGATTATCACCTCACTCACCGTCGGAGAGGGAACTATCTGGAAAGGACTTACCACCTCACTCACCGTCGGAGAGGGAACCATAGGAGACTATCACCTCACTCACCGTCGGAGAGGGAAACATCTGAAAAGGACTTACCACCTCACTCACCGTCGGAGAGGGAACCATAGGAGACTATCACCTCACTCACCGTCGGAGAGGGAAACATCTGAAAAGGACTTACCACCTCACTCACCGTCGGAGAGGGAACCATAGGAGACTATCACCTCACTCACCGTCGGAGAGGGAAACATCTGAAAAGGAATTACCACCTCACTCACCGTCGGAGAGGGGACCATAGGAGACTATCACCTCACACTCACCGTCGGAGAGGGAAACATCTGAAAAGGAATTACCACCTCACTCACCGTCGGAGAGGGGACCATAGGAGACTATCACCTCACACTCACCGTCGGAGAGGGAAACATCTGAAAAAGGAATTACCACCTCACGCACTTGTCGGAGAGGGGACCATAGGAGACTATCACCTGACACTCACCGTCGGAGAGGGAAATATCTGAAAAAGGAATTACCACCTCACGCACTTGTCGGAGAGGGGACCAAAAGAGACTATCACCTCACACTCACCGTCGGAGAGGGAAACATCTGAAGAAGGAATTACCACCTCACTCACCGTTGGAGAGGGGACCATCTGAGATAACTTCTACTGAGTCTTTATCAGAAAAATCTGTTGGGAGTCGATTTGGCTGGACTAGAGAAGGCCTTGGACTGGATAAGAAATCTTTGGAGTCGATTAACTGAACCGGTCTAGGTTTTGAAATATGACTGAGAATTTAGCTGAATCTTTCCTGAAAGGTAAAGGTCAGTCATATGCCATGGATGATATGGATCAAGCAATGATGTTCTCAACATAAATGAGATTTGTATGATATGATGCGTCTATGCATGCTATAATGATGTATGTGATGTTTTATGAACGTGTATTTTCGTCTAGGAGAGTAAATCCTTGACGGGTGCCGGGAAGTCATATCCTGGGCTGATGTTGAAGAATAAGCTTTTACTTCCGCTGGGGATGATAACTGCAAGAATACCGGTGGGAGAAGATGACTCCGTTGCGGAATAAACTTGGCAAATGGAAGATTCTGCGGGGAGAAAAGATACTCTAGCGACCATGCTGGGAAGCAATACTCTGTGGGGATAAGGATGCCTTGCTGAGTGTTGATAATAATTTGCTGGGGATACCCTTATTGTTGGAAGTGTTGATGGACTTCGCTGGGGTAAGAAGACTTCGTCGGGGACGCTCTTTCCGTGGCTTTTGGCTGAGGATAACCCATTTATACCCTGTTAAGGAAATAACTCTTTGAATAAAGCCGGACGACACGTTCGTGCAGTTCGAGGGGATAAGCTTCCAGAATCTACTGGGGATAAGCTTACTGCTTGGGGAGATGTTCCAACTTTCCTGGGGAAGCTGGATTGGACTTTCTGGGGAAGTTTTGATATGCTGGAGGAAATGATCCCTTTGAATTCTGGTATGCCGCCGGGGAACAATCTTCAGACCAAGACTGCGGGGATGCTTGTTATGAGTGTATACACTGCTGGGGAAGTATTGAGATCTATGGGAGGATACTCAATTTTCTTGAGATTTGATAACTCTGTTTGGAGAGGAATGTATTGACCTGCTGATTTACTTACTCTCTGGGGAATTAAGATGTACTGGTCGTATTCTCTAGCTGAACCGACCTTGGTACCTTGGAGGACAGAACAATTAAATTGTTTAGACAATTCTTTATTGCCCCTGTTTCTATGGGGGAGGCACCTGTGGGATGCTGATAATTGTTGAGGGTCAAACCTTCTTCTGGTAGACAGATGGCAGGACATAGTCGTACGCTTTAATCCCTAACTTTTGCCTAGACCGCCCTTTCGGGTTTTCAGTCCACCGGGATACCCATTTTTGCTCAAGCCGCCTTTTCAGGTTTTCGACTTGCCGGGTGTACAGATTTTTTCATTTCATCCCTTCATTTTTCCCGAACCCTTTTGGTTCGCCGGGAAGCCCTTATTTTTGCCTAGGTGTGTCAACCTAGCGGGTCTTTGATTGCGCGTAGTACTTTTCCGACTATATCCACGCTCTCAGAATGCAGGGAGTTGCCCCTGTTGGAAGTATTTTGCCATGCCCCAGATAATGGGCAATGCTCCTACTGTGCCCCTTGATTGGAGGTACTTCTGTTCACAAGGTGTTCATCGTGCAAATTTCCCTGCTGTTCAAACAAATAGTCATATGCAAACAAGGTTATTTTAAGAATGCAAAAGCCTATGTCTGTCTTGAATTTTGAAAATGCATTTTTTGTTTTGTAATACAGTGCAATGTCAACTCAAGATTTTATAGCAAACCTTCAGGAGTCAGGATACCTTCGTAACAGTATGCTTTCGAACTAACCCATGCTTCAGCTAGGACTTTTAAGGGTTATATCGTGGCCTGGTTCACGGTTTAAGAAACAAAGGATAAAGGTTCAAATTATTTGTACCCATCCGCTCTTCGTGATGTTCTCCAAACCTAAACTCAGTTGATCATGCGTTAGACCTTGCTTGAGTCTTTGCTTTGATGTTCCAATAATGGGTCAGATGTTGATGATTTATTTTGAATAGGCAGTCATTCCTTTTTGTTATTGAGGGTTTGTGTGACCTCTCTCCTGTATGATTTTTGTTATCCCTTTCCCTTTTTTTTTTGCCTGAACTGCTTCCTTTTTGGAATTACAGTCAGCGGGATGCCCCAGTTTTGTAAGTCTCCTTCATGGGTTTTGACTTAATGGGTTTTTTTTTGAGATAATGACTGCCTTTCTTTATTGATCATTCGGAACCATCACTGTCTTTCTTTTTTGTAAGGACCTCTTTGGTGCCATTCGTTATGCACTTGGATCAACTGAGAGAACTACCCTGCCCCAGGTTATGATAAGGGTTTTAATTTTCGAAAAGAAAAAACTCCTACTTCTTTGGCTCGAAGGGGTTGACGAGGGATTATCATCCTTATAACTCCAGTGTTTAGGGATTGAAACAATGCCTGTACCTCATCAGCGGGGTCTGTTCAAAAGCATACTGTAATGATAGCGGTATCGTTTTCGTCATCCTCCCTCAAGAGGCTTAGAATTATTAATCGAGCATTGATCATCATAAAAAATATGAAAATAATTTGCATATAGTGAATACGAATATATTTCTTCAAAACAGACGCATGCGATGCATTAATGAAATAACAACGTTTAATCATGAGTAAATGTTTGAACAAAAGAAAATTTCAACTTGAACATTCGAATGAACAAAAGTCTTTTCATCTCAGGGCTTGTCACTTCAAATGGTGAGCCTTGAAGGGATGGCAGGAGCATTCAGCTTGGCCTATCTGGGTGAAATCCACAGCTCTTTCATTAATCAGATCTTGAATCTTATTCTTCAAAGCCCAGCAGTCGTCGGTGTCATGTCCTGGACTGTCAGAGTGGTATGCACATCTTTCCTCAGGATTGTACTTTAGGGAGGTTGTGTTGAGATACTTAGGAGGGTCCCTTAATGTTACCAGATTCAACCTCAATAATTGTTGTAAAGCTTGAGACAGTGACACGTTGAGTTTGGTGAACTGCCTCTTGGGTTTGTCGGGCTTGCTCTGATCAGCCCGTTGTTCTCGGCGAGGCCGTTGTTGGACCTGTGAAGTAATAGCAGCTTGGAGAGGCCCAAACCTTTGACTTCTTGGAAGTTGATTAATGACCGGGTCCCTGACTTGGGATGGTTGCTTCATGTCTTGATGAAGCTGACTGATCATGGCCCTCAACTCTCCTTGCTCCTGAGCTAAACTTTGGATGAGAGTCCTTTGCCCCAGCATCTGGGTTTTTAATGTGTCTACCTCAGCTTGTAGACGTTTCAGCCGTTCGTCCTTGTCATCTTCAGGACTCTTTCTGATCAGGTTCCCCATGAGGAGTGTCCTCAACTCTTCCTGCCCCTTGGATAGGCTTAGGAAGATCTCTTTGAACTGAGTCTCTTGAGTGTGAAGGTCCTGGTTATTTGGTTGGAAGGCCATTGCTGAAATAAACAGCAGAGATGGTAAGTGACCTGTCAGAAGGGTACCTGTTATGCAATGATGTGTATGTATGCATGCAATGTTTTCAAGGATCTCGCGGGGTAAACAAGAAAATTTGTTAGCATTTGGATCCGGTAGCTTGATTGAAGGAACTTCATATTTGTTGAGAGTCCTTTTTCAAGGGTCAAAGGCTCACCATATCCAGTGGGTCATAGCCCCTGACTTTAGTCATCATGTCTGGTTTTGATTTCCAAACAACCTTGGTTAAGGGAACCTTCTTCAAGAGTCAGAGCTCACCATATCAAGTGGGTCATAGCCTCTGACAACTTTGTCTAGAGGAAAATAAATCCTCTTTGCCCCTTGCTAGATGTTTGATTTATCATGACCTGCATCACAAGCCCTTGAGATCCTTGAAATGGGTTAGGATGTATGCAATGGTATGATGTCATGATGCATGGGGTAATATGAATAAACCCTGTTATGAGCCCTTATTAAGGACTATAAACAGAAACCTGCAAGAAACTCAAGTAAAACCTGTCATGAGTCCCAGTTAAGGACTAAAAAACAAAACCTGCAAGAAACTCGGTAAACCCTGTTATGAATCCTAATTAAGGACTGCAAACCAAAATCTGTAAGAAACTTAGTATACCCTGTTATGAGTCCCTATTAAGGACTATAAACAAAACCTGCAAGAAATTCATGTGTCAGATAACAAGCATGCAGATGGTCAAGTACGAAGGCACACAAGTCACACAAGAGAAGCCCTTAGAGTTTAAGGCCAGCATGAGGTCTGGGGTACTACCCTCTTGAAGTTGGTGGGCTCAAAACCTGTCCTATTAGAAGTAACCGGGTTCTAAGGGTCCCAATATCACGGGATTGCTTTCATTGTTCATCGTTTCGATTTAGCCACTGAACTGGCGACCGAAATATTCCAAGAAAGCAACCCTCAATTGAGTGTAGTATCGAGTATCAACCAACCTCGGACTGCACCAAAGTCAGTTATCTCACTACCCTAAAGAGGCCAAGATAGTTCAATTAAGGTTCCTAAGGTCTGTTGATGCTTCACGACACCACGTGGAGGCCCCGTACTCTCCTTGACTGAACTCAAGGGTTACCGGTACACACCAAAGTGCCACATCAACGTAGCAGACTGTTTCAACCATGTCGGTATACCCCGCACAGTTCCCTCACAGCCTTGTTGCTACTTTCTAAGAAGGTATCCCCCAGATCCGGGTTTAGGATCTATAGAACTCCCAAGCAAGTCCCACAATAATAAAGCAAGCAAAGAAAACAATTGAAAACACAGTTATGAACTATCCCTAAGGTACACCTCACTTTATAAAGAATCCCCAGCAGAGTCGCCAGTTCTGTGATCGGTGGATCTGGAACTGACTGTTTAACGCTGGTTCGCAAAATGTCGCGGAAGCAAGAGTCGCCACCGTCTTTTATTTTCTCCAAATGGAAAGGACAAAAGCACAGAAAAATTCCTTAAAGAGATTGCTCTCGGTTCGGGAGGTAGATTATAGAAAGGGAAGGTGTTAGCACCCTTTCTATCCATGGTTATCCATGGGCTCTTAGATACTTGCTCGCTGTGTTTTCAAAAATGGTTTGTTTGCTTTTCAATGTGGGTTTTAAAAAAAGTTTCTTTGAAAATTCCAGTTCGACTCTTGTATCGGTCCTCAAGAGTGTTTGAAAAATTGCTTTCGAAAGCTTTTTGAAAAGGTGTCGGTGTGAAAAGTATTTTTTGATTTGTCTTTGAAATTTAGAGCAAGTATCTAGAGTCGTCTACCTACCCTAAGGAATTCGTCTGTGTAAATGTCCTTAAAGTAGTGTCATCCCACCATTGAGAGGTAGGTAGCACCACCGTTGGAGGTGTTCGGGTCAATTCGAAGGTTCGGGACATGGTGATCACCAGAGCAATAGGAAGATACCTTAGAAGCTACCCTCATTCCAGGTTCCCGGATCATGAGGACTTACTAAGACATCCTCTACTCGACGATCACCTTTCGAGGCAAGGCAACAGTGAGGCGTACCCTAGGGGTGGTGTGTGATTTGTGTGTCATGTTCATTTATTTTTGTCTTGTCATGTCAAAGTGATCTATGCGTTTGTTTTTATTTTAGTCATTCATTCTTGCATGCATTTATTAACAGTTAAAAAGATGCGGAAATTGAAAGTTCTAAACTATTACAAAGGCGCGGGTCCACATCGCCAAATTTAAAATCCAGGACCCGATTTGACGGAAAGTAAATAAAGAAATAAAATAAAGTGCGAGAAATAAAATGTCCGAGTTTACAAGGCTTTGGGAGAATTACATTAATATTATAAGAAATAAAATAAAATGCGCGAATTGGAATTAAAATTGGAAGCGAGGGCGTTGGACCCTTTTTAATGAAATTAAATGAAATTAAAAATTAATTAATTATTTATTGAAATAAAAGAAGTGTTTTTTAGGTTTTTTTTTGTATTTATGAAATAAGAAAATTAAAATTAAAATTAAAAGAAACCCTGATTCTAAGTTATTTTTAATTATTTGAGAAAAATGTTAAAGTTTAACTTAATTTACTAAAGAATTTATGTACATGTTTATTTACAAAATAAATTAGTAGTTAATAATAATAATAATAATGATGAGAAAATTATTTATTAAAAAAAATGATGAAAAAGTAAAAAACCCTAATTTCTACATATTTAATTTATTAAGAAAAATATTAAAGTTTTGAAACCTAAATTAATCTAATTAATTATTTAAAGTTTATTTACAAAAATAATAATAGTAAAATTAATATTAATAAAATAAACATTTTTTTGATTTTTCTGTATTTTATATTTATTATGAAAATTATTTTATGGAATTAAAAGAAAACAATTAAAAAACAATTAAAAGAATAAAAAGGAAAAACAAATAAAAATTAAAAATTGAGCAAACCATAGGGGGTGTCTGGCCCAAGGGGAGGTTTTTTGAAGTATTGACTTCTGAGTACCGTGGTCTGCATTCTTTGGCCATTGGATTGAGTTTCATGCATAAGTTGTTCTACTTTGGCCATTTGGCTTTTGGCTTTTGGCCATTTGTGTTCTGGCTTCAACGTTCGTTTAATGTCTGGCTTAATGTCTGCCTCGCCATGTATTGGTGTCATGCATAAATTTTTCTAGTCTGGCCATTTGGCTTTTGGCCTCAACGTTCCTTAATGAACCTGCCTGGGATCCTGTCTAAATTTGCAGTGTTGAATCTCACAAACACATCAAATAAAATCATAAAATGCAAATAAAGCCAATATATGAAGAAATTTAATGTTTAGGCACAATATGACATGTATGAATGATTATACCCTTTTGATCATGGAGATCAAATCAACCTTACCCTTACTGGAAAAGTAGTTACATGAATGCTTTTATGCCCTTTGGATCATGGAGATCAAGCCAGCCTTACCCTTACTGAAGAAGTAATAAGATGTTGGTTTGTAACTGAGATGGCTTTGTTTGTAGTGAGAGAGGGATTTGTAATAAGGATTTCAAGGTTTTAGGGTTCTTGAAAGAGTTTGATATTCCAACAGTGTTGTGGCAAGGTTTTTTCTCTCTTTTTTTCTTCCCTCTTTTTTCTTTTTTCTCCCCTCTTTTTGTGTGAAAAGAAGGTGATTATATAATGAAAATTAGGGTAAAGCAAATGGGCTTTGAATGTGCAATTGGGCCTCCAATATTCACTTGAATTCGTCACTTTCCAGGCTAAATCGCAGGGACTTAAGTGCATTTTTTGAAGTTGAAATGTGAAAACAAAATGTAACCGGCATCGAGAACTAACTCCTGTCCGAAAATCGACTCAATCGGATAAACGGTGAATTAGTTATGAATTTTTGAAGTTTCAGCTCAGACAAACTTATTTTGGGCTCCAGTGTCGACTCTGACACGTTCTTCAATAAAAAACTGGTATTGATCGGTGCATAATTTGGTCTCGACTTTTGAAGCAAAGTTGTAGATCTATGAGTCAGGGACCTTGTGTAAAAATATGAGCCCAATCCGATAAAAATTGACCGAGTTATGAATTTTCGAAGTTTCGGCCCAGATGAAATAATATTCAGCATTCAGGATTTTCAGCGTGTCACGCACTCTGAGCAAAAAACGAAGGCCTTTTGAATACCGTTTGAACTCAATACCTTCTGTGAAAATGTAGCCAACTCAATTTGTGAAATTTTGGCACCGGAACCAGCTCGATACGATGAAAATCGACCAAGTTATGATTTTTTGAACATGACGCAAATAAACTTCTGTCACAAATTTCTGCACGAAAATACTTGATAAATCCACATTTTTGAAGACCTTCTGATCGAAATTGGCTTCCAGCCGTGAGAGATGAAAACGTAGATAATGTCAAGACAGAATTTTGGCCACCGGAACGGGTTCAAAACGAGTCACGATCTTCAAGTTATGAATTTTTTAGCGCGTAAAAACTGCACTTTCAGCACACTTTTTCACTATATTTCTTCAAGAAAACTCACACATTCGGATACCTTCTTTAAAGAATTGACTCTTGAGCCGAACCTGAATTTGAGAGTACGTTATCAGAGATATCTTGGCGAAAGAATACCTGAATATGACGTGCCAGGTTGGACTTGTGAATTTTTCTTGAAATGTTTTTGAGAAATATGGGAGGGCAAATTTTGGGGTACAACACAAGCAAACCATTTTGAAAACACAAATGAGCAAGTATCTAAGAGCCCATGGATAACCATGGATAGAAAGGGTGCTAACACCTTCCCTTTCTATAACCTACCTCCCGAACTGAGAGCAATCTCTTTAAGGAATTTTTCTGTGCTTTTGTCCTGTCCATGTTGGAGAAAATAAAAGACGGTGGCGACTCTTGCTTCCGCGACATTTCGCGAACCAGCGTTAAACAGTCAGTTCCAGATCCACCGATCACAGATGTGGACCTGTACTATGATATGTGAGTGTGTGTAAGACAATAGCTGTTTTGCAAGATAGAAAATAAAAACAAGGAGCGCAAAATTTGTAATGCAAGAAAAACGTCCAATGCTTTATTAATGATATATGGAAATGACAAATATTAAGCCCTCACAAACAAAGCCACAGTGTCTCTGGTAAGGCACCGGGCCATAAAGTTTCAAATTGTCTGTTACAAAACTCAAAACAAAAGTCTATTATTGTGTAATAAAAGAAATAGGCACAAAGTCCTTCGCCGTCCAATTGCTTAATCCGTCGTTGGTAGTCGGGTAAATCCAGCTGTCAAACTCAGACTCTTCATCATCATCTTCAATTGCATTCACTTTCGGATTACTGATACGCATGGGAGGTCTTCCAATCCACGCACGCCGAACAACCCTTTGAGCTTCTGCAGTAAAACCCAAACCAAACTTGTCAGTCTTGTGTGCAAAGTCAGGGAGTTGTCCCTAATTCGCACACCCACCTTTTTCAATAACATCCCGGACATCCTTGAGGGAAGCCATCTTCATTGGAGGATTTTCAGTAACAGTTTCAATCGACGCCAGAGTCTGGGGGACTTCTTCAAAATTCTGACATGGGGTTTCAATGAACTCCCCATCCATCTCCACATACCGAAAAAAGTTAAGGTGGATCACCATGTACTCCTCTTCTCCTCGTACTGTAACAATTTTCCCTTTCACTGGGTATTTCAACATCTGATGGAGCGTGGAAGTCACTGCCCTAGCCTTATGAATCCATGGGCGACCCAGCAAACAAGAATAAGATGGTTGAATGTCCATCACATAGAACATAGATGCGAAAGTCTGGGAACCAACTTTAACATGGACATCCACTTCCCCATGCACCATCCTTTTGGACCCGTCAAAGGCCCTAACCACAATATTACTCGGCTTCAGCACCAACCCTTCACAGTCCAATCGGCCTAATGCTTTCTTGGGTAAAACATTTAACGAGGACCCAATATCCACCAGCACGTTATCCAGAGTAGTGCCCATGCACTCGATCGAAACATGCAAAGCGTCATTGTGATTCTTTCCTTTGGTTGTCAGAACTGCGTCGGAGAAACCCAACCCGTTGTCAGCGGTCAAACTAGCCACACAGTCTTTGAATTGATCAGCGGATGTTTCCTGCGGCACATGCGCAGTTTTAAGGAAAGCAATTAAAGCCTTTGCATGGGCTTCCGAGCATAATAATAAAGATAACATGGAGATCTTCGACGGGGTTTGCCCCAACTGTTCGACTACGTTGTAGTCACTTTTCTTGATAATCTTCAAAATTTCCTCTATCTCCTGTCTAGAGGTCTCAACAACAATCTTCTTAGGTGCCTCCATCCGAGCAGACTCACCTGTAACTTCCTTACCCCGAGCGTCAGATGACTCGACGATAGGGGTAATGATTGGAACATGAACAGGGACAGTACCAGATGTACTGGCAGGTGGAATGGCAACAGGTTTCTGAATAGTCGGTGGGGAGATCTCAGGAGAGAAGAGTCTTCCGCTTCGGGTGACCTTACTAGACCCGACGATGTTGCTGACATCAGTATCAGCCTCTTCAACCTTTAAGTCTTGTTTAATCCCATGATAATACACATCGACCCCACAGTGCCACGGGACAGCCATATCCGAAGTGTATGGGATAGGACCAGGGATAGTTATGATTGATGGAGCAACTCTCGTAACGGGTGTAATCCTAACAGGCTTTCTCGAGGAAACCTTGGAAGAATTGGCGGAAATGGTTATTATGGAAACATCTTCAACAGGAATCAATGGAACCAAAGTTTTCTCAAACAAGATTTCTTTGTTATACATCAGGCGTTGAACACCTGACTTCAATAAATGGCAACTAGTAGGTAGGATGTGTGATATGGTAGCCAGAACCGGGACGGTTTTTCAGGAATACTTGTTTGCGTTTTGCGTTTGTGTTTGCAAAATGTCACGGTAAGCAAGAGTTGCCACCGACTTTTATTTTATCCAACAAGGAAAGGAAAAAAGCACAGAAAAATTCATTTTTTGAGATATTTCTGAGTACGAGGGAGTTATCTACGTGCTCTTAGGTACTTGCTCATCATTTTCAAAATTGTTTTCTTTGTGTTTGTGTGCTTTGAAAAGCTTTTGTTTTGACTTCGATTTAACTCTTACTTCTGTCTTCAAGAGTGTAATGAAGTGTTTTTGAAAACTTTGTTGAAAAGGAGTGTAAGTGTGAAAAAAGGTTTATTTTGATTGAGCAAGTACTTAAGAACTAATCTACCTACTCGAAAAAATAATTATTTTATGTTCGTTTCCTTTAGACAATGTTATCCCACTATTAGCGAGTAGGTAGCACCGTCGTTGGAATTTTGAGGGTCAATTCGAAAGGGACGTACGGTCACTAAAGCAATGTTAGGACGTCTTAGTAATAATCCTAATGTCTTAGATCAATTATCCGAGGCGACACTATCCGAGGCAACCATTTCGAGGCAGCTTTGATCTTTGGACAAAAGGACGACCACTAAAGTATCCTATACTCAATGACCGTTTACCGAAGGCAACCAAGTGGGACTGTACCCTAGGAGTGCGCATGTGTGAGTGATTCAATTTCAGATTATTTATCTTTTCACATTTTAGGGTTATCTAATTGTTTTAAAGTTTAATATACATTCTTGTCATGCATCCCTATATCATACATCTAACAGTTTATATTTTTCGGAATTTAAAGTGCGGAAATTAAGCTACGCTATTACAAGGCTTCGGGTATTTACATAGCCAAAAACAAACCCTTTGAAAATAAAGCGATAAATGGAAATAAACGTCCTAATTAAACTATTACAAACTGTAGGCAGTTACATCAATATGATAAATAATAAAAATAAAGCGCGCGAGAAAAATTAAGATCGGGAAGAAATTAAGGTTTTGACCCTTCTAACCTAATCAAAAGAAAAATGTTTTTGTTGTTTTTAATATTTTTTAAAGAAAAGAACTTAGGTTTTAAAATTAAATATACAAATTAATTAGTGATTAAATTAATTAATAAAAATAATTACATGACCTATTTTTGGTTTTTTGGTTATTTTAAGAAAAAGAAAATGTAATTAAATTAGAAATAAAACCTATTTGTTCTAATTAATTTTAATTATGTACAAAAAAGAAATTAAAGTTAGCTAAATTAACAAACCTAATTTAATTAATTAATTTTTTAATAAAAATAAAATCTAGACCTAATTTATGAAAAGTAATATTTTTGTGATTTTTTGATAAAAAAGAAAATAATTTAATTGGTTAGTAAAATAAAATAAATAAATTAAATGAAATAAATATAAAAGAAAAAAAGAAAAGAAATATGGGCCTGCAACAACAATTCTGGGGGGTATGAGAAGCAACTTCTGGGCCCAAAAGATGGAGGTCCACGTTGACTTCCAGAATTCCATGCTCTACGTTTGACTTGGCTTATGATACTCCTCCATTGCTGGCTCTTGGATCTGGCCGACTAGCCACTTGGCATGTTAGATGGTGAGGCCATATGGTAGACCTTGAACTTGCAAATGCGTTGGATCCTGAAAAAGAAAATAATATGGAGAAATTGGTGGACCTGGGATTCGAACCCAGGTCCTGATGCGTTTTGCAACCACGCCACTACCACTGTGTCATCTGCTTCTGTTTGTTATAATAATACAAAATAATGATCAAATATTAAAAAGGCCCTATGTATCAAATCAGCGCGCGAAAATTTGAACAAGCCAATGGTCATTCGCCAACTGGTCATCTCCTTCCTTGGATCCGTTGGTAAAAGTTCCAAACTTTTACCTACGGACGTTTGTCTGTAGTTATAGCCCCTGTAAATCTCAAAACTTAACACAAGCGTTATAAATAAAAACGAAGGCCATGGATGGCTTCGTCTGGCCTTGCTGAACACAAAGGTGGCCCTTTCATGGCCCAATTTTTCCTGCAAACGAAGATCCTAATTTGAACCCTAAAACCCTAGCTATGGTGAAATCCAGTACAAGCCATGAAAATGCAATCAAATATTACAGGAAGCTTGCAAACATGATGGTGATCAAGAATATACAGTTATTTTATGCTACAAGTGCAAGAATGATGTTATTCGATTTCAAAAAAGAAGCTATGTCGTGGGTGACTTACAGCGCGATATAAGGCCTGGAAACGCTTGCTTTGGATTGCTTTGGCTGGCTGATGACCTCAGGAAACGACTGGAATGGTTCAAAGGTCTTAAATTGGCCTCTAAGTGTGAATTTGTGTTTGCACTTTTTCTTGATTTTTCAAGTTTGGTTCTCCTTGCTGCGCCTCCTTCTCACCTGGTTTTTGGTCTGCCTTCGTTCTATATGTATCAAGGAATAGATTAGGGTTGATAGAATGTACTCAATCTTCTTCCATTATTGAATTTAATTGTGATTTGATTCTCTTGAATATCATTCCAAAATTGGCCTAAAATCAATATTTTTGTCCACCCCATGCCTTGATACCAATTTGACCTGATGCTAGCTGGACATTAAGACCTGAATCATGTAAAAAATCTTTAGTTTTCAATACTTTGGATTTTATATTATTTATTTTGATTTAAATTGATTTAAATCAAATAAAAATCAAAATAAATAATAAAAACATGATAATGACAAGTGGAAAGGGCTAGAGCTCGTGGACTATGTTGCCAACTCAAAACAAGTGAAAAAGATTGGGCCCATTTGGCAAAAATTGAAGTTTTAGGCATAGTTGACTTTTGGCAATTTTGCAAAAAATGTCAACTTCACCAATGCATAACTTCCTCAATTTTGACTCTTTGGAGGTGTTCTTGGACTTTTTAGAAAGATTGAGATGTCCTCTAATCAACCCTTTTGGTATCATCTCAATTTGATATTCCATGCTCATGTATGAAGCTTTGACAAAAAAGGTGTTTTTGTTGACTTTTCAAAATGACCTATAATGTCCAAATTCATAACTTCTTGTGAGTACATATTTTGAACTTGGTAGATGAAGATGTATTATAGGTAATTTCATTCTCTTAAAAATGAGCTTTGGATGGGTCATTTCTCATAAATTATGAGAAAGTTATGCTTGGTCAAAGTTGAGTTGACTTTTCCTACAAAACCCTAATTTAGCAACTTTTGGTTCTTGATGAATTATGAGCAATCTTTGATGAATCATGATCAACCCTTGATAAAATGATGAAATATACTTCAAAATGAGTATGTTTACCAAAAATCTTGAAGTTTGACTGTATGTGGGCCACAGTTGACTTTTGCCCTAGCACAGTCGATTTTCAGGCCTTTGAGCAATTGACTGAGCAAATTTCCTCTGTAGGGCTTGAAACTTGACATGGATGTTCTTGAAAACATATTGGGACAATGTTGAGCATTTGGGGTCCCTTGGACTCAAGTATCTTGATGCAACATGAAACCCTAATTTGAGGTAGACTGCCTTAGGAGAGAGCTTGTCTAGCCAACCCTTGGATTACCTTGAGCAACTTGAGGATCTTTCTTGAAATGTTTTGAGGAATATGTGAGGGCAAATTTTGGGGTACAACAGCTTCCCCTGTTCAATTTTCTTAAACCTGAAGATTTAGATTGGCTTGTCTGCCTTTCGTGATCTGAAGGTGGAAGATGATTGAACACTAGAGTGCCCAAAAATTTGCACTCGCATGAAGTGGTAATTGTCTTGTGATGTCGGGAATGGGTTTAATGATGCCATTTGGAGATTGATGATGGGAGATGGGCTTAAAGATGAAATCTGAAGGAGTGTCGATTTCATAAGAGATTCCTTAGCGAGAGCTTGTATACCTATCATTGAGGAAGATTCCGCTGGGGAAGGCTGATCTTTGTTGAGAGAAGTAGAATTTTTAGGAGCTTCGGTCGTCCGTTATTCTGCTGGTGAGTCGTCTCTGTTTGAATTTTAGGAACTTTAGTCGTCCGTATTCTACTGAGGAAACATCTCTGTTGAATTTTAGGAACTTCGGTCGTCCGTATTCTACTGAGGAATCATCTATGTTGAATTTTAGGAACTTCGGCCGTCCGTATTCTATTGAGGAATCATCTCTGTTGAATTTTAGGATCTTCGGTCGTCCGTATTCGACTGAGGAATCATCTCTATTGAATTTTAGGAACTTCGGTCGTCCGTATTCTACTGAGGAAACTTCTCTGTTGAATTTTAGGAACTTCGGTCGTCCGTATTCTACTGAGGAATCATCTCTATTGAATTTTAGGAACTTCGGTCGTCCGTATTCTACTGAGGAATCATATCTATTGAATTTTAGGAACTTCGGTCGTCCGTATTCTACTGAGGAAACATCTCTGTTGAATTTTAGGAACTTCGGTCGTCTGTATTCTACTGAGGAAACATCTCTGTTGAATTTTAGGAACTTCGGTCGTCCGTATTCGACTGAGGAATCATCTATGTTGAATTATAGGAACTTCGGCCGTCCGTATTCGACTGAGGAATCATCTCTGTTGAATTTTAGGAACTTCGGTCGTGGTCCAGGCTTTACAGCGACTTACTGGGGATTAAACTATTATCCAGTCGTACCCGGGCTTCACAACTTGAATTTTGTGAGAATTTGATTGTATCTTTCCTGAAAGGTAAAGGTTAGTTGTATGTAATGCGTGATATGTATCAAGCAATGATGTTCTCGAAATAAATGAGATTGTGTTTGTATGATGTGTATATGCATGTGTCATGATGTATGGAAATGTGATGTTTTTAGCTGGGGAAAATAAATCCTTGATTGCTAGTGGAGAAAAGAGTTGAATTCATCATTTCCACTGGGGATAGTGAATGAAGATGATTGTGAGAATAAAATTGTAGAAGAGAATAACTCTGTTGGGGAATAAACTGATGAGGAAATGTCTTTGTGGGAAGGACAAACTCTGCTAGAGAACCTGTTGACTTGGAGAAATAACCTCGGCTGGGGATGAATCATCATTGCCGGTGATGATAAGCTCTGTTGGGGATTTGAGTTTCTGTTTGTAAAAAGGAATGAACTCCGCTGGAGATGATTTTCCAGTTGCGAATTCACGGGGAATAATCTTTTAGACTCTACTGGGACAGTTTTCTAGGCTCTACTGGGGATAATCTTCCAGTGCTGGTGATAGATAAACTCTGCTTGGGGGAGAATATCGCTGACTCATTCGCGGTTGTGAGCCTCAGCTGGGGAGAGTCGTGTCTTGTTCGAGACCGCTAATGTCACTATCTTTTTCTTACTCTGCGGGTAGTGTATGTACTTTCAATTGTTTTCTCCAACTAGGTTTATACCTATACCTGGTGGATAGAACAACTGTACGGTTTGGGCATTTCTTATTTGTCCCTGTTTCTGATATTACGAGTAATCGTCTTTTGTTTCGCATGTAAATATTTATGAGCAGCAATTATTGTCAAATGCATATATCAAAAATGAACCATTTGACGTTCTTGCAAAACAAAACAGCAAAAGGAAAACAATTTGAAATTTCTTTGTGAAAATGAATTGTATTGATTTTGAAGTCAACCTGTAAATAGGCGTTTTTTGTACAAGAGACTGACGTCCTAGTAAGAGAACACTGCTGAACGATAGAATTTATACAATTTGTGATAAAAATAAAGAAAAACAGCTATTTGAACAATCCCACTGGGTTCCAACTCTGCTATTGCCTTTATATCCTCGAGCATCTCATCACTTTACTACTTGGTTAAAGGTAGATCAGATTGTTTGGCGGCCTTCGTGCCTGATAGTCGATATCGAAGTCTGGTTGCAAGGTGATCCAATGAGACATAGTGTTACGCTTTGATCCCTAATTTTTGCCTGGACCGCCCTTTCGGGTTTCAGTCCACCGGGATACCCTTTTTTGCCCAAGCCGCCTTTTCAGGTTTTCGACTTGCCGGGTGTACAGATTTTTTCATTTTCATCCCTTATTTTTGCCCGAACCCTTTTGGTTCGCCGGGAAGCCCTTATTTTTTCCTAGGCCAGTCAACCTAACGGGTCTTTGATTATGCGTAGTATTTTTTTCACTATGTCTGCATTGATGGGGTGAGGAAGGTCGTCACCATCCATGGTGGTTAGAATCATAGCTCCTCTTGAGAAAATGTTCTTAACCACAAATGGCCCTTCGTACGTGGGGGTCCATTTTCCCCTGGGATCACCTTGCGGTAGTATTATGCGCTTGATCACCAGATCCCCAACTTGATACTCTTGCCATTTAACTTTCTTGTTAAATGCCTTGATTATTCTCTTTTGATACGTTTGACCATGACAAATAGCAGTAAGTCTCTTTTCATCGATTAAGTTCAGTTGATCAAGCCGGGTCTGAATCCAGTCATCTTCGCTCAAACCTGCATCCTTCATAATCCGAAGAGAGGGTATCTGAACTTCAATGGGCAAGACGGCCTTCATGCCATATACCAAGGAATAGGGTGTTTCCCCTGTTGACGTCCGTGCTGAGGTACGATACCCATGAAGAGCAAACGGTAACATCTCGTGCCAATCTTTGTATGTCACCGTCATCTTCTGCACAATCTTCTTAATGTTCTTATTAGCCGATTCAATAGCCCCATTCATCTTCGGCCGATAAGGAGAAGAGTTGTGATGTTATATCTTGAACTGCTTGCAGAGTTCGGTGATCATCGTATTATTGAGATTTATACCGTTATCCGTAATGATCCTCTCTGGTACACCATATCGACAGATCAGATTATGCCGAATAAACTGTGCCACGACGTTCTTGGTTACTGTAGCAAAGGAAGCTGCCTCAACCCACTTTGTAAAGTAATCAATCTCTACCAGGATGAAACGATGCCCGTTGGATGCAGTAGGTCTGATCTCGCCGATCATGTCGATGCCCCACATTGCAAAAGGCCAAGGAGCTGTCAAGACATTCAGAGGTACTGGAGGTATGTGCATTTTATCAGCATAGACTTGGCACTTAAGATAGGTTCGAGAATGCTGATAACAATCAGCTTCCATGGTGGTACAATAATATCCTGCCCGAAGGATCTTCTTTGCCATGGTGTGCCCACTGGAATGAGTCCTGAAAGTACCTTCATGTAACTCTACCATAATCCTTTCTGCCTCGTTCTTGTCCACACATCACAGTAAGGTCAAATCATGGTTACGCTTGTAAAGGATACCATTACTAATGAAGAACTTCGCCGCGAACCTTCTCAGAAACTTATTATCATTAACAAATGCACCCTAAGGGTATTCTTGAGCCTCAAGATACCTCTTTACCTCTTGAAACCAAGGTTTATCTGCTACCTCTTCAGTCTCAATGTCACAACAATGTGCAGGTTCGTCCAACCTCTCAATGGTAATCTGGGGAGCCTCATTGTCCCATCTGACCTTAAACATAAAATACATTGTAGCTAGTGCGTCCGCCAACTGATTCTCCTCTCTGGGGAAGTGTTCAAAGGTTATCTCCTCAAAGTGCGGAAGCAACGTCAACACATACTCTTTGTAAGGAATAAGATTTGGGTGTTTCGTATCCCACTTGCCTTTGATCTGACTGATCACGAGAATGGAATCTCCGAATACACTTAAGAACTTAATCCTTAGGTCAATAGCTGCTCGAAGGCCCATAATGCACGCTTCATACTCCGCCATGTTGTTTGTGCAGTTAAACATAATCGGGCGGTGAACGGAGTATGACAGCCTTCAGGAGATATGATCACGGCGCCAATTCCATTACCCAAAGCGTTTGAAGCTCCATCGAAATACATAGACCATCGGGATCCTTCCTCAGGTCCTTCATCTGGTCCAGGTGTTTCACAATCAGTCACCAACATGATGTTCTCATCCAGGAATTCAAAGTTCATAGACTGGTAATCGTCCACTGCCTGATGTGCCAAATGATCTGCTAACACACTTCCCTTGGTTGCCTTTTGGATTGTGTATTGGATATCGTACTCAGTCAAGATCATCTGCCATCTTGCTATTCTTCCGAACAAGGCAGGCTTTTCGAAGACATACTTGATTGGATCCATCTTTGATATCAATAGAGTAGTGTGAGTCAGCATATACTGTCTCAGCCGGCGAGCAGCCCATGCCAAAGCGCAGCAAGTTTTCTCAAGCAACGAGTATCGGGTCTCACAGTCGGTAAACTTTTTGCTAAGGTAGTAAATAGCATGCTCTTTTCGGCCAGACTCGTCATGCTGCCCCAGCACGCACCCCATCGAATTGTCGAGTACTGTCAAGTATAAGATCAAAGGTCTTCCTTCAATTGGAGGCATCAGAATAGGTGGCTCTTGGAGATATTCTTTGATCCTTTCGAAAGCGGACTGACATTCATCGTTCCATCTTACCACTTGATCTTTCTTCAGTAACTTGAAGATTGGCGCACAAGTAGCAGTTAGATGTGAGATGAATCGGGAAATGTAGTTCAGACGTCCCAAAAAGCCTCTGACTTCCTTTTTCGTTCGGGGAGCTGGCATTTCCAGTATAGCCTTCACCTTTGCATGGTCTACCTGAATACCTTTATCACTAACGATGAAACCCAGCAGCTTACCAGACCTCACTCCGAAGGTGCACTTGTTCGGGTTTAACCTCAGCTTGTACAACTCCAACCTGTCAAATAGCTTCTGAAGATGGTCGAGGTGTTCTTCCTCAGTCTAGTACCTTGCAATCATGTCGTCAACGTATACCTCAATCTCATGATGAATCATGTCGTGGAACAAAGCAACCATGGCGCGCTGATATGTTGCCCCATCATTCTTCAATCTGAACGGCATGACCTTATAGAAAAAGGAACCCCATTGAGTAACGAACGTTGTCTTCTCCATGTCTTCGGGATCCATCTTAATCTGATTGTAACCGGAGAAACCATCCATAAAGGAGAAGACCTTATGTTGTGCAGTATTGTCAACCAGAACATCAATATGAGGCAGAGGGAAATCATCCTCGGGGCTTGCCCTGTTCAGATCCCTATAGTCAACACACATTCGAACCTTGCCATCTTTCTTCGGCACTGGAACCACGTTGGCAACCCACTACGGGTAAGAAGTAACTGTTAGAACAAAGTTTGAATCTACTACCCTAAGTTTAAGTTTTGATGATAACAAAATGCTAAGATATATTAATTATGTGATTCATGTAAGAACTATTTGATACCTAAAAATTACTTTCTGTTTTGCAGAAACTCTGATGGGTATCAGCAAGAGTACATCTTAATCAGCATCAAAAAATTGGATATCAACATCAGCATCAGAAGTTGCTATATCAGAATACCAGAATCAGAAGAACAACTCACGCTTATGCTGAAGCTTGATGAACAGAACTGTGCTCAACACTCTGATCTCTGATAAAGACAACAACAATTCATCAGCACCTAAGCAGCGTCAGAATGAGCCAAAGCCAGAACACACTTTAAGTAGCAACGGTACTGTGCATTCAAGACGAGTTATTACCAACGGCATCATTTCAGACAAGATCTGCTTAATAAGGAAAGTTTGTTATTGGCATTGAATCAAGATTATTGCTCCAACGTTCATCAATTTCAATGCTATATAAACAAGACAATGAAGATTAAATTGGCTAATGCTCTACATCAGTTTACACGCCTAAAAGCTAATCATCATCTTCCTTCTCTCAGTTTTCTAAAAACTATCAAATTCCTTACTCAATTATTTTAGCAATCTAGTTTCCATAAGCTTAATTTGTGTAGTATCACAGTTGTGATAAACAGTTTTGTAGAAAACATTCACACACCTAGATTTCAATTCTTTGTAAGAAAGTGATTCCTTGAGAAACTGGTTTGTGGTTTGCTTCAAGAAGGCTTTAGCAGTTGTTAAAGCAGATTGTAATATTCAGTTGAATATAGTGGATTAAGACCTCGTTGGAGAGAGGCGAAATCACCTTGACGGGTGGACTGGAGTAGTTTGAGATCAAACGAACCAGGATAAAAATATCGTGTTCATTGCATTGATTTTCAGTTTTACAATTCAACCCCCCCCCTTCTTGTGTTTTTCACTTCTTCAATTGGCATCAGAGCGCCTGGTTCTAAGCTAAAACACTTAACCGTGTCAGTACAAGATCCAGCGTCAGAAAAACACAATGGCAGTAAACTATCAACACATCAACAATGACAACCATGAAGACAGAGACAGATTCAGCGGCAAACCTCCAGCCTTTGATGGAGAGAACTTTGATTACTAGAAAGACAGAATAGAAAGCTTCTTTCTGGCACATGATGCTGATCTGTGGGACATGGTGACAGATGGATACACGCACCCAGTGAATGCTAGCGGTCAGAAGATTGATAGAAAAGCAATGTCTGACCAACAGAAGCGTGACTTCAAAAATCACCACAAGGCCAGAACCATACTTCTCAGCGCCATCTCTTATGCTGAATATGAAAAGATCTCCAACAGAGACACAGCAAAGGACATGTTTGACTCACTCAGAATGATGCATGAGGGAAATGTTCAGGTCAAAGAAACTAAAGCTCTGGCGCTCATTCAGAAGTATGAGGCATTTAAAATGGAAGAATCTGAATCCATTGAAACAATGTTCTCAAGATTCCAAATTCTGGTGGCTGGTCTCAAGGTTCTGGACAAAGGATACTCTACTGCTGATCATGTCAAGAAAATCATCAGAAGCTTACCCAAGCAGTGGAGACCAATGGTTACAGCTCTGAAGCTAGCAAAAGATCTCAACAAAATTTCTCTGGAGGAACTTATCAGCTCCCTCAGAATTCATGAGATAGAGCTAGAAGCTGACGAACCTCAGAAGCAAGGTAAGCCTTTAGCATTAAAATCTAACAAAAAATCTGAGTCTAAAGTTTTGCAGGCAGTTGAAGAAACATCTGATGGATCCTTATCAGAAGAAGACGAACTTTCTCTCCTCTCCAGAAGAGTGAATCAAATGTGGAAGCAGAGGCAAAGGAAGTTCAGGAATCCCAGAAGATCTGATCAGAATGAGTCATCTTCCAGATACAGAAGGACAGATTCTTCCTCTGGATACAGAAGATCTGAAGGCTCCTCAGGAAGCAGAAAGCCAAACACCAAGGACATCATCTGCTATGAGTGCAATGAGCCAGGACACTACAAGAGTGACTGCCCAAAGCTTCAGAGGGAAAAGCCCAAAAAGAAGTTTGGAAGAGAAAAGAAGAAAAGTCTTATGGCCACATGGGATGACTCTGACTCGTCTGAAGCTGACTCAGAATCAGATGATGAGAGAGCAAACATAGCTCTTATGGCCAACATTTCAGAAGATAGTGAAGCTTCTGAATCAGACTCAGAATCAGATACTGAAGAGGTATTTCCTGACTTTGCAATTAATTTTACTAAGGCTGAACTTGCTGAAAGCCTTAACGAAATTCTGGAAAGGTATCAGCAAATTAGAGCTAAATTCAGAAACCTGAAAAGGAATCTTGAATCTGACTCTGATAAGACTGAGAGTCTTAGATTGGAAAATTCTGAGCTGAGAAACAAAATTTCAAAATTAGAAAATGTTTTACAAAACTCTCAGAAGGAACCAATTTCTGAAACTCCCAGCAGTGCTGATGAGATCATCAAGGAGTATGATCACAGTTTCCAGAAGTTCCTTGCTAAAAGCATAGATAGAAGCAAAATGGCTTCAATGATCTATGGAGTTAGCAGAAACGGCAGGAAGGGAATAGGATACCAAGGTAAGGTTCCTACACCTAAGAATGGCATGGATTTAACCATTAAACACACTCCTCTGAAATCACATTTTGTGTATGGTCACACACATGATATTAAATACACTAGCAGTAAATATTCTGTGAAACCAAAATTCAACCAGAGTTTTGGTAAATCTAACAAATCAGGACCCAAGAAAATCTGGGTACCTAAGGATAAAATAATACATGTTGCAGATATCTTTAGCAGCAAATCAGAAACACCAGTCATGGTACCTGGACTCTGGCTTCTCGCGACACATGACGGGAAGAAGGCATATGTTCCAAAGCCTGGAGGCCACGTTGGCTTTGGAGGCAATCAGAGGGGAAAGATAATTGGCTCTGGAACTGTAGGTAATGGAAATCTTCCCTCTATAAATAATGTTCTGCTAGTAGATGGATTAATGCATAATCTGTTATCCATAAGTCAATTAAGTGATAACGGTTATGATATAATCTTTAATCAAAAATCATGTAAAGCTGTTAGTCAGAAAGATGGGACTATCCTGTTTAATGGAAAGAGGAAAAACAACATTTACAAAATCAAACTTTCTGAACTGAAAAGTCAGAATGTAAAGTGTCTTCTGTCTGTTAACAACGAGCAGTGGATCTGGCACAGAAGATTGGGGCATGTTAGTATGAGAAGAATATCTCAGATTAACAAACTCAATCTGGTCAGAGGACTTCCAAATTTGAAGTTCAATTCAGATGCTCTGTGTGAAGCATGTCAGAAAGGCAAATTTGCAAAACCTTCTTTCAAATCTAAAAATGTTGTTTCTACCTCTAAGCCATTAGAACTTCTGCACATTGACTTATTTGGACCAGTTAAAACTGCTTCAGTCAGTGGTAAGAAGTATGGGTTAGTAATCGTAGATGACTATAGCAGATGGGCATGGGTAAAGTTCTTAAGACACAAGGACGAGTCACACTTTGTGTTTGTTACCTTCTGTAACCAAGTTCAGAATGAAAAGGATCTTAGAATCGTTAAAGTCAGAAGTGATCATGGTGGAGAGTTTGAAAACAAAGATTTTGAGTCATTCTTTAATGACAGAGGCATTCTGCATGATTTCTCTTGTCCTAGAACTCCCCAACAAAATGGAGTTGTAGAACGAAAGAACAGAACATTGCAAGAAATGGCCAGAACCATGATCAATGAGACAAACGTTGCTAAGATCTTCTGGGCAGAGGCAATAAACACAGCGTGCTACATTCAGAATAGAATCTCAATAAGACCTATTCTGGAAAAGACTCCATATGAATTGTGGAAGAACAGAAAGCCCAACATTTCATATTTTCATCCATTTGGATGTACTTGTTTTATGTTAAATACAAAAAATTATTTGAAAAAGTTTGACTCTAAAGCACAGAAGTGTATTATGTTAGGATACTCTGAACGCTCTAGAGGGTACAGAGTATACAATACAGAAACACAGATTGTGGAAGAATCAATCAGTGTTCGTTTTGATGATAAGCTTGACTCTGAAAAGTCAAAGCAGAATGAAGTTTTTGCAGGTATGGAAATTGAATTTACAGGTTCTGAAGACAAGTCATCAGAAGCTCTCAACACAGTCACTCCTTCAACATCTGAAAGGAGCACTGCTAGCAATCCTACAACAGCTGATGATCAACCTTAGAAGAGACTACCCAGAAGCAGCTTGGATCACCCAGAAGAAACTATCTTAGGAAGAAAGGAAGATCCAATCAGAACTAGAGCAAGCTTCAGAAACTCTGAAGAAACCCTCATGGGACTTGTGTCTCTGATTGAACCTTCTTCTATTGATGAATCACTTCTGGACAACGACTGGATTCTAGCAATGCAAGAAGAGCTGAATCAATTCACCAGAAATGACGTATGGGATCTTGTTCCCAGACCAAAAGGATTCAACGTCATTGGAACAAGATGGGTGTTCAGAAACAAGCTAAATGAACAAGGTGAAGTTATCAGAAACAAGGCACGACTGGTAGCACAAGGTTATAGTCAGCAAGAGGGGATGGACTATACAGAAACCTTTGCCCCAGTCGCCAGGTTAGAATCTATCAGACTTTTAATTTCATTTGCAGTTAATAGAGGCATCACTCTGTATCAGATGGATGTCAAGAGTGCATTCTTAAATGGTTATATAGAAGAAGAGGTTTATGTGCACCAACCCCCTGGTTTTGAAAATACAAAACATCCAGAACATGTTTTCAAACTAAAGAAGTCATTATATGGTCTGAAACAAGCTCCCAGAGCTTGGTATGAAAGACTAAGTAATTTTCTGTTAGAAAATGAATTCACCAGAGGGAAGGTGGACACTACCTTATTCTGTAAGTCAGTTAAGAATGACATCTTAGTCTGTCAAATTTACGTTGATGATATTATTTTTGGATCTACTAATCCTTCTCTTGGAAGAAAATTTGCTAAGTGTATGCAGGCAGAATTTGAGATGAGCCTCATGGGGGAACTGAAATTCTTTCTAGGAATTCAGATCAATCAAACTCCAGAGGGAACTTACATTCATCGGAGCAAATACATCAGAGATCTTCTGAAGAAATTTGACCTCTCAGAATGTAAGCCATCAAAGATTCCAATGCATCCCACGTGCATTCTGGAAAGAGAAGAGGTAAGCAAAAAGGTAGAATAGAAGGTCTACAGAGGTATGATTGGTTCTCTCCTTTATCTGACGGATTCAAGGCCTGATATCTTGTTCAGCGTTTGTATTTGTGCTAGATTCCAATCAGATCCTAGAGAATCTCACTTAACAGCTGTTAAGCGAATTTTCAAGTATCTGAAAGGTACTACTAATCTGGGTTTATTTTATAGAAAATCTAGTGATTACAGCTTAGTAGGCTACTACGATGCTGACTTTGCTGGAGACAGAGTGGAGCGTAAAAGTACTTCTGGAAGCTGCCAGTTTCTGGGAGAAAATCTGATCTCTTGGTCCAGCAAAAGGCAATCCACCATTGCGCTATCAACAGCAGAAGCTGAGTACATAGCAGCAGCAGGATGTAGCACACAAATGCTCTGGATGAAAAGTCAGCTTGAAGACTTCCAGATTTTTGAGAGTAACATCCCTATACTCTGACAATACTTCTGCTATTTGCTTAAGTAAGAATCCCATTTTACATTCTAGGGCTAAGCATATAGAAATAAAGCATCATTTCATTAGGGACTATATTCAGAAAGGAATTTTGAACTTAAAATTTATTGATACAGACCATCAATGGGCTGATATCTTCACTAAACCCCTTTCTGAAGATAGGTTCAATTTCATTCTGAAACATCTCAGCATGAAAATCTGCCCAGAGTGAAAATGTCTTAATTCTATATATTATCCTTCAGAATGTGTTTTCTTTTTACTGTGAACTTCTGATCAATCTCTTTTCAGAAAGATAGAACATGCAGATTGTATCAGATGCTAGTCTTAAAGATCTGAGCATTTCAGCTCAAGGTTTGACGTGTTGCTCACTAAATCAAGCAAGTGTCATCCAATCATCAGCAAATCTCTGAAGCAGAACGCGTGCACGCTTCTGAGAAGGCAAAACGCTGATTGGGTGCATTGAGACACATGTCTGGTAACCGTTTCAAGTATCTTTCTCAAATCCCCCAAAATCAGCAAGCATTAAATGAAAGTAATCATGTTTTTAAAAACGTAATCATGATTTTATTTTCTCTTTCTTGAAACCGTTTACACTTTCAAAATATTTTGAAATCTATTTAAACTCATTATCATCTCACATTAATCTTTTACCGTTTCTCATAATCTCTCAAATATTTTCTGCATTTTTTTCTGTGTGTTCTTCTCTCTCAAGAAACCCATTTTTTAGTCTTCCCAGAAAAACCCTAAGTGTGAACATGGCAACCTCCAGCAATGTCTTTGCAGGTTCTCAGAAGAAGGCAACATCTGAACAATACAAGATTCCTCTCAGAACACTCCTTACACCAGTGAAGAATTTGGAAGTGTTGTCTGAACTCATTGTTGACTTCTCCAGTCTGAAAGAAAATGGATTTGACTTGACAGAAGAAGTTAGGGCACAAGGATGGGAGAGATATTTTGATAGGTTGGTTGGACCAATATTCCCAGTATTGGTCAAGGAGTTCTGGATTCATGCGTCCGCTTCAACACATCTTGTTACCTCCTTCATAATGGGAAAGAAGATTGTGATCACTGAGGATCACATAGCAAGATTGATTGGTTACAGTGGCAGTGGCGTCCGCTGTATTGATATGGCTGAAAGATGCGCTGACGTGGGTGTCATTGCAGAACGGATTTTCACCCTTGGGATGCCCAGCAGCAAAATCAGAGACTTAAAGGATCACCACAGAGTATGGGCGAAGATCATTCTGGGGTGTTTTAATCACAGGAAGCCAACTAGCTCCCCTGATTATATAAATATAGATCAGCAGTTTCTGATCTATTTTATTAATCAGAAGGTAAAGATCAACTTGGCTCATCTTCTGTTTAATCACCTCAGGACCAGCGTCAAGGAGACCAGGGAAGAAGAAAGGACAAAGAGGGATTGGATACCCTTTGGCAGGTTAATATCAGATATTCTGACTGAGAATAGGCTGATAGAGCACCTTACAGAAGCTCAGGAATTAAGTACTATTGAACCAACTGTTGGCAAGCCTCTCAACGCCAAGAATCTGAAGAAAATGAAGCTGATAGAGAATATCAGAAAGGAGCCCAGAGTTACTCCTCTTGCTGACATCACCAGCAGAAGAGTTCCACTGAACGACTTTCCATTATTCTCTGAGATTGAATCAAAACCAGCTGTGGTTCTTAGATACTTGGACGCTTGCAAGGCTGATGGTATAGATCCCACACTGAATATCAAAGATCTGCACCAACAACAACCAAAAGTTTCTCTGAAGAAGACGAAGAAAAGGAAGGCCACTTCAGAAGGACCATCCCAGCAGACTCCCAAGAAAAGAGGTAATTTATCTGCTGCTTCTGTTTTAAAATCTTCTGCTATTCCAACATCAATTCCAACCCCAGCTTCACATGAACTTCCAACCCCCATACCAACTATTGATGAAACCGAACCAGAAGATGACCCTTCTGAGTCACTGACTCTCAGAAGACCCCGCACCAAACATCCAAAACCCACAACATCAACAACATCAGAACTTGACAAAGTTCTGTCAGATATTGATGAACATGTTACTGCTCACCTCTCCAATCCAAACACTCAACCAGAACAACCTCTCTCACCCATACCAGAAGAACCACAAATCCATGAACAACCAGAAATTTCACCTCCTTCTCCACAACCAGCAATTCCTCCTCCCTCTCCTCAACCAGAAATTCATCCACCATCACCTCAACCATCACCTCAACAACCTGAGTTTCATCACTCTGAAACTCCATCACCTGAACCTCATTCTCCTCATTCATCTGAGCCACAACCCTTGGCAATTCAGCTGCCATGTGGAACAACTGTATCCATGGCCCAGCTGCCATCCTCGCCAGAATCTACCCCTCCAAATACCCCAAAAACTCCCAACAGTCCAATTGTTATTTCTGATTCTCCCACTCCATCTCCCAAACAAACTACAGAAAACCACAGCAGGACCTTCATAGATTTAACAATCCTTGACCGTCTTGCTGATCTCAAAAACAAAATAGCCATTCCCAGACCGAAACAACTAGATGTTGGCTCTGGCATTGAGACTTTTGAAACAGGTTTGCAGCAGTGGATTGCTTCTCTGAAGCAAGTCTGTCCTGGCATGATTGATCCTGCTGCCTCAGACCAACTCTGGACACGTTTCAGAATGTGGGTACGTGCTGAAGCCCTCAAGTTGCAAGATATCAACTATGAGCAGGCACAACAGAATTTCAGCAAGCTTCTGAATAAAGTTGGAAGTCAGCTGCTGAAAGAAGACGTGCTCCTTCTGGACAGTGAGCCATGGTCTGAGAAGCGTCCAGCTTCAGGAGTGCAGCCAGAAGAAGATCAGATAACTCAAGCTGAAGAGGTCAGTCAAGCTGAAGATATTGCAGAAAGCTCTCAGAAGCTTCCTGCTTCTGATGTTGCTCAAGCTGCCTTGGACAGGCAGACTCCGGAAGAGCTGAAGCTGAATGATATTCGTCTGCAGCAAAGAATGGATGAAAGTGATCAGAAGATGAATGAAAGGATGGATGTGCAAGACAGCAAGATAGATACAGTCGTCAGCATGGTGCACAAACAGAATGAGACTGCTGATCAAATTAAGGCAATGCTGGAGACTCTGTTCACACGCCTTCCACCCCAACCTTAGTTTTTTTTCATTCATGCTATTTTCATGTTTTCTTTGCATATCTTCTGTACTGTTTTATCTGGCTCTGAATATTTTAATATAACTAGTTTTTCTGCTCTTATCATTTTAGCACATCACTTACACTTTTTGATTGCTGACAAAAAGGGGGAGAACAAGAATGATATTTTTCAATAAACGGATTACTGAGACACAAAGTCTCAAACATACTAACTCTGATACTCTTGAATGTTTTCTGTTTGCTTAAGTCTACAGGTACAAGAATGCTCTCTGATACACTGAAGTCCAAAGCTCAGATACTCTGACCCAAAGCAAAGCTCTGTTCTGATCTGAAGTTCTGACAGTCAAAGCTCTGATATTCTGATCTGAAGCTCTAACACTCTGATGTTCAGAAAGTCAATAAAGTTCTGATCCTGAAGAACTCTTGGAATTAAAAAGGGAAGTAATAAATTCAGGGGGAGTATCTCCGACCCCAACTCCTCTATCCCTTATCTTTGATAACTCCTTATTTAACTCTGATACAACTTATCATATAGTTATCTCTGATTCTTTTCACGCTATTTTCAATTAAAAAATATCTAGTTTTTGTCATCATCAAAAAGGGGGAGATTGTTAGAACAAAGTTTGAATCTACTACCCTAAGTTTAAGTTTTGATGATAACAAAATGCTAAGATATATTAATTATGTGATTCATGTAAGAACTATTTGATACCTAAAAATTACTTTCTGTTTTGCAGAAACTCTGATGGGTATCAGCAAGAGTACATCTTAATCAGCATCAGAAAATTGGATATCAACATCAGCATCAGAAGTTGCTATATCAGAATACCAGAATCATAAGAACAACTCACGCTTATGCTGAAGCTTGATGAACATAACTGCGCTCAACACTCTGATCTCTGATAAAGACAACAACAGTTCATCAGCACCTAAGCAGCGTCAGAATGAGCCAAAGCCAGAACACGCTTTAAGTAGCAACGGTACTGTGCATTCAAGACGAGTTATTACCAACGGCATCATTTCAGACAAGATCTGCTTAATAAGGAAAGTTTGTTATTAGCATTGAATTAAGATTATTGCTCCAACGTTCATCAATTTCAATGCTATATAAACAAGACAATGAAGATTGAATTGGCTAATGCTCTACATCAGTTTACACGCTTAAAAGCTAATCATCATCTTCCTTCTCTCAGTTTGCTAAAAACTATCAAATTCCTTACTCAATTATTTTAGCAATCTAGTTGCCATAAGCTTAATTTGTGTAGTATCACAGTTGTGATAAACAGTTTTGTAGAAAACATTCACACACCTAGATTTCAATTCTTTGTAAGAAAGTGATTCCTTGAGAAACCGGTTTGTGGTTTGCTTCAAGAAGGCTTTAGTAGTTGTTAAAGCAGATTGTAATATTCAGTTGAATATAGTGGATTAAGACCTCGTTGGAGAGAGGCGAAATCACCTTGACGGGTGGACTGGAGTAGTTTGAGATCAAACAAACCAGGATAAAAATATCGTGTTCATTGCATTGATTTTCAGTTTTACAATTCAACCCCCCCCCCCCCCCTTCTTGTGTTTTTCACTTCTTCAGTAACAGCTAGAAAACCGGCATCAAATTGTTTCATCACCTCAGCTTTAATTTTCTCAGAAATTTCTGGGCGCATTCGGAGAACTTTCTGCTTCACTGGAGGACAGTCTTCCTTAGTTGGCAAGCGGTGAACCACAATATCGGTATCCAACCCAGGCATATCTTCGTAAGACCAGGCAAAGATCTCAACATAGTCACGCAGCATCTGAATCAACTGTTGCTTAACACTAGACTCCATATTTGCACCGATATTGACCTCTTTCTTGTCTTCCTCAGTACCCAGATTTACTGTTTCCACTGGCTCTTCATACGGCCAAATGGCCCTCTCTTCCTTAAGTAACAATCTAGCAAGTTCCCTAGGCACTTCACAATCATCCTCACCTTCGTCTTCGGCTTGGTTGATCGGACTTTCAAATTCATATCTGGTAGTAGCAGAGTTGTTATTAGTGGGATCCAGAGTGGATGTAGACCTGTATATGTGAGTGTGTGTAAGACAACTAGCTGTTTTGCAAGATAGAAAAGAAAAACAAGGAGCGCAAAATTCGTAATGCAAGAAAACATCCAATGCTTTTATTGATGATATATGGAAATGACAAATATTAAGCCCTCACAAACAAAACCACGGTGCCTCGGGTAAGACACAGGGCCATAAAGTTTAAAATTGTTTGTTACAAATCTCAAAACAAAAGTCTTATTACTGTGTGTGATACGGTGGGAGAACTGACTATGAGTTTTGCGTTTGTATTCGCACTTGTTCGGTTGAGCAAGAGTCGCCACCGACTTTTTATTTTATCCTAAAGGAAAGGTTGAAGAAGCACAGCAAAAACCTTTTGAGATATTTCGTGGGTCCGGGGGGTAGATTATGAAAAGGGAAGGTATTAGCACCCTTTTCATCCATGGTTATCCATGGGCTCTTAGTTACTTGGTTTTTTAGATCACTTGCCTTGATTTTCGATTGCTTTGAAATTGTGGTGTGTGTGTGTTTTGAAAAATGTTTTTGAAGAGATGCCTTGTTTTAGGCAACCATTGTAATGACTCGTATTTGAGTATATACAACGGTGTGTATCTTTTCGAAAAGATGTTTCAAAATGTTTTTGGAAGTTTGTTTGAAAGTGTTTGTGAAGTGTGGTTTTTGAAAAGAAGGCAAGTGTTTTTGCAAGTTGATCTCAAGTAACTAAGAGTTTTGTCTACCCCTATTGTACTCAAAGGTTTTCTCTATGTTTTTAACCCTTTTTAACAATTTTGTTCCACCATTGAATTTGGTGGACAATCTTGCGTTTAGGATGTTTAACGGGACGGGCGCGGGTCATCGTATGGACCATGAATGCAATGGTGCCAAGTGTCTTTGGCAATTTGCTTTGAAGGGACTATGATCATTCCATTTAGGCAACTTTCGAAAGCGTCATCGAGGGACTTATGATCATTTTGAATTCGTTTTGCCAAAGAAACTCGACGTGCAAGCATGGCCCATTTTGGAAGGCAACATGTGGGATTACCCTAGAGGGTGCAAGTGTGATTGTGTATTAATTTCATGTATTTGTCTTGTATTAGGTTATCTAGCGTTTGGTTTTATGTACATGCAAACCCTAGGTCTAACCATGGTATAATTTGAAAGCGGTAAATTGCGGAAATGTAAAGTCTACGCTATTACAAAATAAGTATCCGGGAGTGGGGGTACAAATTTACAAATGGGGATGAGACTTTAGGAATGTAGTGTCCAATAAATTACAACCAAATCGAATTTGCGATCAAATGTAAATGTAACGAATAGCAATGTATAAGATAAGCAAATGTGTATAGGAGCAATGTAAATGTATTTGTATCAAGCGTATAATGTGAAATGTACCATATATTAGGTAAGTGTATATGTTCATGTATGTAATTTATGTACAGGTTAGGATGTGAATTTAATGTATTATTAAGCATTGTTTAACCAAAAGAAAAGAATTAGATATTTGTTTAATTTAATTTTTTTTTGTATTTTCTTGTATATTGTTAATATGAACAAAAAGAATGTTTTAATTAAAAGTTTCTTAATTAAATTATGTATATATAAAAAAAATGTATTTTTAAGTATTTTATGTACAAAAAGAATATTTTAATTAAAGAAAAGAATGTTTTAAGTTTAAATTATATTATGTATAAAAGATGTATTTTCAAATATTATATACAAGTGATATTTCAAGAGTTATTCTTATGCATTTGTATTTTATTTACAAATAAAATTATTCTAATTAGGAAAAAAAATGTTTAGGGTATTCTTTAAATAGGGTATTATTTATATTATATACAAAAATCAAAATTATATTATATACCAATACTTATTGTTAATTAATAAAAAAAAGAACTAATATTGAAAAGTGTGGTTACTTAATGTGAAATATATTGATTAAAACAATAAAAGGAAGAATTAAAAGAAAAGGGGGTGCTAATCAGAAGTTCGTTTGGGCTTTAGGTGCTTCAGAAACGTGTTAGGCCCATTTGCTCGAAACACGTTTTAGGGTTTGATTATTTGCTTTCAGTTGAGAAATGCTAGGGTTTACAGAGGCAGAGGCGCCGTTTGTGTCACTTTGTCTTCTCCGTTCACGCCTTGCTCAAACCTTTCGCCTCAGCCACCAGCGCCGTTTGCTCTTCTCCCCTCAGATTGCTCAGGCAACGATTACACAAGGTAACGAATTGTCTCAAACTTGTTAGGCATTTTAGATTTGCACGTTATGATTTTACTATTTTCGATTAAGTATTTTGATTTTGATTTCTTATGTTGTGTTCATTGTTGTTCATTAATGAGGTCATGAAGAGGGATGAGAGGAGATTGTACTACCTTGACTGAAGGGGGAAGGAAGGGTGGAGGCGCTTAGGAGGCTCGACGGTGAAGGATACTGATGAACTTATGAACTCCCTGGTACTCTTTACCTTTTTGCCAATTTAGGGTTTGATGATGATTATGGCCTGAAAACCTTTTCTGATTTCACTTCTTTCTTCTTCTCTGTTGCCTTTAATGCTTCACCTGCTTATGTTGCCTTTAATGCTTGTTGCCTTGAACGTTTGTCTTGAACGTTTGCCTTACACGTTGCTTCGGTCTACTTCTTCCTTTGCCTTGCTTTGAGCTGCCTTTGAATACGTTTGTTGTATGCTGAGATTGATGCCTTTGTGCTTGTTGAAATGCCCTATGATGAGTATTCTGAGGGCCTCTTGGAACACTTGTTAGGGTTGCCTTTGTATGCTTGAGATGCTTCTTTTACTTGTCCATGAGCTGCCTTGCTTTGAGTTGCCTCAGTATTTCTTTATCTCCTCCTTCTATTGCCTTGAATGTTTGCCTTTTTTACTGCCCAATGATGAGTTTTCTGAGGGCCTTGAGGGTTTGGTTTTGGATGCTTTGGACAGGTTTTTTAGGTTGTGGCCTTGTGAGGTTTCTACTGGTTTATGGTTTCTCAGTTTAGGCTTAACAGGTTTTGAATGGCTAGGCCTGGTATCTGGTATAGGTTTGAGCTCTTTTGGTTCTTTAGGCTTTCAGGCAGGTTGAGTTGTGGTGAACTTGTGGCTTTTTACTGGTTTTTTTTGGTTTTTTGTGGGTTTGAGGACTGGGACTTGCAAGGTTTACAGGTAGTGGCCTTGTGTGAATAGCAGGGCTTGACAGGGTATGAGGGTTTATGCAGGTTCTGAATGGTTCTTGCACAGGTTTGGGATGGAGGTTTATGCAGGTTTGTATCTTTTTGTGTGTTTATGTTACAGGCTTAGAGTTTAGGGGGCTTGTAAACTTGGCCCTTTGGGTGAGTTTTGTAGGTTAATGGCCTTGAGGTTTGATATGCTTGTGGTTTAAGGCTGGAAGGTCTTGTGGAGGTTTGTGTTTTTACAGGTTGTGGCCTTGCTTTGCCTTTTTGTGTGTTTATGTCTTGGGAGTCTTGCTTCAGGCTATGTGTTTGGTTTGATAACAGGCAGATTTTTGCATATGCAGGTTTTTGTATCTGGAGGGTTTTGACAGTTGGTTATCTCTGTTTGATATCTTTCTGATCTCCTCCCTCTACTGTGTTCAGTTTTCTTTATATTTTCTCTTCATGCCTAAAGCCTTAAGCCTGCAAACCTGCTTTCTTTTTGCTCTCTTCTTTCTCTCTCCAGTACACTTTAAAATATAAACAATGTTTTGTGTGTACTTTTCTGAAAGGGCAGCATTGGGACATGATGAAAAATGAAATAGTTTGCTTGCATAACATGCTTACTCTGCATATTTATCTCTTTTCTTCCAGATTTTGTGCTTTTTGATATCTTTCCAAATCTTCTTCTTTGATAGCTTTGAGTAGCCTTGTGACAGTAACTTGTACTTTTGGCAGAAAGTTTGAGTTTGGACTTTTAGTTGTACATGCTGTTTGCTTTTGAACTATGCAGTTTGACAATTTTTGAATTGTGCAATTTTGACTTTTGTGCATTCATTTTTAGCAAATAAATATTCATCCCTCTTTGTGAACCGGGAGAAATCCCGTGATTTGCAAAGAGGGTTAACTGATCCCAATCAGTTGCCCTTAATGATGAACTCTTTTTTATCTGTCTCTTTAATTCAATTTATCTGTTTCTAACTTTTCTTCCTTTCTTTTGCAGATAAAAAATTGAATGGAGAGGGGTATCACTAAATGAAGAATGAAGAATTGGTGTCTTAGGAATACTTAGAAAAAAATAGGATAGTTTTATTTTTATTTAAATTTAAATAAATGTAAAATCATTGTTGTAAACAACAAAACAATTGTACAATTAATTTAAAAATCAATAAAAGTTTCTTTATCCAATTAATTCTTTTTCCTCCTTTTTCAATTATTTATTTATTATTTATAGTTCTTTAAATTAAAATAACTGAAAATTAAATTCCAGCTATTTAATCTTTAGAATAATAAATAATTAACTAAACATTGATTCAACGTTGATCAAAATAATAAACTTGGCGCTTCCAACATCCAAAGCAAAGCACTGTCAAACACAATAATTGATCAGACGCATTCCCCCTTTTACCGATTTTTACCAAACACTGCAAATCCAAATTGAATGTATCCTTTGACTGGTTCAAACAAAGAAACGTGAATTCAATTCAAATGCATTCTTTTACTGATTAAGTCAAACAACGCGAATTCAAACCAAATCTCGGAATAACTTGCAAAGCACCGTAGAATTAAATCTTTCTGAAGAACCGCGCATGAACAACCCTAATTCCTGATTAAATGCCAAAGAAACGTTCGCCTGATCGAAGTTGAGCCAAAATCATCCAAAACCCTAAGCCAATTGTTTGAAACATTCTAGAGCCCCTGAAAAATCAGGAAACGCCTAATTGTGTCTGACTGACGAGAAAAGTCTGTTTGACCGATTCTTGAGCCAATCTGAAAAATCAGGAAGCGCCTGAAGCTGTGATTTCTTGAGGAAAAATGCGAGGGCAAATTTTGGGGTACAACAGTTGCCCCTGTTCAATCTTCTTGGACCTGAAGAGTTAGATTGGCAAGTTTGCCTTTCGCGACTTGAAGGTAAAAGAAGATTGGACACTAAAGTGCCCAGAAAATTTGCACTCGGCGATGTGATGGTAGAGGTGAATGGGCTTAAAGATGCCATTTGGTGATGGGCTTAAAGATGCCATCTGAGGCGATAGAATCTTGTCGGGGGATGGGCTTAGAGATGCCATCTGGAAATGGGCTTAAAGATGCCATTTGGTGATGTTGAACTGTATGATAATGGTGAGTGGACGAGTATCAGAAAGGTATCCGTGTTTTGGAACATCTCTGAACCGGGGGTCAGAACCAGCAATAGATTGACATCCATGTCTGGAGAATCCGTAAATTGTTTTCAAAAGTTGCATCTGAACAAGCGATAGATCAACATCCGTTGTTGGGAAGAATCCATAAACTGTTTTCAGAAGTCTTGAGAAGAAACTGAACAAGCGATAGGTTAACATCCGTTACTTGGAGAACCCGTGAACTGTTTTCAGAAGTCTTGAGAAGAATCTGAACAAGCGATAGGTTAACATCCGTTACTGGAGAACCCGTGAACTGTTTTCAGAAATCTTGAAGTTGAATAAGCAATAGAGCAACATCCGTTGTTGGGAAGCGTCCGTAAACTGTTTTCAAAAGTTGAGAAGAGTCTGAACAAGTGATAGGTTAACATCCGTTACTGGAGAACCCGTGAACTGTTTTCAGAAATCTTGAAGTTGAATAAGCAATAGAGCAGCATCCGTTGTCGGGAAGCGTCCGTAAACTGTTTTCAAAAGTTGCATCTGAACAAGCGATAGATTAACATCCGTTGTTGGGAAGAATCCATAAACTGTTTTCAGAAGTCTTGAGAAGAATCTGAATAAGCGATATGTTAGCATCCGTTACTTGGAGAACCCGTGAACTATTTTCAGAAGTCTTGAAGAGGAACCGGTGTAGGGCTTCCTGATGATGCGTTCGTGTAAAACTGCATTTGAATGAATCTGAATAAGTATCAGAATGTCGCCATGTCCGGGTCACATCTGAACTATTTCTAGATGAATCTCGGAAAATGATATTTGTCTGTCGACTGATCTTACCTGAAAAGGTAAAGGGTTAGTTGTACGCAATGTTATGATGCATGATGCAATGTATGTGACATCCATGTTTATGATATGAATGTGATGAATGCGCATGTAAGCTGATAAGCTATCTTGCTGAGGATAAATGAATCCTGGATGGCTGAAGATAAAAGCATCTTGACTGCTGCTGGGGAAAAAAATTCCTGGGCTGCTGCTGTGGAGGGCAAGAATCTTCAATTGTTAAAAATGAGAAGTCTTGGGACCATCGTTGGGGAAATCAGAAGCTTGGGTTGTATGCCAAACTACTGGGGTCTTCCTGTTTTGAGGAGATCTGTGTAGGATTTCCTGATGATGAGTCCGTGTAAAACTGCATCGGGTTTTTGAACACTTTTGACATTCGAATGCCCCAAGTGGTGATGTAGATAATTTCCTGGCTTGTTACAGGTGTTGATCCATAATCAGTCGTTCACAGATATCTTCCTAGCTTGTTACAGGTGTTGATCTGGCACTAGTCGTCAATAGATATGCCCTGGCTAGATACAGGAATCGAATCTTCAAACTCTTCAGACGTGCCCTGGCTAGATACAGGAATCGAGTCTGGAAATAGTCGTCAACAGATATGTCCTGGCTGGATACAGGAACCGAATCTGGAAATAGTCGTCAACAGATATGCCTTGGCTGGATACAGGAATCGAATCCGGAAATAGTCGTCAACAGATATGCCCTGGCTGGATACAGGAATCGAATCTTCAAACTCTTCAGACGTGCCCTGGCTAGATACAGGAATCGAGTCTAGAAATAGTTGTCAACAGATATGCCCTGGCTGGATACAGGAGTCGAATCTGGAAATAGTCGTCAATAGATATGCCCTGGCTGGATACAGGAATCGAATCTTCAAACTCTTCAGACGTGCCCTGGCTAGATACAGGAATCGAGTCTGGAAATGTGATAGTTGATTTGTTAAACACTTTTGACATTCGAATGCCCCAAGTGATGATGAAGGAGTCTTGAATCAGATTACTCTGCATATTGAGAGATTTCTTGAAATCTTGACTGGACTGCCCCAGATTAACTGGACTTTGAAAGATCTGTTGGACCTTGACTGGACTGCCCCAGGTTAATTGGATTGTGCTATGTCATGCCCCTTGTTGATAGGAGATTTGTAATGGAAGTGTCGTCCTTTTGAAGTGATTTTAACTCACTGAGAGAGTTTTCGTTCCTCCGAACATTCGCTGTATGAATTTCTTCGCTGTCAAACAAAAAGCCGAATGTAGACAGTGATATTCAAGCAATGCAAAGTTTATGTTTGTCTCGAAGTTTTGCAAAATGCGTTTTTTAGCAGAAAACTGTTTTATAAGACAGATCAACACAAGACTTAGAGCAAAGCCTTACAGGAGTCAGGATACCTTTTGTAACAGTATGCTTTCGAACTAACCCAAGCTTCAATTAGGACTTTTGAAGGGTTGTAACGTGGCTTGGTTCACGGTTTAAGAAACAAAGGATAAAGGCTCAAAGTATATTTGTACCCACCCGTTCTTCGTGATGTTCTTCATACCTAAGCTCAGTTAATTGTGCGTCGCACTCTGCTTTGAGTTTGGAACGACTTTTGGGCGATGGTTCACCAGTTGAATTTGGGAGACAGTCATCATCTCCTTTTTTCTTTTTCAACATTTTTCATGTTGTTGAGGATTTTGTAATGACCTCACTATTTTGATTTTGATTTGTTATCCCTAACTTTTGCCTGACTGTTCCCATTTTTCGAGATTACAGTCAGCGGGATGCCCCAGCTTTCTTGAGCTTTCTTTACAGGTTTTGGCTTGGTGGGCTTTTCTCTTTTGAGAGATTGACTGTCTATGTGATAGGGAACCACCCTTGTCTTTGGATTCCAAAGGAATGCTTTTCTTTTTTTGACGTCGTTCGTTGTATTACGAACTGAGAGTTTGCGACTTCAATGCGCGTTTTTCTTTAGAATTAACTGAGGTACTACCCTGCCCCGGGTTTATATCAAAGGTTTTGATTGTTTAGAACAGAAAACTCCTACTTCTTTGGCTCGAAGGGGTTGACTAGGGATTATCTTCCTTATAACTCAAGTGTTTGGGATTTGAAAGAAATACCTGTACATCATCAGCAAGGTCTGTTCAAAAGCATACTGTATAAGATCATGGTATTGTTTCGTCATCCTCTCTCTAAAGGCTTGCAGCTTTTTATCAAGAGTTAAATATCATAAAGAAAGCATAAGAGTAGTGAAACGCATGGATGAATTCAAGACAAACATATGCAATGCATTAATGAAAACAGAGTTTAACATCAACAGATAATTGTTTGACAACAAAAGAAATTACAACTTTGAAAATTCAAAATGAAGCAAAAGTCTTTCAGTTTGAGCTTTGTCACTTCAGGTGGAGAACCCCTTAACGGAAGATTTTCATCTCGCCGTCTGGCATGAATTCCAGCACTCCAATGTCGATCAGATCTTGAATCTTGTTCTTCAAGGCCCAACAGTCGTTGGTGTCGTGTCCCGGGCTGTAGGAGTGGTAAACACAAAATGCGTCGGGACGATAGTTAGGAGAGGAGGTATTGAGCTTCTGAGGAGGATCCCTTAAGGTAAGCAGGTTGACCTCCAACAGGCGCTTCAGTATGAAGAATGATGGTATCTCAGTCTCCGTGAACTGTCTTCCCGACGTTTCTTGCTTACGCCGATTACCCCGTTGACGCTGGCGAGGTTGTTGATGGGCTTGTGACCCTGAAGCAAGCAAAGGAGCTTTCCCCTTGTCTTCTTGAGTGGCTGGAGGCTGAGTGGTGACTTGCTCTTCAACCTCAGATGTTTGCCCCAATTAGTTGTTTGGAAGCAGTTGGCGGACAAGGACTCTGAGTTCCTCTTGTCTTTGAGATAGGTCTTGGATGAGAGCCATTTGGCCCACCAACTGTCCCATCACTTGGGTCCTCAATGTTGTCAGATCAAACTGCAGCTCCGCAAGCTGATCACTCCTGGCATTGTTTGAATTCTCCAAGCTCTTTGTGAGGAGAGCTTTCATCTCTTCTTGCCCCAGAGACAAGTTCAGGAACATCTCCTGCAGCTGAGCAGTCTGGTCTTGGATGTCTTTGACAGACCTTTCTAGAGCCATCTCTTACTGAAATAAATAGCAGGAGAGTAAGGAAACCTGAAAAAGGAAAGACTGTCAAAATGCAATGCATGATATGTGGATGCATGCTTTCAAGGATCTCTTGGGGTAAACACAAGAAAATGTTAGAGGTTGAACTTTGCTCTTTGATTGGAGAACTTTGCACCGGTGGATGTCTTTCCACTAGAATCAAGCTCACCATGTCGAGTGGGTCATAGCCACTGATTCAAGTTGTTGTACTTGATCTTTGATTGGAGAACTTTGTATTGGTGGATGTCTTTCCACGAGAATCAAGCTCACCATGTCGAGTGGGTCATAGCCACTGATTCAAGTTGTTGCACTTGATCTTTGTTTGGAGAACTTTGTATCGGTGGATGTCTTTCCACGAGAATCAAGCTCACCATGTCGAGTGGGTCATAGCCACTGATTCAAGTTGTTGTACTTGATCTTTGTTTGGAGAACTTTGTATCGGTGGATGTCTTTCCACGAGAATCAAGCTCACCATGTCGAGTGGGTCATAGCCACTGATTCAAGTTGTTGTACTTGATCTTTGACTGGCATTTGTTTAGAGGAGAAACCTCTTGCCCCTTTGGTAGATGTATGGTTCAACGTAACCCTGCATCAAAAGAACCCTCGAGATCCTTGAGATGGTTATTGAAAATGCTATGGTATGATGTCATGATGTTATGTACATGTATGCACAAAAAGCAAGTGAGTGTATATACAGACAAACATATTCACACAAAGCAAACAAGTCCTTAGGTTTAGGCTTGCATGAGGTTCAGGTACTACCCTCTTTCAGTTTCGTTGGTTAAAACCTGTCCTATAAAAAGTAATCGGGTTCTAGAGGATCTCAAATCATTGGCTACCCTCAATCGGTCATAACTCCAGCATCGCTATCTTTTCTTGCGGCCGGAACCATCGCGAGAGTTTAGCCTCAATGAGTGTAGCATACTGCTACCGTTCTAATGGCCAAGTTGGGTCAATTTAGGGTTCTAAGGTCGGTTGGTGCTTAATGACTCCTTGGAAGACCCATATTCTCCCCGTTTCAACACAAGGGATATCGGTACAGACCAAGGTGCCACACCAACGTAGCCACTGCTTCACCCATGTCGGTATACCCCGGACAGGTCCCTCGCAGATTATGCTACCTAAAAAGGTTTCCCCCAGATCCGGGTTAGGATCTATGAAACTCCGATGCAAAGCCCACAAATGTAAAAGCAAACAAAGCAATCAATTGAAAACAAAGGTGATCTAAACCCTAAGGTAACCCCACTTTGGGTAGTACTCCCCAGCAGAGTCGCCAGTTCTGTGATACGGTGGGAGAACTGACTATGAGTTTTGCGTTTGTATTCGCACTTGTTCGGTTGAGCAAGAGTCGCCACCGACTTTTTATTTTATCCTAAAGGAAAGGTTGAAAAAGCACAGCAAAAACCTTTTGAGATATTTCGTGGGTCCGGGGGGTAGATAATGAATAGGGAAGGTGTTGTACCCCAAAATTTTCCCTCCCATATTCTTCAAAATTGGCCAAGTCAAAGCTTCAAAATCTCCCCAAGGGTTGCACAGTTCAAGGGCCTCCTAACAGTCAAAAACTAGGGTTTTGGTTCTGACAAAGAAATGGAAGTTTCCAAGGGTCCAATCAAGTCCCACATGCCTACAAACATGGTCAAGCATCATCATGCCAAGTTTCAAGACTTACAGCACAAAATTGCACAGTCAAAAACCCTAATTGCACTACAGTCAACTGCAGGGGCAAAATGGTCATTTGACAGTCAAAAGTTCAAATTTTTGGTCAACATCTCATTTTGAAGCCACAAACATCATTTGATCAATGCTTGATCATGATTCTCAAAGTTTGGCTCAAAAAGTCTCAAGATGCAAAAGTTTCTATTTTTGGACAGCTGAAAAAGTCAACTGTAACTTGACCAAGGCATAACTTTCACATGGATTATCAGAAAAATTCCATCCAAAGCTCATTTTTAAGAGAATGACATTTCCTACAACTCCTCTTCACACTTCAAGTCCAAGAAATGCTTTCACAAAAAGTTATCAATTTCAACATTATAGGTCATTTTCAAAAGTCAACAAAAAGGGACTTTAAGTCAAAGGCCATAACTTGGGATTGGTAAATCAAAATGACATGGGACCAAAGACATTGGTTAGAGGACTCAAAAACTATTCCAAAATGTCCAATAACATGAGCAAATCTTAAAAATTGAGCAAGTTATGCCTTGTGGAAGTTGGGAAATTTTTGGATATTTTGAAAAGTCAACATTGCTTCAAATGACCTAAAATTGCTAATGGGCCTCCTTTTCTTCCAAAATCCATCATCCAAAGCATGTGCACGACCATTTGGCCCAAAGGGAAGTTTTTTATCATTTTTATTTATTTATTTGGATTTTTAATTATTAATAATTCATTTAATTAAAATAAATAGGTGAAAAATACTAAACCTAATGTTTTAAATCTTTTTGTGCATAAAATATCTCCAAGATTTCGTGCAAATCAGGTTAGGAAAGAATCAAAGGTAATTGGATATGATTGAGACCAAATATGCTTGAAAAAGATTGAAAAACATTATGCATGAAAATCAAATCTTCCATACATCAATTCCTTGATTCCTTGGACAAGAAAACCTACCCTAATCATTCACATATAAGTACTCATGTAAACCCTAATGCCAAGAACCTCTCGGCTGCGCCAGAATTCCATAGCCAACTTTGCAAT
The DNA here is from genome assembly GCA_948472305.1 of Vicia faba. Taxonomy (NCBI): domain Eukaryota; kingdom Viridiplantae; phylum Streptophyta; class Magnoliopsida; order Fabales; family Fabaceae; genus Vicia; species Vicia faba. Next base: position 1,211,837,919 of record OX451736.1, on the reverse strand, counting down.
TTGATCAAAAAAGTTCAAATCTGAAAACCATCTTCCAGTGCGTTTAAAGGCCAAATAACCATTCCATCACCTTCCTGAGACTTCAAGGAAGGTTTTCAGATCAAAACCAACCGTCCTAACGCAGAGAAACGGTAGAACAACTTCGTCCTGTTCATGTTTTCTTTCAAATGCTTGCATCATGAATCATACGTTTTTAGTAATTTTTAACATTTGATTTATGTTCATTGTTTAATTCTAAAGCTAACTGTGTGGTTTGATTGAGTTTTCGTGCACCATTGAGGAATTCACCATTGATACAGACTAGGGTTTTTCAAGCTTTGAATTGGGCACTTTTAAATGTTGTAAAATTGGAACCTCTCAATACCATGACCAAACTCAGCATGATTGGACGATTGGAATAGATACCTCGCGCTCAATTTATGAGCTACCGCAAGCTAATCGCTATTTTCTGGAATGACATATTTTGGAACGGTTCAAAACCGTTGCTAATTGTTTTTTGTTTCAGGAAAAAATAGAACGAGGAAGAAGACGCTTAGGTGGCGAGGCATAAGTGGTTAATTTGAATTTCGCGCGAAAAAATACTATTAACCATTGTTTTGAGTTATATTAATTGTTTTCTCTATTATATTCAAAACGCGCTAGGTGGCTCAGTGGCAAGCAGGTGTACTGGTGACCTTCAGGACCTGGGTTCGATCCCAGGTCCCCACCCCTTTCCAATGTTATTTTTCTATTCATGTTTCTATGCAGTTTCGTTGCAAGGGAGCACCATACGTCCCTCAAATCCAGCTTGCCACTTGGCCAATCATACCAATCCAAGGGACCAGATCTGAAGACCATGGTGAACCTCAGTCAACACACATGCGCGCTAGCTGAAAAGTCAATCAGGCCAGAAGTTAATGGGCCTGAAATACTGGGTTATACCTCTCAATTGGGGACAGACCCCCCCTAGGTTTGCAATCTTTTATATTTTTTTTCATTTTTTATTTATCTCAATTATTGTTTTTTTAATTAATTCCTTTAATTTAATATTTTCATAAAAAATATAAAAACAATATAAAATCAGAAAAAGACAAAAAAATAAGTATTTTTATTTAATATTATTTTTTGTAAATAAATAACATTAATTGATTTTAGTTTTAATTTAGGTTTAAATCTTAATATTTTTCTAATAAACTTAAAATTTGTAGAATTAGGGTTTGTATTAATTTTTTATCCCTTTTCTTTTCTTTTCTCTAAATAATTAAATATTTCCTATTATTTTTATAAATCAAAATTGCATGTAAATAATTAGGTTAATTTAGGTTTAACTTTAATACTTTCTTAATAAACTAAAAAACAATTAGAATTAGGGTTAGCATTTTAATTTCAATTAATCTTTCTCATTAAAACCATAAATGCAAAAAATCTCAAAAAAACAATTTCCTTTTCTTTTAATTTAATTAATTTAATAATAATTTAATTTCATTAAAAAGGGTCCAACGCCCTCGCTTTCAATTATTGATTTGTTTCGCGCATTTTATTTTATTTCTTGTAAATATTAATGTAATTCTCCCAAAGCCGTGTAATTTCATAATTTCTCGCACTTTACTTTATTTATTTACTTTCTGTCAAATCGGGTCCTGGAAATTTTGGCGATGTGGACCCGCGCCTTTGTAATAGTTTAGAACTTTACCTTTCCCGCACTTTTTTTTTAACTATTAAATAAATGCATGCAAGAATGAATGATTAAATAAAAACAAATGCATAGATCACCTTTAACATGACAAGACAAAAATAAACGAATCTGACACACAAATCGCACACACCACCCCTAGGGTACGCCTCACTGTTGCCTTGCCTCGAAAGGTGATCGTCGAGTAGAGGATGTCTTAGTAAGTCCTCATGATCCGGGAACCTGGCATGAGGGTAGATTCTAAGGTGTCTTCCCATTGCTCCGGTGATCACCATGTCCCGAACTTTGAATTGACCCGAACACCTCCAACGGTGGTGCTACTTACCTCTCAATGGTGGGATGGCACTACTTTAAAGGACATTTACACAGACGAATTCCTTAGGGTAGGTAGACAACTCTAGATACTTGCTCTAATTTCAAACAAAATTCGAAAATACTTTTCACACCAACACATTTTCAAAAAGCTTTCGAAAGCAATTTTTCAAACACTCTTGAGGACCGATACAAGAGTCGAACTGGAATTTTCAAAGAAACTTTTTAAAACCCACAGTTAAAAAGCAAACAAACCATTTTTGAAAACACAAATGAGCAAGTATCTAAGAGCCCATGGATAACCATGGATAGAAAGGGTGCTAACACCTTCCCTTTCTATAACCTACCTCCCGAACCGAGAGCAATCTCTTTAAGGAATTTTTCTGTGCTTTTGTCCTTTCCATTTGGAGAAAATAAAAGACGGTGGCGACTCTTGCTTCCGCGACATTTCGCGAACCAGCGTTAAACAGTCAGTTCCAGATCCACCGATCACAGAACTGGCGACTCTGTTGGGGATAATTATAAAAGTGAGGTGTACCTTAGGACTAAGATCACTTGTGTTTTCAATTGTCTGAATTGCTTGCTTTATTATTGTGGGTACTGTCTTGGGAGTTCTATAGATCCTAGCCCGGATCTGGGGGATACCTTCTTAGAAAGTAGCAACAAGGCTGTGAGGGAACTGTGCGGGGTATACCGACATGGTTGAAGCAGTCTGCTACGTTGATGTGACACTTTGGTGAGTACCGGTAACCCTTGAGTTCAGTCAAGGAGAGTACGGGGCCGCCGCGTGGTGTCGTGAAGCATCAACTGACCTTAGGAACCTTAATTGAACCATCTTGGCCTCTTTAGGGTAGTGAGATAACTGACTTTGGTGCAGTCCGAGGTTGGTTGATACTCGATACTACACTCAATTGAGGGTTGTTTTCTTGGAATATTTCAGTCGCCAGTTCAGTGGCTAAATCGAAACGATGAACAATGAAAGCAATCCAATGATATTGGGACCCTTAGAACCCGGTTACTTCTGATAGGACAGGTTTTGAGCCCACCAACTTCAAGAGGGTAGTACCCCAAACTTCATGTTGGCCTAAACTCTAAGGGCTCTTTGTGTGACTTGTGTGCCTTCATACTTTGACTACTTGCATGCTTGTTATCTGACACATAAGCTACTTGCAGGTTTTGTTTATAGTCCCTAATTGGGACTCGTAACAGGGTTTACTAGGTCTCTTGCAGGTTTTATTTATAGTCCTTAATTGGGACTCATAACAAAGTATACTGAGTTCTTGCAGGTTTTGGTTTGTAGTCCTTAACTGGGACTCATAACAGGGTTTACTAGGTCTCTTGCAGGTTTTGTTTATAGTCCTTAATTGGGACTCATAACAAAGTATACTGAGTTCTTGCAGGTTTTGGTTTGCAGTCCTTAATCGGGACTCATAACAGGGTTACTTACATTACCCCATGCATACCATAACATCATACCATTGCATGCATCCTAACCCATTTCAAGGATCTCAAGGGCTTGTGATGCAGGTCATGATAAATCAAACACCTAGCAAGGGGCAAAGAGGATTTATTTTCCTCTAGCCAAGGTTGTCAGGGGCTATGACCCACTTGATATGGTGAGCTTTGACACTTGAGGAAGGTTGCCCTAGCCAAGGTTGTCAGGGGCTATGACCCACTCGATATGGTGAGCCTTTTGACCCTTGAAGAAGGACTCTCAACAACGTGAAGTTCCTTCAATCAAGCTACCAGTTCCAAATTCTAACAAATTTTCTTGTTTACCCCGCGAGGTCCTTGAAAACATTACATGCATGTCATACACATCATTGCATAACAGGTACCCTTGTTGCAGGTCACTTACCCTTCTCGCTGTTTATTTCAGCAATGGCTTCCCAACAAGATAACCAGGGTCTTCATGCTCAAGAGACTCAGTTCAGGGAGATCTTTTTAAGCCTATCCAAGGGGCAAGAGGAGCTAAGGACACTTCTCATGGAGACTTTGGTCAGGAACAGCGCTGAGGACGAACGGCTGGAACACTTGCAAGCTGAAATGGATGCAATGAAAGCCCAAATGCTGGGGCAGGGGACTGCCATTCAAGGGTTAGCTCAAAGACAAGAAGAGCTCGGAGTTCTCATCAACCAACTGCTTCAGAATAACCAACTAGGGCAAATGTTTAAGGGTAAAAAACCAGTCGTTGTTCAACCACCTTTGAGACGAGGAGATAAGGGGAGAGCTCCTCAAATGGCTCCAGCGTCACAAATTCAGCATCAACCTCACCGGCTTCAGCCAGACAAGTCCAAGAGGCAGTTCACCCCGCTCAACATGTCGCTGTTTCAAGCTTTACAACGCCTGTTGAGACTGAATTTGATCACATTAAGGGCTCATCCCCAGAACCCCAACACGGCACATCCTGCTTATGATCCCAATAAAAGGTGTGCCTACCACTCTGCCTGTCCGGGACACGATACAAATGAGTGCTGGGTGTTGTACCCCAAAATTTGCCCTCCCATTTCCTCAACATTTTCTCATCACAAGACCTTTGAAGATCAAGATCCAATTAGGGTTTCCTCTGCTCAAGACTTCTCCTTGCACTGTGGACTCAAATTAGGGTTTGTGTTTGCCTAAAGATGTTTTGACCTAAAATGCCTAAGATGACTTTCATGCTTCATATTGGACTCCCAAGTTTACCCATACCAAGTTTCAAGTCTTGATTCCAAGTTTTTCCCAGTCAATTGGACAGTTGATCTAGAAATCAGCTGTATTGGGGAAAAAGTCAACTGTGGCCAATTGACAGTCAAATCTCATAAAATTTGGTCCACATCAACATTTTGAATTCATATGGACCATCTGATCAAGTTTGAATCACAATTCCCCAAGAAATTTGATCAGATCACCAAAAGGGCAAAATGGTCATTTTTAGGGTTTTGACTGCACAAAGGCAATTTTTGACTGTTTGACCTAGCCAATGGCAAACCAAGCTCACATATGGACTCAAGGACCCCATGGGATTATCTTGACATGTTCATCAAGCTCAAAAGATCCCAAGTACACAAGATTGACAGTTGAATTTCCCAGTCAATTGATCAATTTTTACTGTATACTGAAAAGTCAAACTTTGACTTTTTGGTCAAAATCAAGAGTCAAGATTCATTTTTCATCAAAACATGCCAAATTATGAAACTTGTTCACCAAGAAATGTCAAAATGCAAATTAGGGTTTGAAAATGGAATTTTTCATAACTTAGAATTTTTCTAAGTTATGGAAAACCCTAATTTTTTCCCAACTTTGCCCCATCTTTTCACCATGATCCATTTGGATTCAAACAAAAGTCAAAACATGAAAGTTGTAGCTTGTTGCAAAATCTACAACTTTGATTCACAAAGTTTTCTCATTTGAAGCTTGTATCTCAAGTTATGATTTTTTGAATAAGGGCACTAAACCATCTTTTAACTTAGTGAAATTTGACCTATTTTGACAAGGTTTTCTACCCTACTTCAAGGCCACTTTTCATACCCTTCCACTTGGAATTTCAAATTGCATTTCAAAGATGGATTGTAGTACACATTCCAAGCTTTCCAAAATGTCCAAGAACTCATCAAACAACCTCATAACTTGGGAGATTCGAATTTCACAAGTTGGCAAAAATTCACTTTTGTTCTTCATCAAGACATGTTCATAACCTTGCCAATTTGAATTCAGTTTGCTTTATGCTTAATTACAGGTCCTTGAACCAATCCATACTCAATAATTTAATGCATATTCAATGTGTTAAGGTCATGTTCTTTGTGTTCTAACATTGCATAATGGTTTAATCCTAAACTAGATAAAGTGGAATTTCCATTTTTGAAAAGTTTAGCTTTATGTCAAGTTTGTAATCCAACAAAGTACAAAGAAGATCTGGTTAACACAAGATTATGGGCATAACACACTGATCAAGAGGAGTTGATGCAGCACATTAGGGGGTCCTATACTGACCTAGAACACCAATTTGCTTTTGACAGCTTAAGTGTGAAGAAAGGTCCATAACATAGGCTATCTCTCATATCAGTCAAGACACACAGCACAAAAGATATCAAACACATTCCATAGACCACATTGAAGCTTTTGCTCGAGCCATTTGCCTTTCAAACACCCTCCATCTCAGAATCATCCTCAAACTGCACAAACAGGGGTGCCCCTGCAGTTTGAGTGCAATCTCTCATTCCCTTCAAACATTTCTGTCCAAACCTGTTCCTCTACCTTCCTTACAACATATGCAAGCTATCCATAAGCTAAGGCACGATCTGTAGTTGCTCTAACCACTTCCACCATTTTCACATCTTTAACTTGCAGGTGAAGTTCTATAGTTTGATACAAGAAGCTTCAAGACAAAGTGAGCATTGAAAAAGCATCCCTGGACTTCAAGGAAGCTTTTCCAATCATTAAATTGCACTGAAAGTCTCTCATTCTCCACATAGAAGTTCAACTGCACAGGTAAAAGTTTGAATTCGTATCTCTCTTATTAGGCATCTTTAGTCTTAAGTTTGTGAAGAAACAAAGTCCTACTCATAGCCCTGAACATGTACATAGCCTTACTTTTCATTTCTTTTGTCTGAGTGAAGAGAATTTTAGCTCTGAAAATGGTAGAAAAACTAGGTCAGAAAAGAGGGGGAGAGAAATTCTCTCTCATCTGGGAGAGATAGGTCATGTTCTTTATATGGTTGAAACCGTCTCTTAATGCTCTACACTTTTCATGTTATGAGTTTTGCTTGAAAGTCCAGGAATCCAGAGTTAGAAAACGCGTGTTCTGTGAGAAGAAAGATGTACAGAGGTTGAAGAAGAAGTGATCTGGGCTGGGCCTGGATTTGTTTCCTTTTCACACCCCATTTTTCGGTTTACACCCCCCTGAGCCCATTTGTTTATTTTTCAACATTTTTGACTTTTTCTTTTTGGGTTGACTTTGTTTATTTTTTCTCATGCCATTAAAATTTTTAAAATATTTTTTTCCATCATTTTTGTATTTATGGCATATTTGTTTGTTTATTTCTTTTATTTATATACAAATATATATATACACTATTATTAAAATAAATAGAAAATAATGAAAATACATTTTTTTTATTTTTATTTTTACTTTCTGAAAATATTTTACACAAAAAAAAAAGTACTTTTATTTATTTTATTAAAATATTAAATAAATATTTATTTTGTATAATACTCATTTAGGGTTTAATATATATATATACATGTTTATTAATATATTTAAGATAAAAATATAAAATACTTGATTTTCTTCATTTTTATTAATATTTGATACAAAAATACTTTTTTTCACAAAATACTTCATTTTATTTTATTTTTGTACATAATAAATAAATAGTAGAATTAAATTAGATGATAATACTTTTTATATAAAAATTAGGGTTTTTCACCTTAAGTCCAAAATACTAAAAAATAAATACATTTTTATTTTCTTTTTTTTCCTTTTACATAAATATTTTCTCATACACATAAAAAACTTTCCTTTTTTACATTTCACATATTTATTTTATTTAAATTATGCCATTTATTTACCATGCAAATATCCAATTGTTGTAATAATCTAGATTTAAATTCTTGTCAATATCCCCATTTGAACATTTGTACCCCCCTTCCCATATTTGGTTTTGTAATAGCTTAGTAATTTTAATTTCGCACTTTATTGCTTTCTAAATAATAACATGCTAGAATTAGGGTTTGTATGCGAAAAAACGATAAAAAAATAGTTTGACCTAATACAAGATAAACAAGCATGAAAATGGACACACAAATCACACTTGCACCCCCCCCTAGGGTATTCCACTTGTTGCCTTCAAATAATGGGCCATATTGTATGTTGAACATCTTTGGGCAAAGCAAACAGTTTGAATGATCATAGTCCCTCGATAAAACTTTTCAAAACAAACAAAACAAATGATCAAGTCCCTTAGAGAAATTGCCCAAAGACATTTAACGTTGTTACAATTATGGTCTAAACGATGACCCGCGCCTGTCCCTCTCACATCCTAACACAAGGTTGCCCACCAAATACAATGGTGGTGCAAACTTGTTAAAAGGGTTAAAACATAACAATAATCTTTTTGAGAAATTTAGGAGTAGATAACCTCTTAGTTACTTGAATTAACTTGCAAAACAAAACACTTGCCTAATTTCAAAACCACAATCCACAACACTTTCAAAACAACTTTCAAAAACAAAATGAAAACCTTTTCAAAAGACATACATCTTTGTATACATCCCCACATGGATCATTACAAAGGTTGCCACCACATTGGCATCTTTTCAAAACATTTTCAAAAAAAACCACACACTCAAGCACCATTTAAAACAATTGAAAACAAAAGGCAAGTGATCTAAGCAAGTAACTAAGAGCCCATGGATAACCATGGATAGAAAGGGTGCTAATACCTTCCCTTTCTATAATCTACTCCCCGAACCCAAGAAAACATCTCAAAAGGTTTTTGCTGTGCTTTTTAACCTTTCCTTAGGATAAAATAAAAAGTCGGTGGCGACTCTTGCTAACCGCAACATTTGCGAATACAAACGCAAACCTCAAGTCAGTTCTCCCACCGTATCACAGAACTGGCGACTCTGCTGGGGAATACTTTTAAAGTGGAGTAACCTTAGGGTTTAGATCACCTTTGTTTTCAATTGCTTGCTTTGTTTGCTTTTACATATTGTGGGCTTTGTATCGGAGTTTTATGGATCCTAACCCGGATCTGGGGAAACCCTTTTAGGTAGCAATAAGGCTGTGAGGGAACTGTGCGGGGTATACCGACATGGTTGAAGCAGTCTGCTACGTTGATGTGGCACTTTGGTGTGTACCGGTAACCCTTGAGTTCAGTCAAGGAGAGTACGGGGCCGCCGCGTGGTGTCATAAAGCATCAACTGACCTTAGGAACCTTAATTGAACCATCTTGGCCTTCTTAGGGTAGTGAGATAACTGACTTTGGTGCAGTCCGAGGTTGGTTGATACTCGATACTACACTCAATTGAGGGTTGCTTTCCTGGAATATTTCGGTCGCCAGTTCAGTGGCTAAATCGAAACGATGAACAATGAAAGCAATCCAGTGATATTGGGACCTTTAGAACCCGGTTACTTTTGATAGGACAGGTTGAGCCCACAAAACTTCAAGAGGGTAATACCCAGACCCCATGCAGGCCTAAACTCTAAGGGTTTGTGTGACTTGTATGCTTTACCATGTTTGCCTTTGTGAATGTTTATAGTGCATTTAATCATCACATCATTACATCATACAAACATCATGAGCATTGACTAACCGTTTCAAGGGTTTCGGATCTTCATCTTTGTTCTTGTTTTATAGGACATGGAAACTGTTCGCAGAAAGACAATTCCGATTAGCCTTGTAAAGATCCCTCCTCAGCTTAAGGAGCTTCTGTCCAGAATTCCCGAGAGTTCTTCATTCAGTGAGAGACATGGAAGACTCATCAACTTGGTTAACACCAACATTGAGGAGGACTTGATAAAGGTCCTGTTCCAATTCTTTGACCCTCTGCATCACTGTTTCACCTTCCTGGATTATCAGTTGGTGCCTACATTAGAAGAATTCTCCCGACTTCTGAAGGTCCCTATCCTCGATCAACTACCCTACAACGGTACGGAAAAGGAACCCAGACTTGAAGAGATTGCTAAAGCCTTGCACCTACAGACATCCGACCTCAAAGGACATTGGGAAGCGAGAAGTGGTATCAAAGGGTTCTTAGCTAGGTTTCTGTTTGATAAGGCCCAAGAATGTTGGAACTCTCTTGACCTACGAGCTTTTGAAGAAGTTGTAGCCCTCCTTGTCTATGGTTTGGTGTTGTTCCCTAACCCAGATCAGCTTATCGATGTCAGTGCTGTCCAGATCTTTATGACCAGGAATCCTATACCTACACTGTTGGGGGACATCCTTCACTCATGTTACACTCGAACCATGAGAAGAAGGGGTGTCCTTTTGTGTTGCACTCCTCTCTTGGGAAGGTGGTTTATTTCGCATCTTCCACAAACAGTTTTGAAGAACGAGCGGGGTTTGAGATGGTCACAACGGTTAATGACTCTCACGCATGCAGATATACATTGGTGTCCTAGGTCCCGGGAAGACGTCACTATCATTGATCGTTGTGGGGAATACCCTAATGTTCCCTTATTTGGAATCAAAGGAGGTATAACCTACAATCCATGCCTGGCTTGGAGACAGTTTGGTTATGCTCGGAAGGATGGCCCTCATGACATGTTAATTCCTGACATAGTCTTCGACTTCGACAACGATACTCAAGGGCTTCGTCAGAGATTTATCAGAGCTTGGAGGATGCCGAGTAGGATAGACAGCAAAACACTGGGGCACCGGAACTCCATCCCGTTGGAACCTTACCTCAAGTGGGTACGAGCCCGCTCTCAGAAGTTAGTAATGCCTTACCCTCACATGTTACCTGTAATCAAAGAGCCAGTCTTGGAAGGAGAAGCATCCTACACCATTCAACATCCCGACATGCCCACCTCCTGGGAAGAGATGCAGAAGAGCTGGATCCAACTTAAGGAAGAGCGGAATTCTCTTGAGACCAGTCTACATGCTAGTGAAAAGAAGGTCCTGGAACTCACCCGCCTGCTGCACGAGGAAAGGAATCTCAACACCTACATCGCGCCAAAAAGGATGCGCAATGTCTTTTTACCTTAAGGAGTTTATTTTGTAATATTTGGCCCGTGAGGCATTTATGTACTAACGAATTTCTCCTTATTAATATGATGTGCGTTCCTTTTTGTCTACAACAAAGTTTGAATGTTCTAAATCCTTGAATGCATTGCATACATACGCATTCCATTGCACCATATGCATAGCAGGTACCCTAATTCACAGGTTGCTTAATTTTCTTCGCTGTTTGTGTGCACAGTCATCATGAATTCGGAGTCATCCAGTGAGCAAGCAATCAAGGCCCTTCAGGCCCAAAGTGCACAGTTTCAAGAAATGGTCCTAAGCCTAGCCCAGGGTCAGCAAGAGTTGAAGACTCTACTCCTGAAGAAGAAGAAGAAAAAGAGGACGGCAATGTTCAACACCGGACGCAGATTTGGGAACACACTCCACAATGAAGCTGATCCAACCACTTCTTCTGCTGAGAAAAACAGTCCCCAAGGGGGAGAAGCTCCTAGTCCCGCAGTCTCCGACAACGAGACGGACTATAACGAGGAACAATACCCACCTGCTGCTGACAGATATAAACAATTGGAGGACCGTTTGAGCGCTATGGAAATTCAGAACGTGCCGGGACTGGATTTCGGGGATTTGGGATTATCTTCTGGAGTAGTAATTCCACACAAGTTTAAGGCGCCTGCCTTCGCCAAGTATGATGGGGTCTCCTGCCCAAAGCTGCATCTGAGGTCGTATGTAAGGAAAATCCAACCTTACACGGCGGATAAAAACCTCTGGATTCACTTCTTCCAAGACAGCCTCTCAGGGTCACAACTTGAATGGTTCTACCAATTAGACGGAGCTAGCATCCGGCACTGGGAGGATTTGGCGACTGCTTTCTACAGACAATACCAATATAATTCTGATCTCGCTCCTACGCGTACCCAACTTCAGGGTATGTCTCTAGGGACGGGTGAAGGATTCAAAGAGTACGCTCAAAAATGGAGAGATTTGGCTGGCAGGGTGCAGCCTCCATTAACTGATCGAGAGCTGGTTGATATGTTTCTGGGAACGTTGTCTGGTCCGTTTTTCAATCATTTGGTTGGAAACTCCTCCGCTGGGTTCACAGATCTGATATTAACGGGAGAGAGAATTGAAGCTGGCATCAGGTCAGGCAAGATACAGAAGGCTGCCTCTACAAGTGCTGAGAAGAGGCCATTTAAGAAAGAAGCAAGTGCCGTCTATGGCCCTAGAAGACAAGTCAAGCCCGAAGGTCGCCAAGCCGTTAATGCTTTGGTCATCTCTAAACCTGTTGCTGCTCCTCAGCAGTACAATCAGCAAAGAAGTGAAAGGCCCAAGAGGCAGTATACCCGATTGAGTATGACATTATCTCAAATTTTACCCCAACTGTTATCCACCAACCTGGTGACCCTCAAAGAAGCTCCTAAGGTCGTCAACACTGCGTCCCCTAAATACAACCCGAATGCCCGGTGTGCTTATCATTCTGATAGTCCCGGGCACACTACTGATGATTGTTGGGCCTTGAGAAACAAAGTGCAAGATCTGATTGACGCAAAAGAAATTCAGTTTGAAGCGCCGGAAAGACCGAATGTTGTAACGGCTCCTATGCCCCAGCATAGGGTAAGTGCCATTGAGGAAGAAGTGTATGCTGTTTCGATAGATGAAGTTGTTACCCCTTTGAAGACTGTTAAGAAGAACCTACTGCGGGCCGGTTTATTTCCGGGTTGCGGCGAAGGTTGCCCATTCTGTGCTATTTCCCTATCTGATTGTCCCTTGCTAAAGTTGGGCATCCAAGGCCTAATGGATAGCAAGGAGATTTTATTCAAAAAGACTGCTGTTCAATTGGTTCCAATGAAAGAAGTTTCCGTGATCACCATCTTCAAAAATCCAATCAAGGCTCCCCCAAAGAAGCCTATTCAAATCTTGACAGTTGCGCCTGTGATCATTACTGTTCCAGGACCCCTCTCCTACGTGTCTGATAAGGCTGTCCCCTGGCATTATGGGGCAGACGTATATGTAAATGGAATCAAGCAAGAATTTGATGCTAGTGCCAGTATCTGCGATATCACTGGTCCGGCTAAAGTCACCCGCAGTGGCAGGCTCTTCTCGCCTGACATTGCGCCTCCCGCTATTCGAAGACCCCTCCTCATAAAACCTGCAAGTTTACCAAGTCCTGTTGCTGATCAAATGGTGTCCCCTGCTGCCGAGTCATCAAATGCTCGGGGCAAAGGGATTGAAGAAGAGCCTGCCCGGATGGAGGCACCAATACCCGTGAATGCTGAGGCCTCCCGACAAGAAATGGAGGAGATTCTGAAGATAATAAAGAAAAGTGATTTTAATGTTGTTGAGCAGTTAGGGCATACACCCTCCAAGATCTCCCTGCTCTCCCTATTGCTATGTTCCGAGGCTCACGCTAAGGCATTAATCTCATTTCTCAAGACGGCCCATGTGCCGCAGGAGACGTCTGCAGTTCAGTTCACTGACTGCATAGCAAATCTGACGGCGGACAACGGCTTGGGCTTTTCAGATGCCGACCTGACCGCAAAAGGAAGAAACCACAATGATGCCCTGCATGTCTCTATTGAATGCAGGGGCACTACTCTGGCACATGTATTGGTGGACACTGGTTCTTCCTTGAATGTTCTTCCGAAAAAGGCTTTGGATCGTCTGGATTATGAAGGCCTGGAGTTGAAACCCAGCAATATCATCGTCAGGGCCTTTGACGGTTCCAAGAGGATGGTTCATGGAGAGGTTAACATCCCTATTCGTGTGGGCTCTCAAGTGTTTGACTCTACCTTTTACGTGATGGATATACGTCCATCGTACTCCTGTCTGTTGGGTAGACCTTGGATCCACAAAGCTGGGGCAGTGACCTCCACCTTACACCAAAAGCTGAAGTATCCCGTCAGGGGGAAAATTGTCACTGTGCAAGGAGAAGAGGAGTATATGGTGAGCCATTTGAATTCCTTCAGGTACATCGAGATGGACGGAGAATTTATTGAAACTCCCTTCCAACATTTCGAGGAGGTACATCCAATTTCAGCAGCTGCGGAGACAATGGCCGAAGAGAATGATTCCTTGAAGATGGTTTCCCTAAGGGATGCCCGGGCTGTGGTTCAGAAAGGCAATGGTGCACACTGGGGTCAGCTTCCTGACTTCACTCAGAAGAACGACAAGTTTGGGCTAGGCTTTACTACAGAGGCTCAGAAGGCAATCCGCAAAGAGAAAATTGGAAAGGCTCCGGTGTTTATCTCCAGTTCAAGAGTGAACGCTATCGAGGAGGATGTGGAGGAAGCTGAGTTTGATAATTGGATCTACCCGACTGCTAGCGACGGACCAAGCAACTGGACATCAAAGGATTTTACCCCTATCACATTTGTCACGCAGTAATTGATTTCTTTTGATTTCCAAATTTGTAACAAACAATATGTTAAAACTCTGTTGGCTCGGTGTCCTGCCCGGGGCATCGTAGCTCCATTTGTGAGGGCTTTTTGTATGACATTTTCATATATCATCAATCAAAACATTGGACGTTTGTTGCATTTCAAATCTTGTGCTCCTTTTCTTTCTGTGTTATATATATTGCAAAACAACTATATTTACACACACTCACTTATACAGGTTTCAATCCACTCTGGATCTCACTGGCAACAGCTCTGCTACCGCCAGTTATGACTTCGAAAATCCGATCAACTTGGCCGAAGACGAAGGTGAAGATGATTGCGAAGTGCCTGGTGAACTCGCAAGACTGCTACTACAGGAAGAGAGGGCTATTCAACCACATGAAGAGCCTGTGGAGACAATTAACCTGGGTACTGAGACAGATAGGAAAGAGGTCAAAATTGGTGCCAATCTAGAGCTCAGCGTGAAGCAACGATTGATCCAGATGCTACAAGACTACATGGAGATCTTTGCCTGGTCCTATGAAGATATGCCTGGTTTGGATGCCGACATTGTAGTTCACCATTTGCCAACCAAGGAAGATTGCCCTCCAGTAAAGCAAAAAGTTCGACGAATGCGTCCAGAGATGTCTGAGAAGATTAAAGCTGAGGTGATGAAACAGTTTGATGCGGGTTTCCTTGCAGTAACTTCTTACCCTCGGTGGGTTGCCAATGTTGTGCCAGTGCCGAAGAAGGACGGTAAGGTCAGAATGTGTGTCGACTACAGGGATCTGAACAGGGCCAGTCCCAAGGATGACTTCCCCCTACCTCACATTGATGTCCTTGTTGACAATACAGCTCAACACAAGGTGTTCTCCTTCATGGATGGTTTTTCAGGGTATAATCAGATCAAGATGGCTCCAGAAGATATGGAAAAGACTACCTTTGTGACCCAGTGGGGCACCTTCTGTTATAAGGTCATGCCATTCGGATTAAAAAATGCTGGGGCAACCTATCAGCGTGCCATGGTTGCTTTATTTCATGATATGATCCATCATGAGATTGAAGTATACGTTGATGACATGATTGCAAGATCTCAAACTGAGGAGGAACACCTTGATCATCTGAGGAAGTTGTTTGACCGACTCAAGTTGTACAAGCTGAGATTGAATCCCAACAAATGCACCTTCGGGGTGAGGTCCGGAAAATTGCTAGGTTTCATTGTAAGTGATAAAGGTATCCAGGTGGACCCTGCCAAGGTTAAAGCTATTCAAGAGATGCCGACCCCAAAAACAGAGAAAGAAGTCAGAGGTTTCCTAGGACGACTGAATTACATTGCCCGATTCATATCACATCTGACTGCTACTTGTGAGCCAATCTTCAAATTACTGAAGAAAGATCAAGTGGTACGCTGGAATGATGAATGTCAGGCCGCCTTTGAAAGAATAAAGGAATACCTCCAAGAGCCACCCATTCTTATGCCACCAGTGGAAGGAAGACCTCTGATACTATACTTGACAGTGCTTGATAATTCAATGGGGTGTGTGCTGGGGCAGCATGACGAGTCTGGCCGAAAAGAGCACGCTATTTATTACTTGAGCAAAAAGTTTACCGACTGTGAGTCTCGTTACTCACTGCTTGAGAAAACTTGTTGCGCTCTTGTATGGGCTGCTCGCCGGCTGAGACAGTATATGCTGACTCACACTACTTTATTGATTTCAAAGATGGATCCCATCAAGTACATATTTGAAAAGCCCGCTCTGTCTGGGAGGATAGCGAGATGGCAAATGATCTTAACAGAATATGACATCCAGTATACAACTCAGAAAGCAATTAAGGGGAGTGTACTGGCTGATCATTTGGCACACCAACCTGTGGACGATTATCAATCATTGAACTTTGATTTTCCGGACGAAGACATCATGGTGGTAACTGACTGTGAAGTACCTGGACCGGATGAAGGACCTGAGGAAGGATCCCGATGGTCTATGCATTTTGATGGAGCCTCCAATGCTTTGGGTAATGGCGTCGGCGCTGTAATCATATCTCCCAAAGGAACTCATACTCCCCTCACCGCCCGATTATGTTTCAGCTGCACCAACAACATGGCAGAATATGAGGCATGTATCATGGGTCTACAAGCTGCGATCGATTTGAGGATCAAGTTTCTAAGTGTCTTCGGAGATTCCGCTCTCGTGATCAATCAGATCAAAGGCGAGTGGGATACGAAACACCCGAATCTCATTCCTTACAAGGAGTATGTGTCGACCTTGCTCCCCCACTTTGAAGAGATAACTTTTGAACATTTCCCCAGAGAGGAAAATCAGCTAGCGGACGCACTAGCCACGATGTCTTCAATGTTTAAAGTTAAATGGGACAATGAGGCTCCCCAAATCCTAATCTGGAAGTTGGATGAACCGGCATACTGCTGCGAGCTCGAGGCTGAGAAGGTGACTGAAAAGCCCTGGTATCACGAGGTGAGGAGGTACTTGGAAGCCCAGGAATACCCTGAAGGTGCATCTGTCAATGATAAGAAGTTCATGAGGAGATTTGCTGCAAAATTCTTCCTCAGCAACGGCATTCTCTACAAACGGAATCATGATTCAACTCTGTTACGTTGTGTGGATAAGGCTGAAGCAGAGAAAATTATGATGGAACTACATGAGGGTACATTTGGGACCCATTCCAGTGGACACACCATGGCTAAGAAAATCCTTCGGGCAGGATATTTCTGGTCCACGATGGAAGCCGATTGTTACCAACACTCCCGGACTTGTCACAAATGCCAGATCTATGCTGACAAGGTGCATATCCCTCCGGTTCCTTTGAATGTCCTAACGGCGCCTTGGCCTTTCGCAATGTGGGGCATCGATATGATCGGTGAGATCCGACCGACAGCATCCAATGGACACCGCTTCATCTTGGTGGCAATCGATTACTTCACGAAATGGGTCGAGGCAGCTTCCTATGCCACGGTAACCAAGAGCGTCGTGGCACGATTCATCCGGCATAATCTGATTTGTCGATACGGAGTCCCAGAAAGAATCATTACGGACAATGGTACCAACCTCAATAACAAAATGATCACCGAACTCTGTGAGCAATTCAAGATACAACACCACAACTCTTCTCCTTACCGACCGAAGATGAATGGGGCTGTAGAAGCGGCGAACAAGAATATTAAGAAAATTGTGCAGAAGATGACAGTGACCTACAAAGATTGGCACGAGATGTTACCGTTCGCTCTTCATGGGTATCGCACCTCAGCAAGGACATCAACCGGGGCAACTCCTTTCTCCTTGGTCTACGGCATGGAGGCAGTCTTGCCGATCGAAATCCAGATACCCTCTCTCCGAATAATGAAGGACGCAGACTTGAATGAAGATGATTGGATCCAAACTCGACTTGATCAACTAAATCTAATTGACGAAAAAAGGCTCACTGCTATCTGTCATGGTCAAACGTATCAAAAACGGATGATCAGGGCATTTAACAAGAAAGTCAGACCGCAAGAGTATCAAGTTGGGGACCTGGTAATCAAACGCATCATCCTTCCTCAAAGTGATCCCAGGGGCAAATGGACCCCTACTTACGAAGGACCATTTGTGGTTAAGCGTGTGTTCTCAGGAGGAGCCATGATCCTAACCACCATGGATGGTGACGACCTTCCTCACCCCGCCAATGCAGACATAGTGAAAAAATACTACGCATAAATAAAAGACCCGCTAGGTTGACATGCCTAGGCAAAAATAAGGGCTTCCCGGCGAACCAAAAGGGTTCGGGCAAAAATAAGGGATGAAATGAAAAAAAATCTGTACGCCCGGCAAGTCGAAAACCTGAAAGGGCGGCTTGGGCAAAAATGGGTATCCCGGTGGACTGAAAACCCGAAAGGGCAGTCCAGGCAAAAGTTAGGGATAAAAGCGTAACACTATGTCTCATTGGATCACTTCGCATCCGGAGTTCGGCATCAACTATCTGGCTCAGATTTCGGCATTGACCAATCAGCTTCATCTTCAACTGAGCAGCAAAGCGATGAGACATTCGAAGACATAAAGGCAATAGCAGAGTGGGAACCCAGTGGGATTGTTCACATAGCTGTTTTGTTTTCTTTTTCAAATTGTAAATTCTATGTTATTTGGCGGCGTCCTCTTACTAGGATGTCAGCCTCTTGTACAAAAAACGCCTATTCACAGGCAAAGTTTAAATCAATACAAATTCACTTGTCCATACAAATTGCCATTGTTTTTCTTTTTCTGTTTTGTCTTGCGAAGAACGCCCAATGTTCATTTTTGATATATGCATTTGACATTAAATTGCTGATCCCTAAATGTTTGCATATGAAAAAAAGAGATTAATTACAAGTGACATCAAAGACAGGGGGAATGTGGGGTTGTTTAATGCGGTCTAGTTGTTTTGTCCACCAAGGCACCAAGGTAGGTTCAACTGAAAAAATGGCCAAATCATCTTAACTCCCCGCGGAGTAAAACAAGGTTCAGCAGCACTTTCCCCGAGCAGGAGTCGATTCCCCGTCGATCCTAAAAAAGGCACAATATCCCCCGGCAGGTTTTAAAGGCTCATTCCCAGTAGATTCTGCGAGCTTATCCCCGGCGAAGTACGAGCGTCTTGCCCAAGTTTTATTTAGAGTTATTTCCTCACAAGGACTTATAACTGGGTTATCCTCAGCTAAAAGCCACGGAAGACCGTTCTCGGCAAAAGTTCCTTCAATCCCCAGCGAAGTCTATCTTTGGTTTTCCCCAGCGGAGTTTATCATCATTCTCAGCGGAATCCATTGTTAAAGTCCTCAGCAGGCCCCTCATCAGAGCTTCGGCCAAATATCTCTTCCGCAAAGCAGCTTCCCGGCCTTTCGTCAAGGATTTATTTTCCTAAGATGAAATTACACTCATAAACATGTCACATTTTCATACATCTTGCTTACATACATGATGAGACACATACAACATCAAATGTTGAACATCATGACATCATGCATATCATACATCATGACATTGCATACAGCTTACGTCTTTGCCTTTTCAGGAAAAAGACAATCTCAAAAACGGCTACTTTCAACTGTCACAATTCCAGATTCGATACCTGTATCTAGCCAGGGCACATCTGAGAAGTGATCAGTTTCTAGACTCGATTCCTGTATCTAGCCAGGGCACGTCTGAAGAGTTCGAAGATTCGATTCCTGTATCCAGCCAGGGCACATCTATCAACTACAACATTTCCAGATTCGACTCCTGTATCCAGCCAGGGCATATCTGTTGACCATATTTCCAGACTCGATTCCTGTATCTAGCCAGGGCACGTCTGCAGAGTTCAAAGATTCGATACCTGTATCCAGCCAGGGCATATCTGCATAAGGAGACTGAAGATCAAACACCTGTAACAAGCCAGGAAAACATCTGTCTTTCTTAAACACACAAGTTCTCGCTAAAGGAACCTCTTATGCGATCAACACTTCCAAATGGCACCTATAAGCCCATTCCCGACAAAGTTCTGTCACTTTTCCAGATGGCATCTACAAAGCCCATCTCCCTATCCACCATCTCTCCAAATGGCATCTATAAGCCCATTCCCGACACCACATTGTTGAGACTCCAGCATGCGAGTGCAAATTTCCGGGCACTCTAGTGTCCAATCTCCTTTTACCCTCGAGTCGCAAAAGGCAAACTTGCCAATCTAACTCTTCAGGTCCAAGAAGATTGAACAGGGGCAACTGTTGTACCCCAAAATTTGCCCTCCCATTTCCTCAACATTTTCTCATCACAAGACCTTTGAAGATCAAGATCCAATTAGGGTTTCCTCTGCTCAAGACTTCTCCTTGCACTGTGGACTCAAATTAGGGTTTGTGTTTGCCTAAAGATGTTTTGACCTAAAATGCCTAAGATGACTTTCATGCTTCATATTGGACTCCCAAGTTTACCCATACCAAGTTTCAAGTCTTGATTCCAAGTTTTTCCCAGTCAATTGGACAGTTGATCTAGAAATCAGCTGTATTGGGGAAAAAGTCAACTGTGGCCAATTGACAGTCAAATCTCATAAAATTTGGTCCACATCAACATTTTGAATTCATATGGACCATCTGATCAAGTTTGAATCACAATTCCCCAAGAAATTTGATCAGATCACCAAAAGGGCAAAATGGTCATTTTTAGGGTTTTGACTGCACAAAGGCAATTTTTGACTGTTTGACCTAGCCAATGGCAAACCAAGCTCACATATGGACTCAAGGACCCCATGGGATTATCTTGACATGTTCATCAAGCTCAAAAGATCCCAAGTACACAAGATTGACAGTTGAATTTCCCAGTCAATTGATCAATTTTTACTGTATACTGAAAAGTCAAACTTTGACTTTTTGGTCAAAATCAAGAGTCAAGATTCATTTTTCATCAAAACATGCCAAATTATGAAACTTGTTCACCAAGAAATGTCAAAATGCAAATTAGGGTTTGAAAATGGAATTTTTCATAACTTAGAATTTTTCTAAGTTATGGAAAACCCTAATTTTTTCCCAACTTTGCCCCATCTTTTCACCATGATCCATTTGGATTCAAACAAAAGTCAAAACATGAAAGTTGTAGCTTGTTGCAAAATCTACAACTTTGATTCACAAAGTTTTCTCATTTGAAGCTTGTATCTCAAGTTATGATTTTTTGAATAAGGGCACTAAACCATCTTTTAACTTAGTGAAATTTGACCTATTTTGACAAGGTTTTCTACCCTACTTCAAGGCCACTTTTCATACCCTTCCACTTGGAATTTCAAATTGCATTTCAAAGATGGATTGTAGTACACATTCCAAGCTTTCCAAAATGTCCAAGAACTCATCAAACAACCTCATAACTTGGGAGATTCGAATTTCACAAGTTGGCAAAAATTCACTTTTGTTCTTCATCAAGACATGTTCATAACCTTGCCAATTTGAATTCAGTTTGCTTTATGCTTAATTACAGGTCCTTGAACCAATCCATACTCAATAATTTAATGCATATTCAATGTGTTAAGGTCATGTTCTTTGTGTTCTAACATTGCATAATGGTTTAATCCTAAACTAGATAAAGTGGAATTTCCATTTTTGAAAAGTTTAGCTTTATGTCAAGTTTGTAATCCAACAAAGTACAAAGAAGATCTGGTTAACACAAGATTATGGGCATAACACACTGATCAAGAGGAGTTGATGCAGCACATTAGGGGGTCCTATACTGACCTAGAACACCAATTTGCTTTTGACAGCTTAAGTGTGAAGAAAGGTCCATAACATAGGCTATCTCTCATATCAGTCAAGACACACAGCACAAAAGATATCAAACACATTCCATAGACCACATTGAAGCTTTTGCTCGAGCCATTTGCCTTTCAAACACCCTCCATCTCAGAATCATCCTCAAACTGCACAAACAGGGGTGCCCCTGCAGTTTGAGTGCAATCTCTCATTCCCTTCAAACATTTCTGTCCAAACCTGTTCCTCTACCTTCCTTACAACATATGCAAGCTATCCATAAGCTAAGGCACGATCTGTAGTTGCTCTAACCACTTCCACCATTTTCACATCTTTAACTTGCAGGTGAAGTTCTATAGTTTGATACAAGAAGCTTCAAGACAAAGTGAGCATTGAAAAAGCATCCCTGGACTTCAAGGAAGCTTTTCCAATCATTAAATTGCACTGAAAGTCTCTCATTCTCCACATAGAAGTTCAACTGCACAGGTAAAAGTTTGAATTCGTATCTCTCTTATTAGGCATCTTTAGTCTTAAGTTTGTGAAGAAACAAAGTCCTACTCATAGCCCTGAACATGTACATAGCCTTACTTTTCATTTCTTTTGTCTGAGTGAAGAGAATTTTAGCTCTGAAAATGGTAGAAAAACTAGGTCAGAAAAGAGGGGGAGAGAAATTCTCTCTCATCTGGGAGAGATAGGTCATGTTCTTTATATGGTTGAAACCGTCTCTTAATGCTCTACACTTTTCATGTTATGAGTTTTGCTTGAAAGTCCAGGAATCCAGAGTTAGAAAACGCGTGTTCTGTGAGAAGAAAGATGTACAGAGGTTGAAGAAGAAGTGATCTGGGTTGGGCCTGGATTTGTTTCCTTTTCACACCCCATTTTTCGGTTTACACCCCCCTGAGCCCATTTGTTTATTTTTCAACATTTTTGACTTTTTCTTTTTGGGTTGACTTTGTTTATTTTTTCTCATGCCATTAAAATTTTTAAAATATTTTTTTCCATCATTTTTGTATTTATGGCATATTTGTTTGTTTATTTCTTTTATTTATATACAAATATATATATACACTATTATTAAAATAAATAGAAAATAATGAAAATACATTTTTTTTATTTTTATTTTTACTTTCTGAAAATATTTTACACAAAAAAAAAAGTACTTTTATTTATTTTATTAAAATATTAAATAAATATTTATTTTGTATAATACTCATTTAGGGTTTAATATATATATATATACATGTTTATTAATATATTTAAGATAAAAATATAAAATACTTGATTTTCTTCATTTTTATTAATATTTGATACAAAAATACTTTTTTTCACAAAATACTTCATTTTATTTTATTTTTGTACATAATAAATAAATAGTAGAATTAAATTAGATGATAATACTTTTTATATAAAAATTAGGGTTTTTCACCTTAAGTCCAAAATACTAAAAAATAAATACATTTTTATTTTCTTTTTTTTCCTTTTACATAAATATTTTCTCATACACATAAAAAACTTTCCTTTTTTACATTTCACATATTTATTTTATTTAAATTATGCCATTTATTTACCATGCAAATATCCAATTGTTGTAATAATCTAGATTTAAATTCTTGTCAATATCCCCATTTGAACATTTGTACCCCCCTTCCCATATTTGGTTTTGTAATAGCTTAGTAATTTTAATTTCGCACTTTATTGCTTTCTAAATAATAACATGCTAGAATTAGGGTTTGTATGCGAAAAAACGATAAAAAAATAGTTTGACCTAATACAAGATAAACAAGCATGAAAATGGACACACAAATCACACTTGCACCCCCCCCTAGGGTATTCCACTTGTTGCCTTCAAATAATGGGCCATATTGTATGTTGAACATCTTTGGGCAAAGCAAACAGTTTGAATGATCATAGTCCCTCGATAAAACTTTTCAAAACAAACAAAACAAATGATCAAGTCCCTTAGAGAAATTGCCCAAAGACATTTAACGTTGTTACAATTATGGTCTAAACGATGACCCGCGCCTGTCCCTCTCACATCCTAACACAAGGTTGCCCACCAAATACAATGGTGGTGCAAACTTGTTAAAAGGGTTAAAACATAACAATAATCTTTTTGAGAAATTTAGGAGTAGATAACCTCTTAGTTACTTGAATTAACTTGCAAAACAAAACACTTGCCTAATTTCAAAACCACAATCCACAACACTTTCAAAACAACTTTCAAAAACAAAATGAAAACCTTTTCAAAAGACATACATCTTTGTATACATCCCCACATGGATCATTACAAAGGTTGCCACCACATTGGCATCTTTTCAAAACATTTTCAAAAAAAACCACACACTCAAGCACCATTTAAAACAATTGAAAACAAAAGGCAAGTGATCTAAGCAAGTAACTAAGAGCCCATGGATAACCATGGATAGAAAGGGTGCTAATACCTTCCCTTTCTATAATCTACTCCCCGAACCCAAGAAAACATCTCAAAAGGTTTTTGCTGTGCTTTTTAACCTTTCCTTAGGATAAAATAAAAAGTCGGTGGCGACTCTTGCTAACCGCAACATTTGCGAATACAAACGCAAACCTCAAGTCAGTTCTCCCACCGTATCACACTGGGCTCTGAAGAACAAGATCCAGGACCTGATTGATGAAGGGGGATTGGAGTTCACACAAGATGGTCAGGCTGAATTTTTCTACCATCCCTCCAAGACTCACCCTTTGAAATGACAAGCCCTGAGACTGGGAAACTTTTGTTCATTCGAATGTTCAAGTTGTAATTCTTTTTGACTGTTCAAACATTTATTCATGTTAAACATTGTTATTTCATTAATGCATCGCATATGTCTGTTTTGAAACAATATATTCGTATTCACTAAATGCAAATTGTTTTCATATTTTTTCTGATGATCAACTCTCATTAATTCTAAGCCTCTTGAGGGAGGATGACGAAAACGATGCCACGATCTTTACAGTATGCTTTTTAACAGACCCCGCTGATGAAGTACAGGAATTGTTTCAATTCCTAAACACTGGAGTAATAAGGATGATAATCCCTCGTCAACCCCTCTGAGCCAAAGAAGTAGGAGTTTTTCTTTTCGAAATTTAAAACCCTTAATCATAACCTGGGGCAGGGTAGTTCTCTCAGTTGATCCAAGTGCATAACGAATGGAACCAAAGAGGTCCTTACAAAACAAAAGACAGTGATGGTTCAGAACAATCATAAGGACAGGCAGTCATTATCAAAAAAAATCATAAATGAAAAGCCCAAGAAGTCAAAACCTATAAAGGGGACTTATGAAACTGGGGCATCCCGCTGACTGTAATTCCAAAAAGGAAACAGTTCAGGCAAAAAAATAGGGATAAAAAAAATCAAGAAAGAGGTCTTACAAACCCTCAACAAAAACAAAAAAAATGACTGCCTAGTCAGAATAAACTATCAACATCCAAACCATCATCGGAATATCAGGACAAAGACTCGAACAAGGTCTAACGCATGATCAACTGAGCTTAGGTTTGAAGAACATCACGAAGAGCGGGTGGATACAAATAATTTGAGCCTTTATCCTTTGTTTCTTAAACCGTGAACCAAGCCACGTTATAACCCTTAAAAGTCCTAGCTGAAGCATGGGTTAGTTCGAAAGCATACTGTTACGAAAGGTATCCTGACTCCTTAAGGCCTACGGTAAATACAGAGTTGACATCATGTTTTACAAACATCAACATGTTTTATGAAAAGAATGCATTTTCAAAATCTTCAAGACAGACATATGCTTTGCATTTTTAACATAACTTTGTTTGCATATGACTTTTTGTTTGAACAGCATAGAAGTTCGCACGACGAAGTTTAATGAACAAAAGCACTTCCAATCAAGGGGCAGACGTGATTATTGTCCATCATCTGGGGCAATCCAATCAAGATTCGGAGAATCTCTCAAAGGCCAAATAGCTTGGGGCAAATCTCCTCCTGAGTCACTTGGGGCATTCCAACAACGAATCTTGCCTGATCAAACGCCTTCTGGTGGCATGACAAAACACTTCTAACAGGGGCAACTCCCTACATCCTGAGAGTGTGGACATAGTCGAAAGGATACTACGCAAAATCAAAGACCCGCTAGGCTGACATGCCTAGGCAAAAATTAGGGCTTCCCGGCGAACCAAAAGGGTTCGGGCAAAATGAAGGGATGAATTGAAAAAAATTTGTACACCCGGCAAGTCGAAAACCTGAAAAGGCGGCTTGGGCAAAAATGGGTATCCCGGTGGACTGAAAACCCGAAAGGGTGGTCCAGGCAAAAGTTAGGGATCAAAGCGTACGACTATGTCCCGGCACCCCGTCACCTGTCTACCAGAGGATTTGTCAATTACCCCCACAGATGCCTTCTCCCATAGAAACAGGGGCAATAAAGACTGGTCTAAGCAATCTAATTGTGTTGTCCCCCAAGGTACCAAGGTAGGTTCGGCTGAAGAACATAACCAGATATCTTAATTCCCCAGAGTGAGCCAGCAAGTCAGTACACTCTCCTCAAGCAAAGCTACTATCAAACTTAAGGAAGTTGAGTATCCTCCAGCAGATCTCAACATTCCCCAGCAATATACAGGCATTCTTAACAAGCATCCCCGGCAGTCTTGACCTAAAGATTGTTCCCCAGCGGTATATCAAACATTTAATGGAGTCACTTCCCCGTCATAGTTCAAAACTTCCCCAGTAGAGTTCAAAACGTCCCCAGGAGAGTCCAACCCAGCTTCCCCAGGAAAGTCGGAATCCATCTCCCTAAGCGGTAAGCTTATCCCCAGTAGATTCTGGAAGCTTATCCCTGCAGAGCACGAACGCGTATCCCGGATTTATTTAAAGAGTTATTTCCTTACCAGGATATAACTGGGTTATCCTCAGCCAAAAGCCACGGAAAGAGCATCCTCGACGAAGTCTTCTTATCCCCAGCGAAGTCTATCAACACTTCCAACACAACAATGGTATCCCCAGTGAAGTTATTATCAACAACTCAACAGAGTATCTCTTTCCCCACAGAGTATTTCTCCCCAGCAAGGTCGCCAGAGCATTCCCCACAGAGTAATCTATTCGCCAAGTTTGTTCCCCAATGGAGTCATCTTCTCCTGCCGGTATACTTGCAATTATCATCCCCAGCGGAAACAACAAAGCATTGTTCTCCAACATCAGCCCAGGATAGGACTTCCCGGCATTCGTCAAGGATTTATTTTCCAAGACGAAAGATACATTCATAAACATCGCATCTCCACACATTATAGCATGCATATACGCATCAAATCTTATAAATCTCATTCATGTTGAGAACATCATTGCTTGATCCATATCATGCATTGCATTTGACTGACCTTTACCTTTCAGGAAAGATCCAGTTGAGTTCTCAGACATTTCAAGACCTAGACCGGTTCAGTTAATCGACCCTAAGATTTTCTGTTTCTTATCCAGTCAAAGGCCTTCTCTAGTCCAGTTAAATCGACCCCTAACAGATTTTCCTGATAAAGACTCAGCAGAAGATATCCAAGATTCTCTCAATGATTGCTGTTGAGGTTGTAGTCGCCTATGGTTCTCTCCCCGATACTGCGGAGGTAGTAATCATCCCCAGATTCGCTCAGCGTCACTGTTGAAGTCGAAGTCGTCCAAGATTCTCTCAATGTTTGCTGTTGAGGTTGTAGTCGCCTGTGGTTCTCTCCCCGATACTGCGGAGGTAGTAATCATCCCAAGATTCGCTCAGCGTTACTGTTGAAGTCGAAGTTATCCAAGATTCTCTCAATGATTGCTGTTGAGGTTGTAGTCGCCTGTGGTTCTCTCCCCGATACTGCGGAGGTAGTAATCATCCCAAGATTCGCTCAGCATTACTGTTGAAGTCGAAGTTATCCAAGATTCTCTCAATGATTGCTGTTGAGGTTGTAGTCGCCTATGGTTCTCTCCCCGATACTGCGGAGGTAGTAATCATCCCCAGATTCGCTCAGCGTCACTGTTGAAGTCAAAGTCGTCCAAGATTCTCTCAATGATTGCTGTTGAGGTTGTAGTCGCCTATGGTTCTCTCCCCGATACTGCGGAGGTAGTAATCA
Organism: Vicia faba; assembly: GCA_948472305.1. Classification (NCBI taxonomy): domain Eukaryota; kingdom Viridiplantae; phylum Streptophyta; class Magnoliopsida; order Fabales; family Fabaceae; genus Vicia; species Vicia faba. The sequence continues at coordinate 1,211,810,595 of OX451736.1, read as the reverse complement.
TCCCCAGATTCGCTCAGCGTTACTGTTGAAGTCGAAGTCGCCCCAAAATTCTCTCAGCGTTACTGTTGAAGTAGAAGATATCCAAGATTCTCTCAATGATACTGTTGAGGTTGAAATCATCCAAGGTTCTCTCAGCGTTCCTGTTGAGGTAGTAACCATCCCTGGTCCATTCATCGCCGTTTGAAGCTCCAGATTCAGCTCCTGTAACCAGTCAGGACACCTCTACACAAGAATTTGAAGACCAGCTCCGGTAACGGGTCAGGTAATTTTTTTTTTCTTTTACAGGTACGCAAGTTCTCGCTAAGGAATCTCTTACGCGATCAACATCCAGATGGCATCTATAAGCCCATCCACCTTCCATCATCTCTTAGCATGGCATCTATAAACCCATCATCCTATCCATCAATATCCAAATGGCATCTATAAGCCCATTCCACCATCACACTACTATGTGAGCGCAAATTTCTAGGCACTCTAGTGTTCAATCATCTTCCACCTTCGGATTACGAAAGGCGCGTCAGCCAATATGCATCCTCAGGTCTAAGAAGATTGAACAGGGGCAACTGTTGTACCCCAAAATTTGCCCTCCCATATTCTTCAAAATTGGCCAAGTCAAAGCTTCAAAATCTCCCCAAGGGTTGCACAGTTCAAGGGCCTCCTAATAGTCAAAAACTAGGGTTTTGGTTCTGACAAAGAAATGGAAGTTTCCAAGGGTCCAATCAAGTCCCACATGCCTACAAACATGGTCAAGCATCATCATGCCAAGTTTCAAGACTTACAGCATAAAATTGCACAGTCAAAAACCCTAATTGCACTACAGTCAACTGCAGGGGCAAAATGGTCATTTGACAGTCAAAAGTTCAAATTTTTGGTCAACATCTCATTTTGAAGCCACAAACATCATTTGATCAATGCTTGATCATGATTCTCAAAGTTTGGCTCAAAAAGTCTCAAGATGCAAAAGTTTCTATTTTTGGACAGCTGAAAAAGTCAACTGTAACTTGACCAAGGCATAACTTTCACATGGATTATCAGAAAAATTCCATCCAAAGCTCATTTTTAAGAGAATGACATTTCCTACAACTCCTCTTCACACTTCAAGTCCAAGAAATGCTTTCACAAAAAGTTATCAATTTCAACATTATAGGTCATTTTCAAAAGTCAACAAAAAGGGACTTTAAGTCAAAGGCCATAACTTGGGATTGGTAAATCAAAATGACATGGGACCAAAGACATTGGTTAGAGGACTCAAAAACCTTTCCAAAATGTCCAAGAACATGAGCAAATCTTAAAAATTGAGCAAGTTATGCCTTGTGGAAGTTGGGAAATCTTTGGATATTTTGAAAAGTCAACATTGCTTCAAATGACCTAAAATTGCTAATGGGCCTCCTTTTCTTCCAAAATCCATCATCCAAAGCATGTGCACGACCATTTGGCCCAAAGGGAAGTTTTTAATCATTTTTATTTATTTATTTGGATTTTTAATTATTAATAATTCATTTAATTAAAATAAATAGGTGAAAAATACTAAACCTAATGTTTTAAATCTTTTTGTGCATAAAATATCTCCAAGATTTCGTGCAAATCAGGTTAGGAAAGAAGCAAAGGTAATTGGATATGATTGAGACCAAATATGCTTGAAAAAGATTGAAAAACATTATGCATGAAAATCAAATCTTCCATACATCAATTCCTTGATTCCTTGGACAAGAAAACCTACCCTAATCATTCACATATAAGTACTCATGTAAACCCTAATGCCAAGAACCTCTCGGCTGCGCCAGAATTCCATAGCCAACTTTGCAATTTGATCAAAAAAGTTCAAATCTGAAAACCATCTTCCAGTGCGTTTAAAGGCCAAATAACCATTCCATCACCTTCCTGAGACTTCAAGGAAGGTTTTCAGATCAAAACCAACCGTCCTAACGCAGAGAAACGGTAGAACAGCTTCGTCCTGTTCATGTTTTCTTTCAAATGCTTGCATCATGAATCATACGTTTTTAGTAATTTGTAACATTTGATTTATGTTCATTGTTTAATTCTAAAGCTAACTGTGTGGTTTGATTGAGTTTTCGTGCACCATTGAGGAATTCACCATTGATACAGACTAGGGTTTTTCAAGCTTTGAATTGGGCACTTTTAAATGCTGTAAAATTGGAACCTCTCAATACCATGACCAAACTCAGCATGATTGGACGATTGGAATAGATACCTCGCGCTCAATTTATGAGCTACCGCAAGCTAATCGCTATTTTCTGGAATGACATATTTTGGAACGGTTCAAAACCGTTGCTAATTGTTTTTTGTTTCAGGAAAAAATAGAACGAGGAAGAAGACGCTTAGGTGGCGAGGCATAAGTGGTTGATTTGAATTTCGCGCGAAAAAATACTATTAACCATTGTTTTGAGTTATATTAATTGTTTTCTCTATTATATTCAAAACGTGCTAGGTGGCTCAGTGGCAAGCAGGTGTACTGGTGACCTTCAGAACCTGGGTTCGATCCCAGGTCCCCACCCCTTTCCAATGTTATTTTTCTATTCATGTTTCTATGCAGTTTCGTTGCAAGGGAGCACCATACGTCCCTCAAATCTAGCTTGCCACTTGGCCAATCATACCAATCCAAGGGACCAGATCTGAAGACCATGGTGAACCTCAGTCAACACACATGCGCGCTAGCTGAAAAGTCAATCAGACCAGAAGTTAATGGGCCTGAAATACTAGGTTATACCTCTCAATTGGGGACAGACCCCCCCCCCCTAGGTTTGCAATCTTTTATATTTTTTTTTCATTTTTTATTTATCTCAATTATTGTTTTTTTAATTAATTCCTTTAATTTAATATTTTCATAAAAAATATAAAAACAATATAAAATCAGAAAAAGACAAAAAAATAAGTATTTTTATTTAATATTATTTTTTGTAAATAAATAACATTAATTGATTTTAGTTTTAATTTAGGTTTAAATCTTAATATTTTTCTAATAAACTTAAAATTTGTAGAATTAGGGTTTGTATTAATTTTTTATCCCTTTTCTTTTCTTTTCTCTAAATAATTAAATATTTCCTATTATTTTTATAAATCAAAATTGCATGTAAATAATTAGGTTAATTTAGGTTTAACTTTAATACTTTCTTAATAAACTAAAAAACAATTAGAATTAGGGTTAGCATTTTAATTTCAATTAATCTTTCTCATTAAAACCATAAATGCAAAAAATCTCAAAAAAACAATTTCCTTTTCTTTTAATTTAATTAATTTAATAATAATTTAATTTCATTAAAAAGGGTCCAACGCCCTCGCTTTCAATTATTGATTTGTTTCGCGCATTTTATTTTATTTCTTGTAAATATTAATGTAATTCTCCCAAAGCCGTGTAATTTCATAATTTCTCGCACTTTACTTTATTTATTTACTTTCTGTCAAATCGGGTCCTGGAAATTTTGGCGATGTGGACCCGCGCCTTTGTAATAGTTTAGAACTTTACCTTTCCCGCACTTTTTTTTAACTATTAAATAAATACATGCAAGAATGAATGATTAAATAAAAACAAATGCATAGATAACCTTTAACATGACAAGACAAAAATAAACGAATCTGACACACAAATCGCACACACCACCCCTAGGGTACGCCTCACTGTTGCCTTGCCTCGAAAGGTGATCGTCGAGTAGAGGATGTCTTAGTAAGTCCTCATGATCCGGGAACTTGGCATGAGGGTAGCTTCTAAGGTGTCTTCCCATTGCTCCGGTGATCACCATGTCCCGAACTTCGAATTGACCCGAACACCTCCAACGGTGGTGCTACTTACCTCTCAATGGTGGGATGGCACTACTTTAAAGGACATTTACACAGACGAATTCCTTAGGGTAGGTAGACAACTCTAGATACTTGCTCTAATTTCAAACAAAATTCGAAAATACTTTTCACACCAACACATTTTCAAAAAGCTTTCGAAAGCAATTTTTCAAACACTCTTGAGGACCGATACAAGAGTCGAACTGGAATTTTCAAAGAAACTTTTTAAAACCCACAGTTAAAAAGCAAACAAACCATTTTTGAAAACACAAATGAGCAAGTATCTAAGAGCCCATGGATAACCATGGATAGAAAGGGTGCTAACACCTTCCCTTTCTATAACCTACCTCCTGAACCGAGAGCAATCTCTTTAAGGAATTTTTCTGTGCTTTTGTCCTTTCCATTTGGAGAAAATAAAATACGGTGGCGACTCTTGCTTCCGCGGCATTTCGCGAACCAGCGTTAAACAGTCAGTTCCAGATCCACCGATCACAGAAGGTATTAGCACCCTTTTCATCCATGGTTATCCATGGGCTCTTAGTTACTTGGTTTTTTAGATCACTTGCCTTGATTTTCGATTGCTTTGAAATTGTGGTGTGTTTTGAAAAATGTTTTTGAAGAGATGCCTTGTTTTAGGCAACCATTGTAATGACTCGTGTTTGAGTATATACAACGGTGTGTATCTTTTCGAAAAGATGTTTCAAAATGTTTTTGGAAGTTTGTTTGAAAGTGTTTGTGAAGTGTGGTTTTTGAAAAGAAGGCAAGTGTTTTTGCAAGTTGATCTCAAGTAACTTAGAGTTTTGTCTACCCCTATTGTACTCAAAGGTTTTCTCTATGTTTTTAACCCTTTTTAACAATTTTGTTCCACCATTGAATTTGGTGGACAATCTTGCGTTTAGGATGTTTAACGGGACGGGCGCGGGTCATCGTATGGACCATGAATGCAATGGTGCCAAGTGTCTTTGGCAATTTGCTTTGAAGGGACTATGATCATTCCATTTAGGCAACTTTCGAAAGCGTCATCGAGGGACTTATGATCATTTTGAATTCGTTTTGCCAAAGAAACTCGACGTGCAAGCATGGCCCATTTTGGAAGGCAACATATGGGATTACCCTAGAGGGTGCAAGTGTGATTGTGTATTGATTTCATGTATTTGTCTTGTATTAGGTTATCTAGCATTTGGTTTTATGTACATGCAAACCCTAGGTCTAACCATGGTATAATTTGAAAGCGGTAAATTGCGGAAATGTAAAGTCTACGCTATTACAAAATAAGTATCTGGGAGTGGGGGTACAAATTTACAAATGGGGATGAGACTTTAGGAATGTAGTGTCCAATAAATTACAACCAAATCGAATTTGTGATCAAATGTAAATGTAACGAATAACAATGTATAAGATAAGCAAATGTGTATAGGAGCAATGTAAATGTATTTGTATCAAGCGTATAATGTGAAATGTATCGTATATTGGGTAAGTGTATATGTTCATGTATGTAATTTATGTACAGGTTAGGATGTGAATTTAATGTATTATTAAGCATTGTTTAACCTAAAGAAAAGAATTAGATATTTGTTTAATTTAATTTTTTTTTGTATTTTCTTGTATATTGTTAATATGAACAAAAAGAATGTTTTAATTAAAAGTTTCTTAATTAAATTATGTATATATAAAAAAAATGTATTTTTAAGTATTTTATGTACAAAAAGAATATTTTAATTAAAGAAAAGAATGTTTTAAGTTTAAATTATATTATGTATAAAAGATGTATTTTCAAATATTATATACAAGTGATATTTCAAGAGTTATTCTTATGCATTTGTATTTTATTTACAAATAAAATTATTCTAATTAGGAAAAAAAAAGTTTAGGGTATTCTTTAAATAGGGTATTATTTATATTATATACAAAAATCAAAATTATATTATATACCAATACTTATTGTTAATTAATAAAAAAAAGAACTAATATTGAAAAGTGTGGTTACTTAATGTGAAATATATTGATTAAAACAATAAAAGGAAGAATTAAAAGAAAAGGGGGTGCTAATCAGAAGTTCGTTTGGGCTTTAGGTGCTTCAGAAACGTGTTAGGCCCATTTGCTCGAAACACGTTTTAGGGTTTGATTATTTGCTTTCAGTTGAGAAATGCTAGGGTTTACAGAGGCAGAGGCGCCGTTTGTGTCACTTTGTCTTCTCCGTTCACGCCTTGCTCAAACCTTTCGCCTCAGCCACCAGCGCCGTTTGCTCTTCTCCCCTCAGATTGCTCAGGCAACGATTACACAAGGTAACGAATTGTCTCAAACTTGTTAGGCATTTTAGATTTACACGTTATGATTTTACTATTTTCGATTAAGTATTTTGATTTTGATTTCTTATGTTGTGTTCATTGTTGTTCATTAATGAGGTCATGAAGAGGGATGAGAGGAGATTGTACTACCTTGACTGAAGGGGGAAGGAAGGGTGGAGGCGCTTAGGAGGCTCGACGGTGAAGGATGCTGATGAACTTATGAACTCCCTGGTACTCTTTACCTTTTTGCCAATTTAGGGTTTGATGATGATTATGGCCTGAAAACCTTTTCTGATTTCACTTCTTTCTTCTTCTCTGTTGCCTTTAATGCTTCACCTGCTTATGTTGCCTTTAATGCTTGTTGCCTTGAACGTTTGTCTTGAACATTTGCCTTACACGTTGCTTCGGTCTACTTCTTCCTTTGCCTTGCTTTGAGCTGCCTTTGAATACGTTTGTTGTATGCTGAGATTGATGCCTTTGTGCTTGTTGAAATGCCCTATGATGAGTATTCTGAGGGCCTCTTGGAACACTTGTTAGGGTTGCCTTTGTATGCTTGAGATGCTTCTTTTACTTGTCCCTGAGCTGCCTTGCTTTGAGTTGCCTCAGTATTTCTTTATCTCCTCCTTCTATTGCCTTGAATGTTTGCCTTTTTTACTGCCCAATGATGAGTTTTCTGAGGGCCTTGAGGGTTTGGTTTTGGATGCTTTGGACAGGTTTTTTAGGTTGTGGCCTTGTGAGGTTTCTACTGGTTTATGGTTTCTCAGTTTAGGCTTAACAGGTTTTGAATGGCTAGGCCTGGTATCTGGTATAGGTTTGAGCTCTTTTGGTTCTTTAGGCTTTCAGGCAGGTTGAGTTGTGGTGAACTTGTGGCTTTTTACTGGTTTTTTTTGGTTTTATGTGGGTTTGAGGACTGGGACTTGCAAGGTTTACAGGTAGTGGCCTTGTGTGAATAGCAGGGCTTGACAGGGTATGAGGGTTTATGCAGGTTCTGAATGGTTCTTGCACAGGTTTGGGATGGAGGTTTATGCAGGTTTGTATCTTTTTGTGTGTTTATGTTACAGGCTTAGAGTTTAGGGGGCTTGTAAACTTGGCCCTTTGGGTGAGTTTTGTAGGTTAATGGCCTTGAGGTTTGATATGCTTGTGGTTTAAGGCTGGAAGGTCTTGTGGAGGTTTGTGTTTTTACAGGTTGTGGCCTTGCTTTGCCTTTTTGTGTGTTTATGGCTTGGGAGTCTTGCTTCAGGCTATGTGTTTGGTTTGATAACAGGCAGATTTTTGCATATGCAGGTTTTTGTATCTGGAGGGTTTTGACAGTTGGTTATCTCTGTTTGATATCTTTCTGATCTCCTCCCTCTATTGTGTTCAATTTTCTTTATATTTTCTCTTCATGCCTAAAGCCTTAAGCCTGCAAACCTGCTTTCTTTTTGCTCTCTTCTTTCTCTCTCCAGTACACTTTAAAATATAAACAATGTTTTGTGTGTACTTTTCTGAAAGGGCAGCATTGGGACATGATGAAAAATGAAATAGTTTGCTTGCATAACATGCTTACTCTGCATATTTGTCTCTTTTCTTCCAGATTTTGTGCTTTTTGATATCTTTCCAAATCTTCTTCTTTGATAGCTTTGAGTAGCCTTGTGACAGTAACTTGTACTTTTGGCAGAAAGTTTGAGTTTGGACTTTTAGTTGTACATGCTGTTTGCTTTTGAACTATGCAGTTTGACAATTTTTGAATTGTGCAATTTTGACTTTTGTGCATTCATTTTTAGCAAATAAATATTCATCCCTCTTTGTGAACCGGGAGAAATCCCGTGATTTGCAAAGAGGGTTAACTTATCCCAATCAGTTGCCATTAATGATGAACTCTTTTTTATCTGTCTCTTTAATTCAATTTATCTGTTTCTAACTTTTCTTCCTTTCTTTTGCAGATAAAAAATTGAATGGAGAGGGGTATCACTAAATGAAGAATGAAGAATTGGTGTCTTAGGAATACTTAGAAAAAATAGGATAGTTTTATTTTTATTTAAATTTAAATAAATGTAAAATCATTGTTGTAAACAACAAAACAATTGTACAATTAATTTAAAAATCAATAAAAGTTTCTTTATCCAATTAATTATTTTTCCTCCTTTTTCAATTATTTATTTATTATTTATAGTTCTTTAAATTAAAATAACTGAAAATTAAATTCCAGCTATTTAATCTTTAGAATAATAAATAATTAACTAAACATTGATTCAACGTTGATCAAAATAATAAACTTGGCGCTTCCAACATCCAAAGCAAAGCACTGTCAAACACAATAACTGATCAGATGCATTCCCCCTTTTACTGGTTTTTTACCAAACACTGCAAATCCAAATTGAATGTATCCTTTGACTGGTTCAAACAAACAAACGTGAATTCAATCCAAATGCATTCTTTTACTGATTAAGTCAAACAACGCGAATTCAAACCAAATCTCGGAATAACTTGCAAAGCACCGTAGAATTAAATCTTTCTGAAGAACCGCGCATGAACAACCCTAATTCCTGATTAAATGCCAAAGAAACGTTCGCCTGATCGAAGTTGAGCCAAAATCATCCAAAACCCTAAGCCAACTGTTTGAAACATTCTAGAGCCCCTAAAAAATCAGGAAACGCCTAATTGTGTCTGACTGACGAGAAAAGTCTGTTTGACCGATTCTTGAGCCAATCTAAAAAATCAGGAAGCGCCTGAAGCTGTGATTTCTTGAGGAAAAATGCGAGGGCAAATTTTGGGGTACAACAGTTGCCCCTGTTCAATCTTCTTGGACCTGAAGAGTTAGATTGGCAAGTTTGCCTTTCGCGACTTGAAGGTAAAAGAAGATTGGACACTAAAGTGCCCAGAAAATTTGCACTCGGCGATGTGATGGTAGAGGTGAATGGGCTTAAAGATGCCATTTAGTGATGGGCTTAAAGATGCCATCTGAGGCGATAGAATCTTTTCGGGGGATGGGCTTAGAGATGCCATCTGGAAATGGGCTTAAAGATGCCATTTGGTGATGTTGAACTGTATGATAATGGTGAGTGGACGAGTATCAGAAAGGTATCCGTGTTTTGGAACATCTCTGAACCGGGGGTCAGAACCAGCAATAGATTGACATCCGTGTCTGGAGAATCCGTAAACTGTTTTCAAAAGTTGCATCTGAACAAGCGATAGATCAACATCCGTTGTTGGGAAGAATCCATAAACTGTTTTCAGAAGTCTTGAGAAGAAACTGAACAAGCGATAGGTTAACATCCGTTACTTGGAGAACCCGTGAACTGTTTTCAGAAGTCTTGAGAAGAATCTGAACAAGCGATAGGTTAACATCCGTTACTGGAGAACCCGTGAACTGTTTTCAGAAATCTTGAAGTTGAATAAGCAATAGAGCAGCATCCGTTGTTGGGAAGCGTCCGTAAACTGTTTTCAAAAGTTGAGAAGAGTCTGAACAATTGATAGGTTAACATCCGTTACTGGAGAACCCGTGAACTGTTTTCAGAAATCTTGAAGTTGAATAAGTAATAGAGTAGCATCCGTTGTCGGGAAGCGTCCGTAAACTGTTTTCAAAAGTTGCATCTGAACAAGCGATAGATTAACATCCGTTGTTGGGAAGAATCCATAAACTGTTTTCAGAAGTCTTGAGAAGAATCTGAATAAGCGATAGGTTAGCATCCGTTACTTGGAGAACCCATGAACTGTTTTCAGAAGTCTTGAAGAGGAACCGGTGTAGGGCTTCCTGATGATGCGTTCGTGTAAAACTGCATCTGAATGAATCTGAATAAGTATCAGAATGTCACCGTGTCCGGGTCACATCTGAACTATTTCTAGATGAATCTCGGAAAATGATATTTGTCTGTCGACTGATCTTACCTGAAAAGGTAAAGGGTTAGTTGTACGCAATGTTATGATGCATGATGCAATGTATGTGACATCCATGTTTATGATATGAATGTGATGAATGCGCATGTAAGCTGATAAGCTATCTTGCTGAGGATAAATGAATCCTGGATGGCTGAAGATAAAAGCATCTTGACTGCTGCCGGGGAAAAAAATTCATGGGCTGCTGTTGTGGAGGGCAAGAATCTTCAATTGTTAAAAATGAGAAGTCTTGGGACCACCGTTGGGGAAATCAGAAGCTTGGGTTGTATGCCAAACTACTGGGGTCTTCCTGTTTTGAGGAGATCTGTGTAGGATTTCCTGATGATGAGTCCGTGTAAAACTGCATCGGGTTTTTGAACACTTTTGACATTCGAATGCCCCAAGTGGTGATGTAGATAATTTCCTGGCTTGTTACAGGTGTTGATCCACAATCAGTCGTTCACAGATATCTTCCTAGCTTGTTACAGGTGTTGATCTGGAACTAGTCGTCAATAGATATGCCTTGGCTGGATACAGGAATCGAATCTTCAAACTCTTCAGACGTGCCCTGGCTAGATACAGGAATCGAGTCTGGAAATAGTCGTCAACAGATATGCCCTGGCTGGATACAGGAACCGAATCTGGAAATAGTCGTCAACAGATATGCCTTGGCTGGATACATGAATCGAATCCGGAAATAGTCGTCAACAGATATGCCCTGGCTGGATACAGGAATCGAATCTTCAAACTCTTTAGACGTGCCCTGGCTAGATACAGGAATCGAGTCTGGAAATAGTTGTCAACAGATATGCCCTGGCTGGATACAGGAGTCGAATCTGGAAATAGTCGTCAACAGATATGTCCTGGCTAGATACAGGAATCGAATCTTCAAACTCTTCAGACGTGCCCTGGCTAGATACAGGAATCGAGTCTGGAAATGTGATAGTTGATTTGTTGAACACTTTTGACATTCGAATGCCCCAAGTGATGATGAATGAGTCTTGAATCAGATTACTATGCATATTGAGAGATTTCTTGAAATCTTGACTGGACTGCCCCAGATTAACTGGACTTTGAAAGATCTGTTGGACCTTGGCTGGACTGCCCCAGGTTAATTGGATTGTGCTATGTCATGCCCCTTGTTGATATGAGATTTGTAATGGAAGTGTCGTCCTTTTGAAGTGATTTTAACTCACTGAGAGAGTTTTCGTTCCTCCGAACATTCGCTGTATGAATTTCTTCGTTGTCAAACAAAAAGCCGAATGTAGACAGTGATATTCAAGCAATGCAAAGTTTATGTTTGTCTCGAAGTTTTGCAAAATGCGTTTTTTAGCAGAAAACTGTTTTATAAGACAGATCAACACAAGACTTAGAGCAAAGCCTTACAGGAGTCAGGATACCTTTTGTAACAGTATGCTTTCGAACTAACCCAAGCTTCAATTAGGACTTTTGAAGGGTTGTAACGTGGCTTGGTTCACGGTTTAAGAAACAAAGGATAAAGGCTCAAAGTATATTTGTACCCACCCGTTCTTCATGATGTTCTTCATACCTAAGCTCAGTTAATTGTGCGTCGCACTCTGCTTTGAGTTTGGAACGACTTTTGGGCGATGGTTCACCAGTTGAATTTGGGAGACAGTCATCATCTCCTTTTTTCTTTTTCAACATTTTTCATATTGTTGAGGATCTTGTAATGACCTCACTATTTTGATTTTGATTTGTTATCCCTAACTTTTGCCTGACTGTTCCCATTTTTCGAGATTACAGTCAGCGGGATGCCCCAGCTTTCTTGAGCTTTCTTTACAGGTTTTGGCTTGGTGGGCTTTTCTCTTTTGAGAGATTGATTGTCTATGTGATAGGGAACCACCCTTGTCTTTGGATTCCAAAGGAATGCTTTTCTTTTTTTAACGTTGTTCGTTGTATTACGAACTGAGAGTTTGCGACTTCAATGCGCGTTTTTCTTTAGAATTAACTGAGGTACTACCCTGCCCCGGGTTTATATCAAAGGTTTTGATTGTTTAGAACAGAAAACTCCTACTTCTTTGGCTCGAAGGGGTTGACTAAGGATTATCTTCCTTATAACTCCAGTGTTTGGGAATTGAAAGAAATGCATGTACATCATCAGCAAGGTCTGTTCAAAAGCATACTGTATAAGATCATGGTATTGTTTCGTCATCCTCCCTCTAAAGGCTTGCAGCTTTTTATCAAGAGTTAAATATCATAAAGAAAGCATAAGAGTAGTGAAACGCATGGATGAATTCAAGACAAACATATGCAATGCATTAATGAAAACAAAGTTTAACATCAACAGATAATTGTTTGACAACAAAAGAAATTAGAACTTTGAAAATTCAAAATGAAGCAAAAGTCTTTCAGTTTGAGCTTTGTCACTTCAGGTGGAGAACCCCTTAACGGAAGATTTTCATCTCGCCGTCTGGAATGAATTCCAGCACTCCAATGTCGATCAGATCTTGAATCTTGTTCTTCAAGGCCCAACAGTCGTTGGTGTCGTGTCCCGGGCTGTAGGAGTGGTAAACACAAAATGCGTCGGGACGATAGTTAGGAGAGGAGGTATTGAGCTTCTGAGGAGGATCCCTTAAGGTAAGCAGGTTGACCTCCAACAGGCGCTTCAGTATGAAGAATGATGGTATCTCAGTCTCCGTGAACTGTCTTCCCGACGTTTCTTGCTTACGCTGATTACCCCGTTGACGCTAGCAAGGTTGTTGATGGGCTTGTGACCCTGAAGCAAGCAAAGGAGCTTTCCCCTTGTCTTCTTGAGTGGCTGGAGGCTGAGTGGTGACTTGCTCTTCAACCTCAGATGTTTTCCCCAATTGGTTGTTTGGAAGCAGTTGGCGGACAAGGACTCTGAGTTCCTCTTGTCTTTGAGATAGGTCTTGGATGAGAGCCATTTGGCCCACCAACTGTCCCATCACTTGGGTCCTCAATGTTGTCAGATCAAACTGCAGCTCCGCAAGCTGATCACTCCTGGCATTGTTTGAATTCTCCAAGCTCTTTGTGAGGAGAGCTTTCATCTCTTCTTGCCCCAGAGACAAGTTCAGGAACATCTCCTGCAGCTGAGCAGTCTGGTCTTGGATGTCTTTGACAGACCTTTCTAGAGCCATCTCTTACTGAAATAAACAGCAGGAGAGTAAGGAAACCTGAAAAAGGAAAGACTGTCAAAATGCAATGCATGATATGTGGATGCATGCTTTCAAGGATCTCTTGGGGTAAACACAAGAAAATGTTAGAGGTTGAACTTTGCTCTTTGATTGGAGAACTTTGCACCGGTGGATGTCTTTCCACTAGAATCAAGCTCACCATGTCGAGTGGGTCATAGCCACTGATTCAAGTTGTTGTACTTGATCTTTGATTGGAGAACTTTGTATTGGTGGATGTCTTTCCACGAGAATCAAGCTCACCATGTCGAGTGGGTCATAGCCACTGATTCAAGTTGTTGCACTTGATCTTTGTTTGGAGAACTTTGTATCGGTGGATGTCTTTCCACGAGAATCAAGCTCACCATGTCGAGTGGGTCATAGCCACTGATTCAAGTTGTTGTACTTGATCTTTGTTTGGAGAACTTTGTATCGGTGGATGTCTTTCCACGAGAATCAAGCTCACCATGTCGAGTGGGTCATAGCCACTGATTCAAGTTGTTGTACTTGATCTTTGACTGGCATTTGTTTAGAGGAGAAACCTCTTGCCCCTTTGGTAGATGTATGGTTCAACGTAACCCTGCATCAAAAGAACCCTCGAGATCCTTGAGATGGTTATTGAAAATGCTATGGTATGATGTCATGATGTTATGTACATGTATGCACAAAAAGCAAGTGAGTGTATATACAGACAAACATATTCACACAAAGCAAACAAGTCCTTAGGTTTAGGCTTGCATGAGGTTCAGGTACTACCCTCTTTCAGTTTCGTTGGTTAAAACCTGTCCTATAAAAAGTAATCGGGTTCTAGAGGATCTCAAATCATTGGCTACCCTCAATCGGTCATAACTCCAGCATCGCTATATTTTCTTGCGGCCGGAACCATCGCGAGAGTTTAGCCTCAATGAGTGTAGCATACTGCTACCGTTCTAATGGCCAAGTTGGGTCAATTTAGGGTTCTAAGGTCGGTTGGTGCTTAATGACTCCTTGGAAGACCCATATTCTCCCCGTTTCAACACAAGGGATATCGGTACAGACCAAGGTGCCACACCAACGTAGCCACTGCTTCACCCATGTCGGTATACCCCGGACAGGTCCCTCGCAGATTATGCTACCTAAAAAGGTTTCCCCCAGATCCGGGTTAGGATCTATGAAACTCCGATGCAAAGCCCACAAATGTAAAAGCAAACAAAGCAATCAATTGAAAACAAAGGTGATCTAAACCCTAAGGTAACCCCACTTTGGGTAGTACTCCCCAGCAGAGTCGCCAGTTCTGTGATACAGTGGGAGAACTGACTATGAGTTTTGCGTTTGTATTCGCACTTGTTCGGTTGAGCAAGAGTCGCCACCGACTTTTTATTTTATCCTAAAGGAAAGGTTGAAAAAGCACAGCAAAAACCTTTTGAGATATTTCGTGGGTCCGGGGTTAGATTATGAAAAGGGAAGGTATTAGCACCCTTTTCATCCATGGTTATCCATGGGCTTTTAGTTACTTGGTTTTTTAGATCACTTGCCTTGATTTTCGATTGCTTTGAAATTGTGGTGTGTGTGTGTTTTGAAAAATGTTTTTGAAGAGATGCCTTGTTTTAGGCAACCATTGTAATGACTCGTGTTTGAGTATATACAACGGTGTGTATCTTTTCGAAAAGATGTTTCAAAATGTTTTTGGAAGTTTGTTTGAAAGTGTTTGTGAAGTGTGGTTTTTGAAAAGAAGGCAAGTGTTTTTGCAAGTTGATCTCAAGTAACTAAGAGTTTTGTCTACCCCTATTGTACTCAAAGGTTTTCTCTATGTTTTTAACCCTTTTTAACAATTTTGTTCCACCATTGAATTTGGTGGACAATCTTGCGTTTAGGATGTTTAACGGGACGGGCGCGGGTCATCGTATGGACCATGAATGCAATGGTGCCAAGTGTCTTTGGCAATTTGCTTTGAAGGGACTATGATCATTCCATTTAGGCAACTTTCGAAAGCGTCATCGAGGGACTTATGATCATTTTGAATTCGTTTTGCCAAAGAAACTCGACGTGCAAGCATGGCCCATTTTGGAAGGCAACATATGGGATTACCATAGAGGGTGCAAGTGTGATTGTGTATTGATTTCATGTATTTGTCTTGTATTAGGTTATCTAGCATTTGGTTTTATGTACATGCAAACCCTAGGTCTAACCATGGTATAATTTGAAAGCGGTAAATTGCGGAAATGTAAAGTCTATGCTATTACAAAATAAGTATCCGGGAGTGGGGGTACAAATTTACAAATGGGGATGAGACTTTAGGAATGTAGTGTCCAATAAATTACAACCAAATCGAATTTGTGATCAAATGTAAATGTAACGAATAGCAATGTATAAGATAAGCAAATGTGTATAGGAGCAATGTAAATGTATTTGTATCAAGCGTATAATGTGAAATGTATCGTATATTGGGTAAGTGTATATGTTCATGTATGTAATTTATGTACAAGTTAGGATGTGAATTTAATGTATTATTAAGCATTGTTTAACCAAAAGAAAAGAATTAGATATTTGTTTAATTTAATTTTTTTTTGTATTTTCTTGTATATTGTTAATATGAACAAAAAGAATGTTTTAATTAAAAGTTTCTTAATTAAATTATGTATATATAAAAAAAATGTATTTTAAAGTATTTTATGTACAAAAAGAATATTTTAATTAAAGAAAAGAATGTTTTAAGTTTAAATTATATTATGTATAAAAGATGTATTTTCAAATATTATATACAAGTGATATTTCAAGAGTTATTCTTATGCATTTGTATTTTATTTACAAATAAAATTATTCTAATTAGGAAAAAAAATGTTTAGGGTATTCTTTAAATAGGGTATTATTTATATTATATACAAAAATCAAAATTATATTATATACCAATACTTATTGTTAATTAATAAAAAAAAGAACTAATATTGAAAAGTGTGGTTACTTAATGTGAAATATATTGATTAAAACAATAAAAGGAAGAATTAAAAGAAAAGGGGGTGCTAATCAGAAGTTCGTTTGGGCTTTAGGTGCTTCAGAAACGTGTTAGGCCCATTTGCTCGAAACAAGTTTTAGGGTTTTATTATTTGCTTTCAGTTGAGAAATGCTAGGGTTTACAGAGGCAGAGGCGCCGTTTGTGTCACTTTGTCTTCTCCGTTCACGCCTTGCTCAAACCTTTCGCCTCAGCCACCAGCGCCGTTTTCTCTTCTCCCCTCAGATTGCTCAAGCAACGATTACACAAGGTAACGAATTGTCTCAAACTTGTTAGGCGTTTTAGATTTGCACGTTATGATTTTACTATTTTCGATTAAGTATTTTGATTTTGATTTCTTATGTTGTGTTCATTGTTGTTCATTAATGAGGTCATGAAGAGGGATGAGAGGAGATTGTACTACCTTGACTGAAGGGGGAAGGAAGGGTGGAGGCGCTTAGGAGGCTCGACGGTGAAGGATGCTGATGAACTTATGAACTCCCTGGTACTCTTTACCTTTTTGCCAATTTAGGGTTTGATGATGATTATGGCCTGAAAACCTTTTCTGATTTCACTTCTTTCTTCTTCTCTGTTGCCTTTAATGCTTCACCTGCTTATGTTGCCTTTAATGCTTGTTGCCTTGAACGTTTGTCTTGAACGTTTGCCTTGCACGTTGCTTCGGTCTACTTCTTCCTTTGCCTTGCTTTGAGCTGCCTTTGAATACGTTTGTTGTATGCTGAGATTGATGCCTTTGTGCTTGTTGAAATGCCCTATGATGAGTATTCTGAGGGCCTCTTGGAACACTTGTTAGGGTTGCCTTTGTATGCTTGAGATGCTTCTTTTACTTGTCCCTGAGCTGCCTTGCTTTGAGTTGCCTCAGTATTTCTTTATCTCCTCCTTCTATTGCCTTGAATGTTTGCCTTTTTTACTGCCCAATGATGAGTTTTCTGAGGGCCTTGAGGGTTTGGTTTTGGATGCTTTGGACAGGTTTTTTAGGTTGTGTCCTTGTGAGGTTTCTACTGGTTTATGGTTTCTCAGTTTAGGCTTAACAGGTTTTGAATGGCTAGGCCTGGTATCTGGTATAGGTTTGAGCTCTTTTGGTTCTTTAGGCTTTCAGGCAGGTTGAGTTGTGGTGAACTTATGGCTTTTTACTGATTTTTTTTGGTTTTATGTGGGTTTGAAGACTGGAACTTGCAAGGTTTACAGGTAGTGGCCTTGTGTGAATAGCAGGGCTTGACAGGGTATGAGGGTTTATGCAGGTTCTGAATGGTTCTTGCACAGGTTTGGGATGGAGGTTTATGCAGGTTTGTATCTTTTTGTGTGTTTATGTTACAGGCTTAGAGTTTAGGGGGCTTGTAAACTTGGCCCTTTGGGTGAGTTTTGTAGGTTAATGGCCTTGAGGTTTGATATGCTTGTGGTTTAAGGCTGGAAGGTCTTGTGGAGGTTTGTGTTTTTACAGGTTGTGGCCTTGCTTTGCCTTTTTGTGTGTTTATGGCTTGGGAGTCTTGCTTCAGGCTATGTGTTTGGTTTGATAACAGGCAGATTTTTGCATATGCAGGTTTTTGTATCTGGAGGGTTTTGACAGTTGGTTATCTCTGTTTGATATCTTTCTGATCTCCTCCCTCTACTGTGTTCAGTTTTCTTTATATTTTCTCTTCATGCCTAAAGCCTTAAGCCTGCAAACCTGCTTTCTTTTTGCTCTCTTCTTTCTCTCTCCAGTACACTTTAAAATATAAACAATGTTTTGTGTGTACTTTTCTGAAAGGGCAGCATTGGGACATGATGAAAAATGAAATAGTTTGCTTGCATAACATGCTTACTCTGCATATTTGTCTCTTTTCTTCCAGATTTTGTGCTTTTTGATATCTTTCCAAATCTTCTTCTTTGATAGCTTTGAGTAGCCTTGTGACAGTAACTTGTACTTTTGGCAGAAAGTTTGAGTTTGGACTTTTAGTTGTACATGTTGTTTGCTTTTGAACTATGCAGTTTGACAATTTTTGAATTGTGCAATTTTGACTTTTGTGCATTCATTTTTAGCAAATAAATATTCATCCCTCTTTGTGAACCGGGAGAAATCCCGTGATTTGCAAAGAGGGTTAACTGATCCCAATCAGTTGCCCTTAATGATGAACTCTTTTTTATCTGTCTCTTTAATTCAATTTATCTGTTTCTAACTTTTCTTCCTTTCTTTTGCAGATAAAAAATTGAATGGAGAGGGGTATCACTAAATGAAGAATGAAGAATTGGTGTCTTAGGAATACTTAGAAAAAATAGGATAGTTTTATTTTTATTTAAATTTAAATAAATGTAAAATCATTGTTGTAAACAACAAAACAATTGTACAATTAATTTAAAAATCAATAAAAGTTTCTTTATCCAATTAATTCTTTTTCCTCCTTTTTCAATTATTTATTTATTATTTATAGTTCTTTAAATTAAAATAACTGAAAATTAAATTCCAGCTATTTAATCTTTAGAATAATAAATAATTAACTAAACATTGATTCAACGTTGATCAAAATAATAAACTTGGCGCTTCCAACATCCAAAGCAAAGCACTGTCAAACACAATAATTGACCAGACGCATTCCCCCTTTTACCGATTTTTACCAAACACTGCAAATCCAAATTGAATGTATCCTTTGACTGGTTCAAACAAAGAAACGTGAATTCAATTCAAATGCATTCTTTTACTGATTAAGTCAAACAACGCGAATTCAAACCAAATCTCGGAATAACTTGCAAAGCACCGTAGAATTAAATCTTTCTGAAGAACCGCGCATGAACAACCCTAATTCCTGATTAAATGCCAAAGAAACGTTCGCCTGATCGAAGTTGAGCCAAAATCATCCAAAACCCTAAGCCAATTGTTTGAAACATTCTAGAGCCCCTGAAAAATCAGGAAACGCCTAATTGTGTCTGACTGACGAGAAAAGTCTATTTGACCGATTCTTGAGCCAATCTGAAAAATCAGGAAACGCCTGAAGCTGTGATTTCTTGAGGAAAAATGCGAGGGAATATTTTGGGGTACAACACTGTGTAATAAAAGAAATGGGCACGAAGTCCTTTGTCGTCCAATTTCTTAATCCACCGTCAGTAGTCGGGTAAATCCAGCTATCAAACTTAGACTCTTCATCATCCTCTTTAATCATATTCACTTCCGGATTACTGATACGCAGGGGAGGTCTTCAAATCCGCGCATGCCGAACATCCCTTTGAGCTTCTACAGTAAAACCCAAGCCAAACTTGTCAGTCTTGTGTGCAAAGTCAGGGAGTTGACCCCAATTCGCACACCCACCTTTTTCAATAACAGCCCGGGCATCCTTGAGGGAAGCCATCTTCATTGGAGGATCTTCAGCAACAGTTTCAGTCGACGCCAGAGTCTGGGGGACTTCTTCAAAGTTTTGGCACGGGGTTTTAATGAACTCCTCATCCATCTCCATATACCGAGAAGAGTTAAGGTGGCTTACCATGTACTCCTCTTCTCCTCGTACTATAACGATTTTCCTTTTCACTGGATATTTTAACATCTGATGGAGCGTGGAAGTCACTGCCCCAACTTTATGAATCCACGAGCGACCCAACAAACAAGAATAAGATGGTAGAATGTCCATCACATAGAATGTAGACACAAAAGTATGGGAACCAACCTTAACAGGGATATCCACCTCTCCATGTACCATCCTTTTGGACCCGTCAAAGGCTCTAACAACAATATTACTCGGCTTCAGCACCAACCCTTCACAGTCCAACCGGTCTAACGCTTTCTTGGGTAAAACATTTAATGAGGACCCGGTATCCACCAGCATGTGGGCCAAAGTAGTGCCCCTGCACTCGATTGAAACATGCAGAGCTTCATTGTGATTCTTTCCTTTGGCATTCAAATCTGCATCGGAGAAACCCAACCCATTGTCAGCTGTCAAACTAGCCACGCAGTCTTTGAACTGGTCAGCAGATGTCTCCTGCGACACATGCGCAGTTTTCAGGAAAGCAATTAAAGCCTTAGCATGGGCTTCTGAGCACAACAACAAAGATAACATGGAGATCTTCGACGGGGTTTACCCCAGCTGTTCGACTACGTTGTAGTCGCTTTTCTTGATGATCTTCAAAATCTCCTCTATCTCTTGCCTAGAGGTTTCAACAGTAATCTTCTTTGGTGCCTCCATCCGGGAAGGCTCACCGGTGATCCTTTTGCCCCGAGCGTCAGATGACTCGGCGACAAGGGTAATGATTGGAACATGAACAGGGACAGTAGCAGATGTAATGGCAAGTGTAATAGCAACAGGCTTCTGAACAGTTGGTGGGGAGATCTCAGGAGAGAAAAGTCTTCCACTGCGGGTGACCTTGCTAGACCCGACGATATTGCTGACATCAGTATCAGCCTCCTCAACCTTCGAGTCTTGTTTAATCCCATGATAATACACATCGGCCCCATAGTGTCACGGGACAGCCTTATCCGACGTGTAAGGGATAGGTCCAGGAATAGTAATGATCAATGGAGCAACTTTCGGAACAGATGTAATTCTAACAGGCTTTCTCGAGGAAGCCTTGGAAGAATTGGCGGAAATGGTGATTATGGAAACATCTTCAACAGGAATCAATGGAACCAAAGTTTTCTCGAACATGATTTCTTTGTTATCTATCAGGCGTTGCACACCTGACTTCAATAGATGGCATCCAGTAGGAAGGATGGAACACAGGTGGCAACCTTTGCCACAACCCGGAAATAAACCGGCCAACAATAAGTTCTTCTTCACTGTCATCAACGGGGTAAAAACGTCTTCCACAGAGGTTACAAATGAATCATCGTCCACAAAATTTACTCCATGCTTGGGCATAGAAGCAGTCATGGCATTAGGCTTTTCCGACGCTTCAAACTCAATCTCCTTAGCATCAATCAGATCCTGCACTTTATTCTTCAAAGCCCAGCAGTTGTTTGTATCATGCCCTGGGCTATCGGAGTGATAAGCACAGCGGGCGTTCGGATTATACAGCGGCGATGTAGTACTAGGATTCTTTGGAGCCTCCTTCAGAGTCACCAAGTTGGTTGTCAACAGTTGCAGCAGAATTTGAGATAGAGACGTACTGAGCCGAGTATACTGCCTTTGCGGTCTTTCTACTCTTTGATGATTGTTGCGTTGTGGGGCAACAGCAGGTCTTGATATTACTACCGCATTAACCGCTTGGCGGCGCTCAGGTCAGTTTTGGCTCCTCGAGCTGTAAACTGCACTAGCTTATTTTTTGAAAGGATTCTTCTTTGTACTTGATGAAGCACCTTTCTGTATCTTACCACTTTTAATACCAGCTTCAACTCTCTCCCCAGTCATAATCAATTCAGTAAACTCGGACGATGAACTACCGATCAAATGATTGAAGTATGGACCAGACAAAGTCCCAAGAAACATATCCACCAACTCCCTATCAGCTAGAGGGGGTTGTACTCTTCCAGCAAGATCTCTCCACTTCTGAGCGTAGTCCTTAAAACCTCCGCTCCCACCCATAGACATACCCTGAAATTGGGTACGCGTGGGAGCAAGGTCGGAATTATACTGGTATTACTTATAAAAAGCGGCAGCAACATCCTCCCAGTTGCGGACATTAGCTCCTTCTAGTTGATAGAACCATTCAAGTTGAGTCCCTGACAGACTATCTTGAAAGAAATGAACCCAAAGGTTCCTATCAGCAGTATATGGTTGAATCTTTCTGACATACGAGCGAAGGTGTAACTTTGGGCAGGAGACCCCATCGTACTTAGAAAAGACATGAGCTTTAAACTTGTGTGGGATCACCACCCTAGATGCCAAACCCAAATCTCCGAAGTCCAACCCAAGTATCTTCTGGATTTCCATTGCGCTCAACCGGTCTTCGAGTTGCTTATACCTATCCTCAGCCGGAGGATACTGGTCTTCATCAAAGTCAGTGTCATTGTCAGAAACCACAGGGCTAGGATACTTCCTTTATTCTTGATTCTCTCTTCCTCCAGATGAATGAGACAAATCAACTTCTTCTCGCAACAGTTCCCAAATCTGTGACCCATATTCAGGAGGACCACCTTCTTCTTCTTCTTCTTGTCCTTCAAGATAAGAGTCTTCAAATCTTGTTGACTCTTGGCCAAGTTCAAGAACATCTCCTGGAACTGAGCATTCTGAGCTTGCAGAGCCTTGATGGCTTGATCAGTAGGTGTTTCAGAAGACATGTTGTGCTGAAATGAACAGCGAAGAAGATGAGAAACCTGTAAGGGTACCTGTGACGAGGTGCATGGGAATGGAATGCATATGAAATGAGTTCAAGGATTTTGGGAGATTCAAATTTGTAAATCAAAATAAAACACACTTTATTAGATTAAAACTTGTAACAATGTTTAACAAATGCCTTTAAGGCGTTACAAAAGAAATACTGAAAAGCAAATCTAAACTAGCAACAATAAAAGACATCAGAAATCCTAAGGTCGTTTTCCTTTCATGCTGACATAATCGTTGATCGTCCTCTCGTTCTCAAGTTGCCTTGTAAGCTTCAGGATCTTCCTCTCCTGCTCATGATATTTCTCTCTGTAGGTATCCCTTTCTTCCCTTAACTGGATCCAAGACCTCTTCATTTCCCCAATATCAGTAGGCATATAAGGATGGAGGATTGTATAAGGAACCCCTTCTTCATCAGTATGTTCCACAATCACCGGCAAAACAGCTTCATATGGCATCCCCAGCTTATGAGCACGGGCTCGAACCCACTGGAGGTATGGTTGCACCGGGAGAGAAGTATTCATTCCTAGCTCATGTGGATCAAACCTGTTAACCCTGTCCCAAGCTCGTATAAACTTGCGGAGATGTCCCTCGACATCCCCCTTGAAGTCAAAGACAATGCATGTAAGCAGCAGCTCATGAGGACCGTCCCTTCGAGCTCGTCCAAACTGTCGTAAGGCCAAACAAGGATTATAGGTTATTCCTCCTCTAATTCCAAGCAATGGAACATTAGGGTATTCCCCACACTGATCAATGACAGCTACCCTTTCCATATCCTTAGTACTCCAAAGGATGTCCGTATGAGCAAGGGACATGATTCTGTAAGCCCAACCCATACCTTCCTCATTCTTCAATATAGATTTGGGGAGGTGAGAAATAAACCACCTCGCCAGTAGCGGTGTATAACACATGAGAGTTCCCCTTCTCCGAACAGTATGGGTATAGAGAGCATGTAGAATGTCACCTAAGAGGGTAGGCACTGGGTTACGAGTCATGAAGATCTTGATTGTGTTCACATCTATGAAGGCATCTGGATTCGGGAACAGGACCAAGCCGTAGATGAGGAGAGCCAGGATGTCTTCAAAAGCTTGAAAGTCTAAGTTGTCCCAGAACTGTTGAGCTTGATCGATCAAGAACTTAGCCAAGAAACCTTTAACCCCACTCTGAATCTCCCAGTTAGATACTACGTCAGCCATTTTCAGATGCAGGGCTGAAGCAATATCCTCTGGCCTAGGAGCTATCTCTAAACCTGTAAAGGTGTCTGCTCTAGAATAGATATGCCAAGTAAATTAGAAAACTCCTCCAAAGTAAGGACTAACTGATAGTCCAGGAAGGTGAAACAGTGATGCAATGGGTCAAAGAACTGGAACAGGACACTCATCATTTGCTCATCCAACTTTGAAGTGACCAAGCTAAGGAGGTGACCATGTCTTCTAAGAAAGGAAGAAGTATCAGGAACCTTTGAAACCAACTCTCTGAACTGAGCAGGGATTTGCACGAAACTGACTCGAATGGTATTTCTGCGCATAGAAGCCATGATCTGCAAAACAGAACAAAGATGAATCTCCTCGGTCTTTGAAATGGTTAGTCTAATGAAATATGCATGCAATGTCATGATGCATGATGTCATGATAAAAACACACCACAAGTATCACAGATAGCAAACATGGTAAGGGCAAACAAGTCACACAATATCCCTTAAATTTCAGGCTGGCATGGAGTTTAGGTATTACCCTCTTGCAGTTTAGTTGGTTCAACCTGTCCTAGTAATAGTAACTGGGTTCTAGAGGTTCTCAATATCACTGACCATCCTCCATCGGTCATAATTCTAGACACGCAATCTTTTCTCGCGGCCGAAACCATCTCGAGAGTATGGTCTCAATGAGTGTAGCATACTGCTGCTTTCTATGGCCAAGTTGGTCAATTATAGGTTCTAAGGTCAGTTGATGCTTAATGACCCATATAGCAGCCCCGTACTCTCCTTGTTCCTCCACAAGGGATATCGGTACCAACTAATGTGTCACACCAACGTAGCTTTTACTTCAACCGTATCGGTCTACGCTGTACAGTTCCCTCACAGTCTATTGCTACTTACCTAAAAGGTGTCCCCCAGATCTGGGTTAGGATCTATAGTAACTCTGATACAAAGCCCACAAAATAAAGCAAACAAATCAAGCAATTGAAAACAATATGATGAACTAATCCTAAGGTACACCCCTCTTATTAATTCCACAGCAGAGTCGCCAGTTCTATGATACGGTGGCCAGAACCAGGACGGTTTTTCAGGAATGCTGGTTTGCATTTTGCGTCTGTGTTCGCAAAATTTCGCGGTAAGCAAGAGTCGCCACCGAATTTTATTTTATCCAACAAGGAAAGGAAAAAAGCACAGAAAAATTCCTTTTTTGAGATATTTCTGAGTACGGGGGGTAGATTTATAGAAAGGGAAGGCATTAGCACCCTTTCTATCCGTAGTTATCTACGGGCTCTTAGGTACTTGCTCATCATTTTCAAAATTGTTTTCTTTGTGTTTATGTGCTTTGAAAAGCTTTTGTTTTGACTTCGATTTAACTCTTGCTTCTGTCTTCAAGAGTGTAATGAAGTGTTTTTGAAAACTTTGTTGAAAAGGAGTGTAAGTGTGAAAAAAGGTTTGTTTTGATTGAGCAAGTACTTAAGAACTAATCTACCTACTCGAAAAAATAATTATTCTATGTTCGTCTCCTTTAGACAATGCTATCCCACTATTAGCGAGTAGGTAGCACCGTCGTTGGAATTTTGAGGGTCAATTCGAAAGGGACGTACGGTCACTAAAGCAATGTTAGGACGTCTTAGTAATAATCCTAATGTCTTAGATCAATTATCCGAGGCTACACTATCCGAGGCAACCATTTCGAGGCAGCTTTGATCTTTGGACAAAAGGACGACCACTAAAGTATCCTATACTCAATGACCGTTTACCGAAGGCAACCAAGTGGGAGTGTACCCTAGGAGTGCGCATGTGTGAGTGATTCAATTTCAGATTATTTATCTTTTCACATTTTAGGGTTATCTAATTGTTTTAAAGTTTAATATACATTCTTTTCATGCATCCCTATATCATACATCTAGCAGTTTATATTTTGCGGAATTTAAAGTGCGGAAATTAAGCTACGCTATTACAAGGCTTCGAGTATTTACATAGCCAAAAACAAACCCTTTGAAAATAAAGCGATAAATGGAAATAAACGTCCTAATTAAACTATTACAAACTGTAGGCAGTTACATCAATATGATAAATAATAAAAATAAAGCGCGCGAGAAAAATTAAGATCGGGAAGAAATTAAGGTTTTGACCGTTCTAACCTAATCAAAAGAAAAATGTTTTTGTTGTTTTTAATATTTTTTAAAGAAAAGAACTTAGGTTTTAAAATTAAATATACAAATTAATTAGTGATTAAATTAATTAATAAAAATAATTACATGACCTATTTTTGGTTTTTTGGTTATTTTAAGAAAAATAAAATGTAATTAAATTAGAAATAAAACCTATTTGTTCTAATTAATTTTAATTATGTACAAAAAAGAAATTAAAGTTAGCTAAATTAACAAACCTAATTTAATTAATTAATTTTTTAATAAAAATAAAATCTAGACCTAATTTATGCAAAGTAATATTTTTGTGATTTTTTGATAAAAAAGAAAATGATTTAATTGGTTAGTAAAATAAAAATTAATAAATTAAATGAAATAAATTTAAAAGAAAAAAAGAAAAGAAATTTGGGCCTGCAACAGCAATTCTGGGGGGTATGAGAAGTAACTTTTGGGCCCAAAAGATGGAGGTCCACGTTGACTTCCAGAATTCCATGCTCTGTGTTTGACTTGGCTTATGATACTCCTCCATTGTTGGCTCTTGGATCTGGCCACTTGGCATGTTAGATGGTGAGGCCATATGGTAGACCTTGAACTTGCAAACGCGTTGGATCCTGAAAAAGAAAATAATATGGAGAAATTGGTGGACCTGGGATTCGAACCCAGGTCCTGATGCGTTTTGCAACCACGCCACTACCACTGCGCCATCTGCTTCTGTTTGTTATAATAATACAAAATAATGATCAAATATTAAAAAGGCCATATGTAACAAATCAGCGCGCGAAAATTTGAACAAGCCAATGGTCATTCGCCAGCTGGTCATCTCCTTCCTTGGATCCGTTGGTAAAAGTTCCAAACTTTTACCTACGGACGTTTGTCCGTAGCTATAGCCCCTGTAAATCTCAAAATTTAACACAAGCGTTATAAATAAAAACGAAGGCCATGGATGGCTTCGTCTGGCCTTGCTGAACACAAAGGTGGCCCTTTCATGGCCCAATTTTTCCTGTAAACGAAGATCCTAATTTGAACCCTAAAACCCTAGCTATGGTGAAATCCAGTACAAGCCATGAAAATGCAATCAAGTATTACAGGAAGCTTGCAAACATGATGGTGATCAAGAATATACAGTTATTTTATGCTACAAGTGCAAGAATGATGTTATTCGATTTCAAAAAAGAAGCTATGTCGTGGGTGACTTACAGCGCGATATAAGGCCTGGAAATGCTTGCTTTGGATTGCTTTGGCTTGCTGATGACCTCAGGAAACGATTGGAATGGTTCAAAGGTCTTGAATTGGCCTCTAAGTGTGAATTCGTGTTTGCACTTTTTCTTGATTTTTCAAGTTTGGTTCTCCTTGCTGTGCCTCCTTCTCACCTGGTTTTTGGTCTGCCTTCGTTCTATATGTATCAAGGAATGGATTAGGATTAATAGAATGTACTCAATCTTCTTCCATTATTGAATTTGATTATGATTTGATTCTCTTGAATATCATTCCAAAATTGGCCTAAAATCAATCTTTTTGTCCGCCCCATGCCTTGATACGAATTTGACCTGATGCTAGCTGGACATTAAGACCTGAATCATGTAAAAAAATCTTTAGTTTTCAATACTTTGGATTTTATATGATTTATTTTGATTAAAATTGATTTAAATCAAATAAAAATCAAAATAAATAATAAAAACATGATAATGACAAGTGGAAAGGGCTAGAGCTCGTGGACTATGTTGCCAACTCAAAACAAGTGAAAAAGATTGGGCCCATTTGGCAAAAATTGAAGTTTTAGGCATAGTTGACTTTTGGCAATTTTACAAAAAATGTCAACTTCACCAATGCATAACTTCCTCAATTTTGACTCTTTGTAGGTGTTCTTGGACTTTTTAGAAAGCTTGAGATGTCCTATAATCAACCCTTTTGTTATCATCTCAATTTGATATTCCATGCTCATGTATGAAGCTTTGACAAAAAAGGTGTTTTTGTTGACTTTTCAAAATGACCTATAATGTCCAAATTCATAACTTCTTGTGAGTACATATTTTGAACTTGGGATATGAAGATGGATTATAGGGAATTTCATCCTCTTAAAAATGAGCTTTGTATGGGTCATTTCTCATGAATTATGAGAAAGTTATGCTTGGTCAAAGTTGAGTTGACTTTTCCTATAAAACCCTAATTTAGCAACTTTTGGTTCTTGATGAATTATGAGCAATCTTTGATGAATCATGATCAACCCTTGATCAAATGATGAAATATACTTCAAAATGAGGATGTTGACCAAAAATCTTGAAGTTTGACTGTATGTGGGCCACAATTGACTTTTTCCCTAGCACAGTCGATTTTCAGGCCTTTGAGCAATTGACTGAGCAAATTTCCTCTGTAGGGCTTGAAACTTGACATGGATGTTCTTGAAAACATATTCGGACAATGTTGAGAATTTGGGGTCCCTTGGACTCAAGTATCTTGATGCAACATGAAATCCTAATTTGAGGTAGACTGCCTTATGAGAGAGCTTGTCTGGCCAACCCTTGGACTACCTTGAGCAACTTGAGGATCTTTCTTGAAATGTTTTGAGGAATATGGGAGGGAAAATTTTGGGGTACAACAGGATGGAACATAGGTGGCAACCTTCGCCATAGCCCGGAAATAATACAGCCGATAATAGGTTCTTTTTCACTGTCATCAACAGAGTAGAAACGTCTTCCACAGAGGTTACAAATGAATCATCATCCACAGCATTTACTCCATGCTTGGGCATAGGAGCAGTCATGACATTAGGATTTTCTGGCGCGTCAAATTTAATCTCTTTAGCTTCAATCAAATCTTGTACCTTATTCCTCAAGGCCCAGCAGTTGTTCATATCATGCCCTGGGCTACCAGAGTGATAAGCACAGCAGGCGTTTGGATTATACAACGGTGATGTAGTACTGGGATTCTTTGAAGCTTCCCTCGGAGTGATCAAGTTGGTTTTTAACAACTGCGGTAAAATTTGCAATAAGGTCATACTGAGCCGAGTATACTGCCTTTGCAGCCTCTCTACTCTTTTCTTATTGTTGCATTGTGGGGCAACAGTTGGTCTTGATATTACCACCGCATTGACTGCTTGGCGGCGTTCAGGTCGATTTTGGCTCCTCGAGCTGTAAATTTCACTAGCTTCTTTTCTGAAAGGCTTCTTCTCTGTACTTGATAAAGCACCTTTCTGTATCTTACCACTTTTAATACCAGCTTCCACTCTCTCCCCAGTCAAAATCAGTTAAGTGAATCCAAACTACGAACTTCCGATCAAATGATTGAAATATGGACCAGACAAAGTCCCAAGAAACATGTCCACCAACTCCCTATCAGACAAAGGGGGTTGGACTCTTCCAGCAAGATCTCTCCACTTCTGAGCGTAGTCCTTAAAGCCTTCGCCTGTACCCATAGACATACCCTGAAGTTGGGTACGCGTGGGAGCAAGGTCGGCATTATACTGGTATTGCTTGTAAAAAGCAGCAGCAAGGTCCTCCCAGTTGTGAACATTAGCTCCTTCCAGTTGATAGAACCATTCAAGCTAAGTCCCTAACAGACTATCTTGAAAGAAATGAACCCACAAGTTCCTATCAGCAGTTTATGGTTGAATCTTTCTGACATACGAGCGGAGGTGTAGCTTCGGGCAAGATACTCCATCATAATTAGAAAAGACAAGAGCTTTAAACTTGTGCGGGATCACCACCCCAGATGCCAAACCTAAATCTCTGAATTCCAACCCAGGTATCTTCTAGAACTCCATTGCACTCAACCGGTCTTCAAGTTGCTTATATCTATCCTCAGCAGGAGGATACTATTCTTCATCAAAATTTGTGTCATTATCAGAGACCACAGGACTAGGCCCCTTCCTTTCCTCTTGATTCTCTCCCCCTCCATATGAATGGGATAAATCAGTTTCCTATCGCATATTGTTCCCAAATCTGCGACCGATACTCAGGAGGACCACTTTCTTCTTCTTCTTCTTCTTCTTCTTCTTCTTCTTCTCTTTCAAGATAAGAGACTTCAAATCTTGCTGCCCTTTGGCCAGGTTCAGGAACATCTCC
This sequence comes from Vicia faba, assembly GCA_948472305.1. Classification (NCBI taxonomy): domain Eukaryota; kingdom Viridiplantae; phylum Streptophyta; class Magnoliopsida; order Fabales; family Fabaceae; genus Vicia; species Vicia faba. The sequence goes on along the minus strand of OX451736.1, from coordinate 1,211,780,889 downwards.
TGGAACTGAGCATTCTGTGCTTGAAGAGACTTAATGGCTTGATCAGTAGGTATTTCAGAAGATATGATTGCTGAAATAAACAGCGAAGAAGATGAGAAACCTGTAATGGTACCTGTAATGAGGTGCATGATAATGGAATGCGTATGAAATGATTTCAAAGACTTTGGGAGATTCAAATTTGTAAACCAAAATAAAACACACTTTATTAGATAAAACTTATAACAATGTTTAACAAATACCTTTAAGGCTTTACAAAATAAATACTGAAAAGCAAATCTAAACTAGAAAAACAACAAAGAAATCAAAAATCCCATGGCCGCCTTCCATTCGTGCTGACATAATCGTTGATTGTCCTCTCATTCTCAAGCTGTCTTGTAAGCTTCAAGATCTTTTGTTCCTGCTCATGATACTTCTCTCTGTAGGTATCCTTTTCTTCCTTTAGCTGGATCCAAGATCTATCCAATGCCCCAAGATCAGTAGGCATGTATGGATGGATGATCGTATAAGGAACACCTTCTTCACCAGTATGCTCTATGATCACCGGCAAAACAGCTTCATATGGCATCCCCAGCTTTTGAGCACGGGCTCGAACCCACTGGAGATATGGTTGCATCGGGAGAGAAGTCTTCGTTCCTAGCTCATGTGGGTCAGACCTGTTCACCATGCCCCAGGCTCGTATAAACCTGCGGCGATGTCCCTCAACATCCCCCTTGTAGTCAAAGATAATGCCTGTAAGCAACACCTCATGAGGACCGTCTCTCCGAGCTCGTCCAAACTGTCATAAAGCCAAACAAGGATTGTAGGTTATACCCCCTCGAATTCCAAGCAATGGAACATTATGGTATTCCCCACATCGATCAATGACAACTACTCTTTCCATATCTTTAGAACTCCAAAGGATATCCGTATGAGCGAGGGACATGATTCTATAGGCCCAACTTACGCCTTCCTCATTCTTCAATACAGACTTGGGGAGGTGTGAAATAAACCACCTCTCCAGCAGCGGTGTACAACACATGAGAGTTCCCCTTCTCCGTACAGTACGGGTATATAAAGCATGTAGAATATCACCTAGAAGAGTAGGCACTGGGTTACGAGACATGAAGATCTTGACCGCGTTCACATCTATGAAAGAATCTGGATTTGGGAAAAGAACCAAGCCGTAGATGAGGAGAGCCAAGATGTCTTCAAATGCTTGAAAATCCAAGTCATCCCAAAACAGTTGAGCTTGATCGATCAAAAACTTAGCCAAGAAACCTTTAGCCCCGCTCCGAGTCTCCCAGTTAGATACTACATCAGCCATTTTTAGATGTAGGGATGAAGCAATATCCTCTGGCCTAGGAGCTATCTCTAAACCTGTAAAGGGTGTCTGCTCGAGGATAGATATGCCTAGTAAATCAGAAAACTCCTCCAAAGTAGGGACTAGTTGATAATCCGGGAAGGTGAAACAGTGATGTAACGGGTCAAAGAACTGGAACAACAGGCTCATCATTTGCTCATCCAACTTTGAAGTGACCAGGCTAAGGAGGTGACCATGTCTTCTAACAAATGAAGAAGTATCAGGAACGTTTGAGACTAACTCTCTGAGTTGGGCAGGGATTTGCACGAAATTGACTCGAATGGTATTTTTGCGCATAGAAGCCATGATTTGCAAAACAGAACAAAAATGAATCCCCTCCGTCTTTGAAATGGTTAGTCTAATGAAATATGCATGCGATGTCATGATGCATGATGTCATGATAAAAACACACCACAGGTATCACAGATAGAAAACATGGTAAAGGCAAACAAGTCACACAGTAGCCCTTATGTTTCAGGCTTGCATGGAGTCTAGGTACTACCCTCTTGCAATTTAGTTGGTTCAACCTGTCCTAATAATAGTAACCGAGTTCTAGAGGTTCTCAATATCACTGACCATCCTCCATCGATCATAGTTTCAACTCACGCAACCTTTTCTTGCAGACGGAACCATCTCGAGAGTATGGTCTCAATGAGTGTCACATATCACTACTTCCTATGGCCAAGTTGGTCAATTATAGGTTCTAAGGTCAGTTGATGCTTAATGACCCATATAGAAGCACCATACTCTCCTTGTTGCTCCACAAGGGATATCGGTACCAACTAATATGCCACATCAACGTAGCTACTGCTTCAACCGTATCGGTCTACGCCGTACAGTTCCCTCACAGTCTATTGCTACTTACCTAAAAGGTGTTTCCCAGATCCGGGTTAGGATTTATAGTAACTCTGATACAAAGCCCACAAAGATAAAGCAATCAAATCAAATAATAGAAAACAATATGATGAACTAATCCTAAGGTACACCCCACTTATTAAGTCCCCAGCAGAGTCGCTAGTTCTGTGATACGGTGGCCAGAACCGGAACCGTTTCTTTTTAGGATTTGCTGGTTTGTGTTTTGCGTTTGTGTTCGCAAAATGTCGCGATAAGCAAGAGTCACCACCGACTTTTATTTTATCCGACAAGGAAAGGAAAAAAGCACAGAAAAATTCCTTTTTCGAGATATTTCTGAGTACGGGGGGTAGATTATAGAAAGGGAAGGTATTGACACCCTTTCTATCCGTAGTTATCTATGGGCTCTTAGGTACTTGCTCATTATCTTCAAAATTGCTTCTTTATGTGTGTTTGATTTGAAAAAAGTTTTTTACTTTGATTTAACTCTTGCTTCCGTCTTCAAGAGTGTTACGAAGTGTTTTTGAAAGCTTTGTTTGTAAAGGAGTGTAAGTGTGAAAAAGTTTGTTTTGATTGAGCAAGTACTTAAGAACTAATCTACCTACTCGAAAAAATAATTGTTCTATGTTTGTTTCCTTTAGACAGCGCTATCCTACTATTAGTGAGTAAGTAGAACCGTCGTTGGAGTTTTGAGGGTCAATTCGAAAGGGACGTACGGTCACTAAAGCGAAGTTAGGACGTCTTAGTAATAACCCTAATGTCTTAGATCAATTATTCGAGGCAACAATATCCGAGGCAACCATTCCGAGGCAACTTTCCGAACGGGACTTTGATCTTTGTTTAGACAAAAGGGCGACCACTAAAGCATCCCATACTCAATGACCGTTTAACGAAGGCAACCAAGTGGGAGTGTACCCTAGGAGTGTGCATGTGCGAGTGTTTCAATTTCAGATTATTTATCTTTGCACATTTAGGGTTATCTAACCATTTTAAAGTTTACATACATTCTTGTCATGCAACCCTAATTATTCATACATCTAACAGTTTAATATTTTGCGGAATTTAAAGTGCAGAAATTAAATTAAGCTATTACAAGGCTTCAAGTATTTACATAGCCAAAAACAAACCCTTAAAAATAAAGCGATAAATAAAAATTATAAGTCCTAATTAAGTTGTTACAACTTGTAGGCAGTTACATCAATATTGATAAACAATAAAACAATAAAGCGCGCGCGATGAAATTAGAACGATAAGAAAAAATTAGGTTTTTGACCCTTTTTAACCTAATTAAAAGAAAAAAAGTTTTTTATTTATTTATTTTTTAAGAAAAGAATTAGGTTTTAAATTAAATACTAAATTAATTAGCTAATTAAATTAATTAATGAAAATAAATGGCCTATTTTTGTGTTTTTGGTTAATTTAAAAAAAGACATAATTAAATTATAAACAAAACCCTAATCATTCTAATTAATTTTAATTTATTTACAAAATAATTAAAGTTATCTACAATTAAATAACCTAATTAAATTAATTAATTTTTTTATAAAAAAAAATCTAAACCTAATTTGGTGAGAAGTTGATTTTTATGAATTTTTGATTGGTTAAAAAGGAAATTATTAATAATAAAAAAAAGACAATAATAATAAAAGAGTAAAGAAATAACCCAAGGGTCCACTACCAGCGGCTCTGATCAGAGAATAATGATCCAGAAGATGATGGTAGTCCAGAGGATGAAGATCCAGAAGATGACGGTCCAGAGGATGATGGTACTGGGCTTACTCCCGGGTAGTGGATCCAGCAGATTGTGACTGTCAGAAGATGAGATGCGCTGGACCTGGCTGAGACTGATGGATCCAGAGGATAACCCCAGGGGATGCTCGGTCTAGTCTTGTTTGATGAAATCAGAGGATAACCTCCAACAGATGTAAGCGCTGGATCTGGTGAAAACAAAGGGGAAGGGTGCCAGAGGGTCACGCCTGGGATCAAAACCAGAATCATGAACTTCTGACTTCCTCCTTCTGGACTATTGCATTAGGGTGTTAGTTTAGCAATACAACAGAACAAACAAATAGATCAGAACTATGGATTTCTGGCCAAAACAAACGCGCCAGAATTTGAACCAGCCAGTAAAGTGGTGACACACTATCGTCTTCTTCCTTGGATCCGTCGTTTAAAACACATAACTTTTACCTACGGTCATGGTGCAGTAGCTGAAACCCTGTACATCTCAAAAATCACATACAAGCAATGTAAATAAATTTCAAGACCATGGATCAGTTGGGTTTGATCTGTTGATCATAATGGTTTCTTCCATCTAGGCCAATTTCACCTGTACAAGAAAACCCTAAAACGAAACCAGAAAACCTAACAATGGCAAATTTTGATACAGTCTATACAAAATAAATTAAATATTACAGAAAGCTTGCATATGTGATGGTGAACAAGGGTATATGATTAGAATGTGCAAGAATTATGCAAATCGATTTCAAGAAATAACCAGGGTCGTGGATGACTTACAGCGTGTTTTGGTACTGGAAAGGACCTGTTCTTGATTGATTTTGCTTGCTGGGGATCCCAGGAAGTGATTGGAATGGTCAAAGGGTCTTGAATTATCCTAGAACTATGAATTCGAATCGCCACTTTCTATGGTTTTTTCCCAGTTTTGTTCTTGATGCTGCGCCTCTCTCTCTAGCCTTGCTCTGGGTCTGCACACGTTCTATATGTATTGAGGAATGGATTAGGGTTGAAAGCATGGCCTCAATCTTCCTCCATTATTGAATTTGATTTTGATTTGATACACTTGAATATCCTTCCAAAAATAGGCCTAATCCAATCTTTTTGTGCACTCCATGCCTTTACACGAATTTGATCTCATGCTAGCTGGAATTTAAGACCTGAAACAAGTACAAAATCTTGAGTTTTCAATATTTTGGATTTTCTATGATTTGTTTAGATTAAAATTGATTTAATTCAAATAAAAATAAAAAATAAATAATAAAAACAAGATAATGACAAGTGGAAAAGGCTAGGGCTCGTGGACCATATTGCCAACTCAAAACAAGTGCAAAAGATTGGACCCATTTGGCAAAAAATGAAGTTTTAGGCATAGTTGACTTTTGGCAATTTTGCAAAAAAGGTCAACTTCATCAATGCATAACTTCCTTAATTTTGACTCTTTGAAGGTGTTCTTAGACTTTTTAGAAAGCTTGATATGTCCTATAAGCAACCCTTTTGGTCCCATCTCAATTTGGTATTTCATGCTCATGTATGAAGCTTTGACAAAAAAGGTGCTTTTGTTGACTTTTCAAAATGACCTATAATGTCCAAATTCATAACTTCTTGTGAGTGCATCTTTTGAACTTGGGAGCTGAAGATGGATTGTATAGCATGGAATCCTATTCAAAATGAGCTTTGGATGGGTCATTTCTAATAAAGTATGAGAAAGTTATGCTTGGTCAAAGTTGAGTTGACTTTTCCTACAAAACCCTAATTTAGCAACTTTTGGTTCTTGATGAATTGAGAGAAATCCTTGATGAATCATGATCAAACCTTGATCAAATGATGAAATATACTTCAAAATGAGAATGTTGACAAAAAATCTTGAAGTTTGACTGTATGTAGGCCACAATTGACTTTTTCCCTAGCATAATCGATTTTTAGGCCTTTGAGCAATTGACTGAGCAAACTTCCTCTGCAAGGCTTGAAACTTGACATGGATGATCTTGAGAACATATTAGGACATTGGTGAGCATTTGAGATCCCTTGGACTTAAGTATCTTGATGCAATATGAAACCCTAATTTGAGGTAGACTGCCTTAGGAGAGGGCTTGTCTGGTCAACCCTTGGACTTCCTTGAGCAACTTGGGGATCTTTCTTGAAATGCTTTGGAAATATGGGAGGCTAATTTTAGGGTACAACATCACCCAAATCAAACATTTCAAATTTCTTGCTGAGATCACCTTTGAAGTCTTCGATCTCACTTTTGCAGCTACCTGTTATCAACAAATCATCTACATAAAGACATAGTATAAGCAATTCACTATTGATTCTTCTTACATATACTCCATGTTCTGTTGTGCACTTTACAAATTCCTTCTCCCTTAGGAAACTATCAATTTTCTTATTCCAAGCTCTTGGAGCTTGTTTCAATCCATACAGGCTTTATGCAGCCCGTACACCTTTCTTTCTTCGTCATGTTTCACAAACCTAACTGATTGTTTAACATAGACTTCTTCGTCTAAGGGTCTATTTAGGAACGCACACTTCACGTCCATCTGACATATATGTCAACTATTTATTTCTGCTAGACCAACAACCAACTTGATTGTTTCGATCCTAGCAACAAGTGCAAAAACTTCATTGAAGTCTATTCCTTCTTTCTGTAGAAATCCTTTCGCCACAAGCCTTGTTTGTGTAAAGTTACTTCACCTTTCGAATTCGTTTTCACTTTTCATACCCACTTGACATCAATTTACTTCTTTCCTTGAGGCAATTTGACAAGTGACCAAGTGTTGTTATCTTCGATAGACTTCACTTCTTCATTCACTGCTTTCACCCACTTCGAATTCTTTAATGCTTCAGCTGCATTAACAGGTTTGACATCTGCATAGAAAGCATAATGTACCAACTCACCTTCATCGTCTATCACATCATCTGATGTAATCACACAATCTTGCAATCTTGCAGGAATGCATCTTGTTCTTTGAGGCTTGCTTGTACTTGGTGTATCTTCTGGTTCCTCTTGTCGAACTTCTCCTTCGATTTGAGTTTTTGGCTCTTCGAATAGGATTCCCACTGAATCTTTCTTGACATTTTCTGTAGTTGTTTAGGTATTGGCATGCATTTTTGGTAAAACCAGGTGTATGAATGTCATGACTGATGTCATAACATTCTAGTTTATTAGGTACAGATTTATTAGGTACCTTTGCAGAAAAATATTGCCATACAGGTGCTGCTGTTTATAAGTGTGTATCTGAGCATTTTGCAAAAAGATCACATTTTACTAAATCAGTAGTCAGAGTTTCAGATGTCATAACAAATGTTAAGACATCCTGTTCTGAACTAACAGTTTTGCAGGTTGGTTAATTCTGAGTTTTTTCAGGAAAATGACTCAGTCTTTCCAGAACAGAATCCTGCGTTTTCTTTGGGTTAACCTAGCTCAACCCTAACCTGGTTGATAAAGTCCTGTGACCTAGTCTTAAGGTCAAACGGAATTAACCCTAGCTTTTTGTGGAAACCCTAACTGAAGGTGCAGCTACTATATATTCAACAGAGCTGCTGTTTTGGAATTAATCCCTTTTTGACAGAAGATCATTTAGAAGCTGTATAGTTTTAACTATTGTAATCCAAGCAATTATCATTGTGATAAGTGACTTGGAATAGGTTTTAATTGTAAGGGTTGTGTAAAACTCAAAGCTTTGAAGCAAGAGTGTTTGTTTGTCTCTTGACTAAAGCTGTAAAGCAAAGTCAAGTTAGGTTTGTGTATCACTCAAAGCTGTGAAGCAAGAGTGTTTGTGTTGCTTGATTAAAAAGCTGTGAAGCATAATCAAGTGTATGTTTTGAAGAGTGTCTTCAACAATTCATTAGTCAAATTGTTTTATGTATCACTGCTGTGATTGAGGGGGAGTGAGTAGGAACTCAGGTTTAAGTTGTACTTAGATTGAAGTTGCATTGGGTAGGTCTTAAGTGAAGGAGATAAACTGGTTGGTTTATTCCTGAATTAATATCTCTTATAGTGGATTTCCTCCCTGGCTTGGTAGCCCCCAGAGTAGGTGTTGTTGCATACTGAACTGGGTAAACAATTGACTGTGTTCTTTACTGTTTTTGTATTTACTGTCTTATAGTAAGTCAGATACGGTGTCATAACATTGAACGTGACATTGAGTATCTGCAGCCAGAATTTCAATTGGCATCAGAGCAGGCACCCTGCCTGTATTACTGGGTGAGATCTAGGGATATCACTTTCTGGCACTATGGACAAAGAAGGAGTTTTTGGAAATAGACCACCCATTCTGGATGGAACTAATTATGACTACTGGAAACCTCGTATGATTGCCTTCTTAAAATCTCTGGACAAAAAGGCTTGGAGAGCTGCTGACAAAGGATGGATCCATCCCACCATAACTGAGAAAGATGGGACAATCAGTTTGAAGCCTGAGGAAGATTGGAGTAAAGAAGAAGATGAGTTAGCCCTGGGAAATTCCAAAGCCTTAAATGCCTTATTCAATGGAATTGATAGAAACATCTTCAGACTAGTACATCAATATGAACTGGCCAAGGAAGTTTGGGACACTCTCAAAACTACTCATGAGGGCACTTCCAAAGTTAAAATGTCAAGGCTTCAGATGTTGACTACCAAGTTTGAGAATCTAAAAATGATGGAAGATGAAACCATTCATGAGTTTCACATGAACATCTTGGAGATTGCCAACACCTCAGGAGCACTGGGAGAAAAGATGTCAGAAGAAAAACTGGTGAGAAAGATTCTCAGATCCTTGCCTAAAAGATTTGCAATGAAGGTAACTGCCATAGAGGAAGCCCAAGACATCAGCAAGTTGAAAGTGGATGAACTAATTGGGTCTCTTCAGACTTTTGAGATGGGGATCACTGAAAATGGTGACAAGAAGAACAAGAGCATAGCACTTGTATCCAACACTGATGTTGAAAACAAGGAGGATGAAGAAGAAAATATTGCAGAAGCTATAGCCATGCTTGGAAGACAGTTCAACAAACTCATCAAAAGAATAGATCCAAAGTCAAGGTCTAATGTTCATAACATTCCCTCTGACATTGACAGTTCCAGCAGAAGACCAAGGTCAGAAGAGAAGGGAAACCAAGGCAGAGGAATTCAATGCCATGGTTGTGAAGGATATGGGCATATTCGAGCTGAATGTCCAACCTTTCTTAAGAAACAAAAGAAAGGAATGACTGTTACTTGGTCTGACTGTGATTCAGAAAGTAATTCTGAAGAAGAATTTGCCAAACTAGTTACTGCTCTAACTGGTGTTTGTACCTCTGAAAGTGACACTAGTGATGAAGAAGTGACATTTGAAGAACTGGCTGATACTTACAAGAAATTGTGTATCAGAAGTACTGAAGTCTGTGTGCAGAATGAGAAACAATCAAAACTCATCATAAAGCTGGAGGCTGAGAAAAGGGCAAACCTTGAAACTATAAGTCATTTAGAAGGGGAAGTTCAATTGCTAAACTCACAACTGAATCAAATGACCAAATCTGTCAAGATGCTGACTAATGGAACAGACAAATTGGAAGAGATCCTCCAGGTTGGACAAAATGTGGGAAATAAATTTGGACTAGGATTTATGGAAGCAAAGAAATCTGGTACAGATAAGAAGATCAGGCCTGATAAGCAAATGTCAAAACAGATGTCTCAACACAACTCTCAACATCAGGAACAGAGACATATGAAGAAAAGGTACCAAAGATGGAGATGTCATCATTGTGGGATATATGGCCACATAAAGCCCTTCTGCTTCAGATTGCATGGATACCCCAATCAAAACTCAGGTGTCAAACCTAAGTCTAAAAAGGTACCACATGCTCCTAAATGGAAGAAAAAGGCTACTGCCCTGATAGCCCACACTTCCCTGAGGGTCTCTGCAAAGGAAGACTGGTACTTTGACAGTGGGTGTTCCAGACACATGACTGGAATCAAGAACCTCCTCAATAATGTTAAACCTCACACCACCAGTTTTGTGACCTTTGGAGATGGTGCTAAAGGTGAAATCAAAGGAGTTGGTAATTTGGACTGCCCTGGAGTTCCAAGTCTGAATGAAGTACTGCTGGTAAAAGGGCTGACTGCTAATCTCATTAGTATCAGTCAATTGTGTGATCTAGGATTCAAGGTCAACTTCTCAAAATCTGAATGTCTAGTAATTAATGAAAAACTAGAAGTTGTAATGAAAGGAATCAGATCCAAAGATAACTGTTACTTGTGGCAGCCTGAGAACACTAATAACTCCACTATGTGTCCAATTACCAAAGAAGAAAAAGAGATGAAACTGTGGCACCATAAGCTTGGTCATCTTCATCTAAGAAGAATGAAAAGAGATATCTCTATGGAAGCAGTCTGAAGGACTCCAAGACTACAGATTGATAAAAGAAGGGTTTGTGGTGAACTTAAAATTGAAAGGCTTGGTAAAAAGGAACATGTCTATGATGTGGTGAATAAACTTGAAGAAGGATGTGTTGTCAGAACCAGAAGTAATCATGACAAGGATTTTGGAAACAACAAGTCTAATAAATTCTGTTTCCCAGAAGAAATGAGTCGTGAAGTCTCTTCTCCTATAACTCACCATCAAAATGGAGTTGACAAAAAGAAAAATAATATCATTCAAGATTCAACCAGAACTATGATTCATGTCAAAAGAATGCCTTCCCAACTCTGTGCTGAAATGGTTGCAGCTAGTAGTAATTGTTCTCAAAATATCTGGACAAAACAGATGCTCACTGAGTATAATGTCTCACAAGATGTTGTGACATTGTATTGTGACAATCTGAATACAATCAATATTTCCATGAACCCTATTCAGCATAGCAGGACCAAGCACATTGACTTTGTAGAGAAGAAGTCAATTAAACTGGAACATGGTATCATTAAGCTTCAGCTGACTGATTCTTCTACCAAGGCTCTTGTTGGAAATAAACTTGAAAACTTGAGGGGCAGGTTGGGTATTTGCCAACATGAGAAATTATAGCAATTAATTTTGCTTAAAACAAGGGTTGAAGGAGTTAATTTTGATAAGTCTATTTTTAGTGGGTTAATCATATGTTTTCCCAATTCTTTCAAAATCTTTAAGAAGTTGAAAAGACTCTCTTTTGCCTCCTACCTCTCTCGACTCTGTAACCTGTTCCCTTCTCTCAATCAAAGTTTTTTCTCAAATTGCTACTGGTGCTCTAAGTCAATCAAAATGTCTCAAACATCATCTTCAACCAAGGCGGCCTCTTCATCTTCATCATCTGACCAAGACTCTCGAGCAATCACCACATGCATAGAATCTGAAGTTCTTGAGATCACTCCTCTCAGAGAGATGGCAACTGACCCCGCCAAAGTCAAAAAGTTGAGAACTAGACATGCAGGAAGAGCTCAAGCTGCTGCCTCTGGTAATCCTTCTCATCCTTCTTCTTCTGTACCAAATAGAGAAGGATCAGTTCAAGTTCATCAAGCTATTGCTAGGCTTGTTACTAGTATACTAGGCGGAAACCAACCTGTACCGGGGATTTCTGTCCCTTTAAATCAATCAGGAAGCCCAAATGTGGATGTCTCTGAGAATGTCATGACACAAAATGACAACATTCAGAACCCTTCAGAAAAGACTGCTGATCCACCTATCATTGATGTGGATGAGGATTACTTAGACAATGATCTGATTGCCAATGTAAACCCTAGCATAGCTAGGAGATTGATGAAAAGAAAGAGTAATCAGAATGATGCAAAATGCGTGTCCAAAGATAAACCTGCTGTTAAGAAATCCGAGGCTGAAGGCAAGGCTGGGGTAGAATTTGTGAAAACTGGTCAGTCCAAAGGGAAGGTGAAAGCCTAGGTGTATACTGATAGACAACCAATTACAAAGAAGAGAAAAGAACCTGAATCTTCTGATTCTGATGAGGAATTAGAGTTTGAGATTGATGCTGAAGAAATTCCTATCAGAAGGAAACTGCCCTCCAGCAAAATTGCTAGAGTTCCTGAAGTCCCAACAGACAACATCTCTTTCCACCATCCTGACAATGCAAACAGATGGAAGTATGTTTGCTTAAAGAGAATAGCTTTAGAAAGAGAACTCAACAATGATGCCATGGAGTGCAAAGACATCATGGACCTGATCAAGAATGCTGGACTGATGAAGACAGTGATAAAATTTACCAAGTGTTATGAAAATCTGGTCAAGGAGTTCATAGTTAACTTGTCTAATGATTGTGCTGATGGAAGGTCAGCTGACTTTGAAAGTGTTTTTGTTAGAGGAAGAAGGGTTAATTTCTCCCCATCAGAAATTAACAAGTTTCTTGGAAGATCTAATGAGGATTGTCCTGATCTGGAAGTCACTGACAATGAAGTTTGTCAAACCATCACAGCAAGACAAGTGAAATGCTGGCCCTTGAAAGGCAAGCTGAATGCCAGCAAACTTAGCATGAAATTTTCCATCCTGCACAAGATTGGTGCAGCCAACTGGGTCCCTACAAACCATAAATCAACTATCTCCACAGGTTTGGGGAGATTTATTTATGCTGTGGGAACCAAGTCTGTTTTTGACTATGGCAGGTATATTTTTGAACAAACTCTAAAACATGCTGGTAGTTATGCTGTCAAAGGACCAATTGCCTTTCCCTCCCTCCTTTGTGGAATTATCCTTGCTCAATACCCTGATATCCTGGTGGCAAGAGATACTGCTTGCAAAAGAGCTCCTGCCCTTGGGTTGCACTACAAACTGTTTCAGGGATCTCATGCTCCTGATATTGTCATAACATCAGCTGAGACATCATGTGTGAAGACTCAGTCCAAAACATCAGATGTTATAGCTGTATTAAAAGAGACCTGCAAAGAACTGGAAGCTAGGAAAAAGACCCTAGAAAACCTAATTGCCAGGTTAGAAAAGGAGGAAGCTGAAGGAAACAGAAGGGAGGAGGGTGTAGAAGCTGAAGATCATCTCAATACTGAAGAAACTAGCTCCTTTGAGTCTGAAGACAGTGCTTAATGGTTGGTGGAGTTGCTGTTTGGTGGAGTTGATGCTGGTCCCTGGTGGAGTTTGGAAGTGTGTTCAATTTTTAGTTGCTGCTCTTATTACTTTTTCTGGATGACTGTATAATTTTTATGAACATGTATCTTTGGCCCATTTGTGGCTAAAGAGGGGGAGATATATTTTGGTACTTTATTTGACATTCCATTTTTCTGCAGTCATATTTATTCTGCTGCTATCTATCTCTCTGATTGCTTAGGGGCTTTAGCCAAAAATCTGCCAAAGGGGGAGTTTGTAGTTGTTTAGGTATTGGCATGCATTTTTGGTAAAACCAGGTGTATGAATGTCATGACTGATGTCATAACATTCTAGTTTATTAGGTACATATTTATTAGGTACCTTTGCAGAAAAATATTGTCATACAGGTGCTGCTGTTTATAAATGTGTATCTGAGCATTTTGCAAAAAGATCACATTTACCTAAATCAGTAGTCAGAGTTTCAGATGTCATAACAAATGTTAAGACATCCTGTTCTGAACTAACAGTTTTGCAGGTTGGTTAATTCTGAGTTTTTTTCAGGAAAATGACTCAGTCTTTCCAGAACAGAATCCTGCGTTTTCTTTGGGTTAACCTAGCTCAACCCTAACCTGGTTGATAAAGTCCTGTGACCTGGTCTTAAGGTCAAACGGAATTAACCCTAGCTTTTTGTGGAAACCCTAACTGAAGGTGCAACTACTATATATTCAACAGAGCTGCTGTTTTGGAATTAATCCCTTTTTGACAGAAGATCATTTAGAAGCTGTATAGTTTTAACTATTGTAATCCAAGCAATTATCATTGTGATAAGTGACTTGGAATAGGTTTTAATTGTAAGGGTTGTGTAACACTCAAAGCTTTGAAGCAAGAGTGTTTGTTTGTCTCTTGACTAAAGCTGTAAAGCAAAGTCAAGTTAGGTTTGTGTATCACTCAAAGCTGTGAAGCAAGAGTGTTTGTGTTGCTTGATTAAAAAGCTGTGAAGCATAATCAAGTGTATGTTTTGAAGAGTGTCTTCAACAATTCATTAGTCAAATTGTTTTATGTATCACTGCTGTGATTGAGGGGGAGTGAGTAGGAACTCAGGTTTAAGTTGTACTTAGATTGAAGTTGCATTGGGTAGGTCTTAAGTGAAGGAGATAAACTGGTTGGTTTATTCCTGAATTAATATCTCTTATAGTGGATTTCCTCCCTGGCTTGGTAGCCCCCAGAGTAGGTGTTGTTGCACACTGAACTGGGTAAACAATTGACTGTGTTCTTTACTGTTTTTGTATTTACTGTCTTATAGTAAGTCAGATACGGTGTCATAACATTGAACGTGACATTGAGTATCTGCAGCCAGAATTTCATTTTCAGTCCAATCTCATTCTTTAAACTCATCTATGATCACGTCCCTGCTGATTACAATATGCTTTTTCACTGGATCAAACAACTTGTAGCCTCCTGTCAAATGATATCCAACTAGAATAATTTGACTTGACTTGTCATCAAGTTTTCTTCTCAACTGATCTGACAAATGTCTATGTGCAATAGATCCAAATACCTTCATATGACTCAAGCTAGGCTTCACACCCGACCAACATTCTTCTAGAGTAATTCCTTCTAGCTTCTTTGTAGGACATCTGTTCAAAATGTATGTTGTAGTCGAAACAGCTTCACCTTAAAACTCTTTAGGTAAATTATTGCCTTTTAACATACTTCGTACCATATTCATGATGGTTCGATTCTCCCTTTTTGCAATTCCATTTTATTGTGGAGTATAGGGTGGCACCACCTCATGTGCAATCCCTTCCTTTTCACATAGCCCGTCGAAGTCTTTCGACACATATTCTCCACTACCATCAGTTCTCAAAACTTTGAGTTTTCGACCACTTTTTCTTTCGACCATAGACTTAAACTTGGCAAATACTTCGATCACTTCACTTTTCTTCTTGATCAGGTAAGTCCACAACTTTCGATTGAAGTCATCTATGAATGTAACAAAGTATTTGTTACCTCCCATCAAATCCACCTGGATTGATCCACATACATCATAGTATATGACTTCAAGAGTAATCTTTGACCTGGTTCCTGCATCCTTGCTGAAGCTATTCTTGTGTTGCTTCGCATGCACACATTCCTCACATACCTCGTTTGGAATGTCAATTTCTGGTAATCCTGAAACCATGTTTCTTCTATTCAAATATTTGATGTCTCTGAAGTTGAGATGGCCTAGTCGATAATGCCATATCCATTCATCTCCGCTAGCTGCAATTGAAAGGCACTTATGCTCCATCATATTTAGTCCGATCTTGAAGGTTCGATTCTGAGACATAGGAGCCTTCAAGATTAATCTTCCATTTGCATCGACGACTCTCATCATCTTATCTTTGATTGACACTTTATAATTCTTTTCGATGCCCTATACTGAGCAAATTGCTCTTCATGCCTGGTATGTACAACACATTGGAAATTACTGACCTCTTGTCATCTTTCCTCATAATCATAACATCACCAATACCTTCAGCTACTAGGGTATTGTCATTTGCAAATTTTACCATACTTTTCATTGAGGGCTTTATATTGGCAAACCAGTCTTTCCTTCCAGACACATATGATGAGCATCCTGAATCCAAATACCATTGGTCCTTGAATCTATCTTTATCTCTTGTTGTAACCATCAACATCATCTCTTCTTCTTCTTCTTCTTCATGTTTTGCAAGCTTTGCATCACTATCTTGATTCTTTCGCTTTTCTGGACAATCACTCAAATAGTGACCATACTTCTGAAAATTGTAACATTGAATGTGACTCTTATCAGGTTTTCGACCACCACCTTTTCCTCTATTTACAACACCACCTCTTTGGTTGCCTTGGTGTGGTCTTCTTTGATTCGAAGAGTTTTCTTCGTTCTGGTTTCCTCTACCATTCGATTTGTTGTAGCCGCCTCTACCTCTATCGAAACATTTTCCTTTGCCTTTGGTTTCTTTTGCTAAATGTGCCTGCAAGGCCACATCACTCTTCGATTTGCCTGTAACTCTTTCATTCATTCTTTGTTCATGAGATTCAAGCGTCCCTTGAAGCTCTTCCTTTGTCAATTTTGACAAGTCTTTCCCTTCTTCTATCGCCACCACTATGTGGTCGAACTTAGGAGCTAAAGATATCAAGATCTTCGAAACAATAACTCTTGTTGTTAATATTTCTCTGCATACCTTGTTTTGATTCACTATTTTTGTAACTCTAGTGAAGAAATCAGATATGCTCTCACTATCTTCCATCTGAAGCAATTCGTACATTCTCTTGTGAGTTTATAACCTCACTTCTTTCACCTTTTCTGCACCACCAAAGGACTTCTCAAGAACATCCCAAGCTTCTTTTACAGATTCTAAATCACTTACTTTTTCAAAATTTTCTGGACTCACACATTGATGAATTATAAAGAGTTCTTTATAACTCAGCTTCTCAATTTTTGTGTGTTTCTTCTTTTCTTCTTCTGAAGCGTTTTCTCCAAGCGCTTAGAATCCGTCTTTTACAAGATCCTAAAGACCTTGACACCTGAATAAAACTTTCATCTGTTTGCACCAATTATTATAGTTGCATACTTTCAGAATTGGTAGAGTTGCTGGATAATTTGCATTCCCATAATTTGCCATAGTGAATTCTCCAATCGTTCTTGATTGATACTTCCCTTGAATCGAAACCGAGCTCTGATACCAAATGTTAGAAATCCATCAAATATCTATGATAAATTTATACTTCAATAACAATGAATTATGAGAAAAACAAGAAAAGAAAGAAGATAATTATTTTCTGCAGAGTTTCTCTCTGCCCATAAACTGTGGAAAGCTTTGTTATTCACTTTGCAACTGCAAAGTACTGTGAATGACTTAATTTACTTGATTACAAACCAGGGGTTACTCCCTCTATTTATAGATTTAGCTTGCACCCTAAGTCCAAAACTATAAAAGCCCAAAAAACCTATTTTGGTACTAAATCAAATCTATTTTGTTTTAGATCTAAATTAAATCTTATTTAAATCTAAAACAAATCTAATATCTTTCAACACAATCGAATTACAATTTAATTTGGTTCGAGAAAGGGATCGGAAGAGACTTGTATCGAAATGCGCCCAAGAAGTGGTGTTCCGTTGTAAGATGTCAATGGCGGTACAAGTGAGGAAGTATTGTGGACTCACACTTGAGGGAGAGTGTTGAAATAATGTAGCAAGTGTGAGTAAGTGTGGAAATAGTCTCACATTGGATAGAAATGTGGAGACTTAAGCATATATAAGTGGGAGAATCCACTCACCTATCACCTTAAGGTTTTAGGTGGATAAGTGGTGTGTCTCTCACAAATGTGCCTAGTCCTACACCATGTATCAATGCTCCTAGTATCTCCCCCCAACAATACAAACTCTTTATCTCTTGTAAGTCGTTTATTACGGTTCTGTTTCAATAATCAACTCTCTGTTTCGGTTACAAAGTTTTTACGGTTTTGATTTCAGTTTTCACAAGTAAAACAACAATCAATCAACACAACGCACATGAATTCGTAGCTTGAACAAGACAAAGTCTAGAAAATATATTGAAAATTCTTCGCAAGAAAATTCTTCTCATATACTTCTATTCTTGTGTCTCGAATCATAAATATTCATAAAAGTTCTTTAATACCACAAATCAATTTATTTAATGGTTTCTTTTTAATCTTCTACAATCTATAATATAACAAACATATATGCCATGGAAATGACATTTATGCCTATCACTCTTACACCGTCACGTGTTAAATTAGACTATTATTAATTATTTTTTTATTAATCATTATTATGCTTACAAATTGTCTATGTTATCCTTGAAGTCAAGTCTCATAAATTTTTTTAAAGAGTATCAAAGTATTTAGTGTTATATTATTTTATTATATTAATAATAAATTTTTTTATATTTTTTCCTTATTAAATTCAATGTATCATGGCGTAGCCGTGGTTTCCAATCCATTCCACTTCGACTGCGAAGACGGTTAAGGCTCAACCCCCACTGACACCGCCGCTCCAAATCTACAACCTCCCGTACTCACCGGCAGCGTTGTCTACCAAAAAACGCGACGATATCAACCATAACAGGTTTCGTCTCCTCTGAATTTTCTTTTATATTCTGCCTTGATCCATCATCCACATTAGGTAAAGTTTTGAAATGAAACTTCCGAAATTGAAAACCCTAGCATTGTTCAGAGCAGCTGTAACTGTTCTCTAACGTAGGGTTTTATTTATTTTTAGCTCATTTTCAAATTTCGTTTCCGATTTTGCAGCATTGCGTTGCATTATTTATTGGTAGAGTAGATGAAGCAGGTGAAGCCCTTGCAGTTGTTTCATAAATTGGTGAAAACAACACACAATGAACGCGGAAGGTTGATGGGTTTAGATGTTGGTGATAAATATGTTGGTCTTGCTCTTTCTGACTTTGATAACAAAATTGCTTCACCTTTCAGGTATCAACCACCATTATTTGAATTAAGCACTTGTAAAATGAAGGTTGTAATATTTTCTATGAGTAACATGTATGCTTTTTATGTTCAATGCCAGTGTTCTCGTCAGGAAGAAGTCAAATGTTAAGTTAATGGCTTCTGATTTTATGAGTCTGGTGAGCTTGTTATGCCTCTTACTTTCAAATTATCGCTGTATTTGTATGTTTTCTATTTCAAAATGATCATTTTTTCTGCTTGGCTATTATTTGTTTTTCTATCAAAAATATCTCTTCCTCTTAGCCTTGGTCTAATTTTTTCACAATTAGTGCAACACATACATGGTTATATGATGTATTTTTATTTTAACGATTTTTAATTTATTGGTACAACTCCATCGGTTTTCATGCAGATCTCTAAATTTTCCTTGAAAGGCTTTGTTATTGGCCTCCCTTTTGACAAACATCTAGTGTCTTCTGATGTATGTTTCATTTCTTTGACCATTCATGTACAATTTACTACTACTGTTTTCTGTACTTATTCACTTATTCTACATTTTATCAGGCTGCGCAAATGAAGGTTTTCATTGATAACCTCCGTAGAACAAACATGCTTGAAGATGTAGACTATACATTCTGGAATGAGTGCTTCACGTCAAAGGTGGATTTATAGAATTGCTATTCTGAAAATTTAAGAATTTAAATCCATGTTACGTCATATATTTGAATAGTTTCAACGTAACCTCTTCTTGGTTGCTAACTATTACTATAGAGAAATAATTAAATATTTACACTGTGAGCAACTAACAAGTATTGTATATTTAAAGAGAAGCGTACTTCATCCGGTGTAGTTTATAAATATATTTTCCCCAGTTTGATAACACTCATTGCCATAAAATTAGACGATCTAATTTTAAATCGTATTTGCAGAATGTAGAATTATTGTTAAAGCCTTTGAATTTGAAACATCCAGTTCATTCCAAAACTATGCTAGACAAGTTTGCTGCTGTAGGAATACTTCAAGTAAGTCCTTTGATCCGCTCCTTTTTTTTTATATTTAAAGTTGTTGATTTATAAGTATCAAAAACTTGTTTACAATAGTATATTATGAGAAAATACAAAGAAATGCTGCTGCGAGGGTTGAACACTTTGATCCGCTCCTTTACTTAATCTAGTAATCTACGGTTGTACTTATCATGTTCAAGGCATTGTCTTCACTCTTGACATTCTCAATTCTGCTGTAATCATAATAAGAATATATTAAACTTTTGAGGTCTTTATTTGATGTCTACGCAATTTTTCCCCTTGAAGTAATCTTTTTAGTTAATTTGTAAGAAATCATTATGTGGACAATGAAAAGCCCTGAAGTATTTGTTTTAAAATAAGTCACTTCCATGACTATAATCATTTGGCTACATCCTCGACTAGATGGCTATCCATTTTATATTCTACACCAGTGTTTTCTGTATGCATATTTATGACTCTGTTTGGAGATAGACTTAGTTGAAAGGAAACTTGTTGGCAGGGCCCCGATAAAAACTTATTTTTCTTAAGTTTATTGAGAAGACCCTCCTTTATCTGCTAGGGATTGAAATTTATTGTGAACTATAGAATCATAATTTTTACATTCTAGGCTGTGTGGATCTAATTAATTTGGTTAAATAGATCTAACTTATGTGTTGATGATTTCTAGGGGTACCTGGACTATGTCAACAGAAAAGCAAAGCTGATAACACCAGACTAAGACTTCTTAATAGTGTAAGTTCACAGGCATGCTAATGTTAGTCTCAAACTTTATTTCTTTTTACACGATCACTACTTCTCAAAACTTTATTTATTTTTCTGCCTGTCTCATTAATTAGTGCTCTTTCTACAGATAGAGGCGCACCATAAATCACATACAGATACAACTGAATTTAAAGGTAGTATGGTGGACATTGCTGGAATGAAAATATTATTGTCATTTTTCAGTCTGATATATGCTGCTTTAATACCTTAGTGAGAAGTGTTATGCAAGAATTAGTAAATGCTTCATTGTTATTTCATAAGAGCTGCCCGACAACTTAGCACGTATACCTTCCTTCCTTTTTAATTCCAGTATATTAACTAAAAACAGTGGTTTGTAATGCAATGTATACAAACCTTTTCCCCAAAAAAACAAGGAACAAAAAAACCGCAGACTGCATAAATTCTTGAGATTGAATTTGTTGCATTTTTCTTGTACTACACAATTAAATCATATATGAAATTCGATGTTCTATATTATTGATCGAACTAACCGGTAAAACATACACTTATTTGTACCTCTGATTGTCTTTTGACAAAATGGATATTTTTAACTTTCATTACTGTTCTCTGGACTGGAATCATTATTGATTTTCTGTATTTGGTGATGTTGAAGATCAAGAAGTACCCGAGTAAGGGAAGAGAAAAGTTAACTTAGAGGAAAATCAAGTTTTAAATCTCACCACCACATGCATATCTTGAAGACTTGAGTTCCATTGTAGACAACATTTTTTTATCAACCAATGAGAGGTGTGGGAGAAATCTTACAATAAGCATGATGGTTTTGTAAAAGACTCTGAAGGTGCAGATACTTAATTTTAACTGTTTCATCAAAATACAATAAAATATTCTGCTAGGGTCTTGGTTAATTTATCCAATGTTTTCGCGTTCCTTACAATTTTCCTTGTATGTTTATGAGTCTTAACGGGCACCCTAGCTACTGCATATCACAGAAAAAATTTACTGATATAAAATGACAATTTTCATCAAAAATGTTGAAAAATATAATAATTATACAAGACTTGCCCTTATTGTTGCATAAGTTCACGTAGCATAGATGTGAGTGAACTATGCTGCCTTGTTGCATAACTTGTTGGTATTAGAGTTTAATTCCTCATATTTCCCTTACAATGTTTCAAAACCAATATAACGAGGGTCAATGTTTTCAAAACCAAATGTCCTATAGGTGAAGTTAGTGTTTCCATAAATTTACAAATGATCCAGGTTCAAAATGGGAATCCAAAACTAGGAGTATATAACGGTTTTGTTTAGATCAAGTTTTCATTCAAAAAAATTGTTTAAACCAATGAAGCTTACATTGGTTTAATTTTTTTAGAAATGAAATCGAGTAAAACTAATTGATTTGGTTAGGTTGGTTGGTTTGAATATTTTTTCTAGTACACATTCATCTTATAACAAATCTATTTCATGCTATATTACCTTTTTTTCTTCAATAAATCAACTTAAATCAAACTATTCCATGCTTTTTATTTTTCAAACAAGCTACATATTCAAATTAAATAAATACATACAACATACTTAAAATTGTGATAGTTTATCATTAAATACAGGTTATATCTATCCTAAAATTAGACAAATTCATACAACATACTTAAAATAATGAGAATTTACCATCAAATACTGTTCTGGACTGGGTCTGTCCTTGGCCCAAAACACAAGTAAAGGCCCAGATCCAAGCCGTGCCTCGAGCTATACTCGGAATCAGACCACCCGAGCATACCCAGTCACGGGTCACAATGACTATGCCCTCCGCTGCCCGCAACGAGAAGCGTCCCCGATCGAGGATACTCCAACTCGAGCCTTGCTCGAGCATCCTCCCCGTAGGGCAGACTCAGTCCCTCCGGATGCTACGAAATCCTTAGAGCTCCGGAAAGATCGCGTCTTCGTTCTTCCTCATTCTTCGCAGAGCATCATCCAGGAAGGGGACCACGTGCGGGTCCCCACTACACACGTAGAACCTGGCGTCCCTTTGTTATGCCAGTTTTGGTCGGTCCAATAAAGGGACCTTGGCCCAGCGCTGTGGTCTATAAATACCCTCTGTTTCAAGAGGGTCAGGTATTCATTTGTTACGCACCTATATACTATTTGCCTGCTCATTCTGTCTCTCATTTTATCATCGGAGTGTCTTGCAGGTACTCTCCACCTCTTCAAATTCAGTTCGAACCAGCTGTGACAGTCCAACTCTGATCCGGTAAGATCAGTGACGCCGTCTGTGGGAAACTAAGCTTCCCCGTCTTACAAAATTTCAAAGACCAAAAGCTAAAACCATCTTCCACCGTCATGGCTGACCAAATTCAGGATAATTAGAACGCCCGTGTCGTTGAGGCCGACAATAACCTCACCGATAACAACGCCGGCGTCACAGCCCATGTCACTGCTCCCGGCAGCAACATCCCCAGAATCTCTAACTACCGGGATGGAGCCACGACTTCGTGTTCATCAGTCCTCCCTCGACTCGAAGAAGATAATCTGGTTCCCCCGAACCACTAAGACGCTCAATTCCATGAAGTTCTTGTCCCCATCGGGGCAGACGCCACGACCAGGGTACTGTTCGCGACAATCAACCAGACCAACTACCTCATCTTTGCCTAAGGGGAAAGACTGAGAGCACTAGAGGAGGACAGAAGGCCCCAAAGGAGACACAGGAGGCCTCAATCCCCACCTCCTCGAAGAATGGAGGAACGTCTCTGATCTCCCTCGCGGAGATAAGACAGGGGCATCTCCCGAAGCCCGTCGCCCCGACCATCGGGGAGGCGACCGCATTGGAGAGGGAGCCAATCATTGAAGCCGGAGGGCGCGACCACGACCCTTCACGGCAAGAACGAAGGAATCCTGGAGACAGACACGGAGGGACATGTCAACGGACGCATCGCTCGAGGAACGCCCAACATGATCAGGGCCGTCGTGATCGACAATACCTCAGGTCCCCGTCCCTCTCCCCGGAGCGAAGTGATGAGGACGACCCCCGCGGTCCCCTATCACAAGCTATCATGGAGGCGCCCATTCCCCTGGGCATAGAGAAACCTCCACACCTGAAAGAATATGATGGAGTCGCCGACCCGATCGATCACATAGACGGGTTCGAGGCTATGCTGCATTACCATAACGTCAGGGGACCAATCAAATGTCGGTTGTTCCCTACGACCCTCAGGAAAGCGGTAATTGATTGGTACAAGGGTCTTGCCCCGGGGTCCATCACCTCGTGGCGAAACTTGAAAAACCAATTCATAAGCTCGTTCACTGCGTCACGACGACATCCAAAGACTGAAGCGGCGCTCGAGGCCATCGTCCAGAGGCAGGATGAGACCTTGAGAGAATTCATCAACCGCTTCAACCGTGAAGACATTCAGGTCCCCTGCGCGGACCACATGAAAAGATACCTGCTGGAGAGGGGCCTCTTCCCCGCATAAAATTCAGGAAGACTGTGGGCATCGAACCACCCCGAACGTTCGATGCTCTCCTCGAGAAGGCCAGGGCCTACATGGACTACGAGGAAAGGGAAGAGGCCAACAAAGCCTGTGATCCCAGGACTCGCGGATCCAGCAGCAACCCGCGCCAGGAAGCCATCCCTCCTCGATGAACCGGGGAAAAAAGGAAAGACGAAAAACCCCGAGACGTTCGAGAACAGAGGGGGCCTTCGGGGCGTTTCACAGAGTACACTCCGCTCACAGCTTCCCGCAAGCGCTCTCGGCGGAGTATGCCAATACAGATTTCAAATATGGCGGCGTCAAGCGCCCCCGACGAGCTCCTGCCAAGCCCGGGGTGGACAGGAGCAAATACTGTCAGTACCATAGGAGCCATGGCCATCTAACTGAAGACTGCGTCCACCTCAAGGACGCCATCGAGACCCTCATAAAAAGGGGGAGACTCGCCCAGTATCGGCAAAATGATGCTCCTCATCGCGACGCCTGTGAGACAAGAGAAGCAGAGGAGGATACCCGACCATCTGACGAGTCGGTCCCCATCCAAACCGCCTTCTCCGTCACCAGACCCGAGGATTTCTACGTCCCCGAGCACTTGCAAGAACCGCTGTCAACGCACAGCGGGTGGGAGCACTTTCCCTCTGCCATGGTCATCAACGGTGGAGGGTTCAACGACCTGACCATAAATTCAGCCAAGAGGAAGCTGGATGAATTGGTCGACACGACACCTCCTCCGACGATGACCTTTGAAAGGGTGAAGGGTAGGTCAGAACCTATCACCTTTTATCTCGAAGAGCTCCCTGGAGGGCCCCCAACGCGGTCATTCCTTTGTTGATAAGAGCGAGAATGGTCAACTTCGACGTACATCGCGTCCTCGTCGATGAAGGGAGTTCCGTCGATGTAATGTACAACCAACTATTTTAAACCCTGCAGCTCGACGACTCGCACCTCTCAGCTTATGTAGGGTCAGACCTGCAGGGCTTTAACGGCTCGACTTCCAAACCTTAGGGATATGTCAATATCATGGTCATGTTTGGCGAGGATACAACAACGAGGCAGGTCAAGGTGCATTTCCTTGTCATTGACTGCCCTTCACTCTACAACTGTATTCTGGGAAGGCCGACACTGGCAGAACTGACCGCAGTACCCTCTACCGTCCACTTGAAGATGAAATTTTACACCAAGAGGGCACGGGTCGCCACCATCTAAGGGGACCTGGAAGCTGCTCGAAGTTGTTTTAACGCGGCATCCAAGGGACGCGATACGGTCGACACCGGTACAAGACCCGCCAAGAGAGCTGTAACAGTACGACCAGAGCCTCAGAAGACAGAGCCCGTAAAGGTAGAAGAGCAGAGAGCCCCTCCAGAGGTCGACTCGATAGCCCTGTACACCCGCTTCGACCAGGATGAGCCTCCTAGCGGCGAGCAAGTCCCCATTCGACCAATTCCGGACGGGGACTTCAAACTCGTCCCTCTTGGCGAGGACGCAAGTAAAGGAGTGAAGATCGGCACCAGCCTCCCCTACTTGGCAAGGAAGCAAATCAAAGCCTGTTTGCGCGAAAATGCAGACCTATTTGCGTGGAGCGCCGCAGAGATGCCCAGACTCGACCCCGAGGTTGCCTGTCACCGCCTCGCCATAAACCCATCCGCTAGGGTAGTAGTACAACGTAGACGTAGGCAGTCTCCGAAGAAAACGGAGGCTGCTGAAAAAGCTGTAAAAGACCTCCTAGAGGCAAATTTTATTTCCGAAGCCCGGTATTTAACCTGGCTGTCAAATGTTGTACTAGTCAAAAAGAATAATGGAAAGTGGCGAATGTGTGTTGATTATATTGATCTCAATTGGGCATTCCATGCATTTCCTTTACCCAACATAGATATGCTGGTCGACAACTCGGTCGATTATAAAATACTGTCGTTTATGGATGCCTATTCAGACTATAACCAAATCCCAATGGCTGTAAGCGACAAGCATTGCACTGCTTTCATGACCAGCTCAGGCAACTATTACTATAACGTAATGCCCTTTGGTCTAAAAAACGCAGGAGAAACATACCAACGTATGATGAACAAAGTATTCCACAACCAAATCGGGGACATGCTCGAGGTGTATATGGACGACATGATCGTCAAATCCCGAGCAGACACCGACCATGCCGCTCACCTCAAAGAAGTCTTTGCTAAAGCAAGGCGATGCAAGATGAGATTTAACCCCGAGAAGTGCACATTCGGGGTCAAGGCAGGAAAATTCCTCGGCTTCTACCTGACGGAACGAGGAATCGAAGCTAACCCCGAAAAATGTCAGGCTTTCTCCGACCTCCCCACACCCACATCGAAAAAATCTATACAAGTCATGAACGACATGCTCACCTTGTTATCCCGTTTCATTGCGAGATCCGCTCAGCACACCCTCCCCTTCTTCAAGCTCCTTCACAAATAAGCAGCCTTCGAATGGGCTGAGGAATGTGAGCAGGCGTTGCTCCATCTCAAACAAAGTTTATCCCAACTTCCCGTGTTATCACGACCCGTCAACGGGGAACCTTTATTCTTGTACCTGGCCGTCTCGATCGAAGCCATCAGCGCGACTCTCATTCGCGAGACATCCGACGGACAAAAGCCCGTCTATTTCATGAGCAAAGCGCTGCAAGGGCCCGAGGTCAGATACCAACAGATAGAGAAAGTAGCTCTAGCCCTCGTCAACGCGACGAGGAGACTCAAACACTATTTCCTCGCACACACGATCATAGGACAAATTAACCAGCCAATGAAACAACTCTTAGGTCGACCAGACATGGCAGGTCGAATGTTGAAGTGGTCCTTGGAACTCTCTGAATTTGAAATTCAATACGAGAGTAGGAAAGCCCTAAAGGCACAAGGTTTGGCCGATTTCTTCGTAGAAATGACCGCTCACAACCCCCCCCCCCCCCCCCCCCGCAGGGAAAGAGCACAAGTGGACCATCTTCGTCGATGGAGCGTCCAGCTCATCCGAAAGCGGCGCAGGGATCCTCTTAGAAAACAAGGAAGGTGTGGTGATCGAGCACTCGCTCACCCTCTCCTTCCCAAATTCAAACAACCAAGCAGAATACGAGGCCCTGCTCGCAGGACTGAGGCTAGCCGAGGACCTAAGGGCACGTGAAGTACAAATTTTCACCGACTCTCAGCTCGTCGCTTCCCAAGTCCAAGGAAGTTACCAGGCTAAAAACAACAGCCTCATTGAATACCTGAACCTAGTCAGAGAATACATGAAGAAGTTCGACCGAGCAGAAATATCGCACGTCCCGCGCAAGCAAAACACAAGGGCCGATATACTTTCGAAGCTCGCAAGCACGAGAAAGAAGGGCGGGAACAAATTCGTCATACAAGAATCCCTATCCCGCCCAAGCATCAAAAAAACCTCGATCCCGCTCGAGGTGAACTCCATCAGAGACACTTCGTGCTGGATGACCCCGGTGTTCAACTTCCTGACGAAGGGCGAACTCCCTCCAGACCGAACAGAGGCGGTCGCGACCAAACGAAGAGCGTGCTCCAACGTGGTGATCGAGCACAAACTGTATCGCAGGGGATTTTCCATCCCACTCTTAAAGTGCATCGACGAATCCACAACCCCCGAGGTACTACGGGAAATACACGAGGGTATTAACGCCCAGCACATGGGCGGAAAGTCCCTAGCAAGAAAGGCTCTGCGAGCAGGGTACTACTGACCGACAATGCAACAGGACGACAAAGACCACGTCAAGAGATGCGACAAGTGCCAGAAACACGCCGACATGCATCTCTCTCCCCCACACGAGCTGAACATACTGTCATCCCCGTGGCCATTTGCTTGGTGGGGGATGGATATCCCCGGACCATTCGTACGAGGGACGTACCAAAACAAGTTCCTTATTGTGGCTGTGGATTACTTTACGAAATGGATAGAGGCCGAGGCCCTTGCAAAAATCACCTCCCACAACATCCTCGACTTCTACAAACGAAACGTCCTCGCCCGATTTGGAATCCCGCAGGCGCTGATCATCGACAACGGTACCCAATTCACCGACCAAGGCTTTCGAAGCTTCATCGCCAAACTCGGGACCAAACAACATTTCACCTCAGTCGAGCATTCCCAAACCAACGGGCAAGACGAGGCCGCCAACAGGGTCATCCTGCGAGGACTCAAGCGCAGATTGGGCGAAGCAAAAAGGGGGTGGGTCGAGGAACTACATAGCATCCTATGGGCTTACCGCACCACACCCCATTCGACGACGGGCGAGACCCCATTTCGACTAACATATGGCACCGAGGCCATCATCCCCGTAGAGATCAGGGAACCCTCCAGACGGACAGAGATGCCCCTTGACGAAGAAATGAACGACGAAGCCCTTAGGGACAAACTCGACCTGGTCGAGGAAATTCGATCGGGGGCAGCCCTGCACGGGGCCACTTTGAAACAACGAATAGCCCTGCGTCACGACGACAAGGTCATCAGACGTGAGTTCCAGATCGGCAACCTAGTCTTGCAAAGAAACCAGAAAGACTCCCGCGAAGGGAAATTGGCCGCAAACTGGGAAGGACCATACCGCGTCCAAGGCGCTACAAGCACCGGAGCATATTACCTCGAGCAGTTAAACAGAGAACCACTACCACGACCCTAAAATGCTGCTAAGCTGTAACAGTACTATAGCTGAAGCCCTCAACCGCTGTAGACTTTTGCCGTCGAACATTCACCCTTAGCCAACAAAGGGAAAGTCTCGACCACGTAGGCGAGTCGAGGTACGGACCCGACCTACCAACCACTGAGGGGCATACCGTCGTTCACCCAATAAGACGAACGCCAATGCCCGGAAGGGACACCTCAATCGAGCTCCACTGTTGAAGTACCCACATGGCAGAACACCCAACTCGTGATGGGCAGTTCACGCCGCGAGCGTAGGACCCTGATCTGGGTCATACGCCCGACACGCGGACTCCACTCCGCACAATCGACACATTTCGAAGTGCGTCGAACCATCAAAGGGGTCGAGAGGATATCTTCGCTCGAGCATAAAACTTTATCAAAATGTTTGTTACGAAGATAACACTCGAGCATACGCCTAGATACTAGCAGATAATCACAAACAAAAGCGTTCATCGAAAAAACATGCATAAAACAGATTAATGGTGTACCGACCAAGAAGGCCAACGATGTTCAAAATTACAATCCATGGCACGACGACCAAAAGAAATCAAGAATAAACATGGGCGCGCAGGCCCCAAAAACGAACACGGGCACACAGGCCCCCAAAACAAATAAAAATCAATATACGGGCACGTAGACCCAAACAATAACTAGATGTTAAGCATTCCCCGAATTACTGGCGTCCACATCAGGAGAGTCGGGAGGAGGCACAACCTGGCCGTCAATAATCTGAGACAGAAATCCAACCCCTTCGGTGTTCAGGCCTGGATTTAGCACGGACAACTGACTCATCGCAGTCTCGAACCCGTCGGCTAAAGCACCAACGCAATCTGACTCGAGGAGGTGGATGCGAGCAACCAAATCTGAGCGTGTACGCAAAGCGGCTATCTGCTCTGGCTCGTCATCAGCGGGAAGCATAGCATCTTTCAGCTCCTCAATCTCCCTGGACAACCATTGGTTGTCGCTCTCCAGCCATTCCTTGTCGAGTTGGAGGAAATCCCTCTCCTCAAGGGCCTTGTCGGCCTTCTCCTTCTCCCCCGACAGCTAGTCAGCCTGTTCACAGAACATCTTCTCGGACCGCTCGAGGGCCGCCTTCAACTTGCGAGATTTGGCCGCAAAAGCCGCCTTCTCCGATTCCAGCTCCCTAACCCGGTCCGTAGAATCTGATCCTTCCCCTGCAAGGACCACAACCATCTCGGCCATTTTCACCACTCCGACCATGCTAGCGGCGAGGTGTTTCCTCCGACCTTCCTTGTCGAGTCGCTTGATGATGTCGGCCTCGTTGTCGGGCACGGTCAGGGGAAACCCCTCAAAGAATTCCTTCTCCACAAAGCAAGGTGGTAAGCCAAAAGCCTGGGCAGCTACAGGCTCATCAGCAGTTTCCGCTCCGCCCTCTGGCCGACTCCTCTTCCTGCTGATCAGCTCAGTTTGTCGCTCGGCGTCGGGAGAACCCGAGGACCCACTGGATCCGTCTCTTCCCGAATCAGCAGGCGGGCCCATCCGCGTGGCCTGCTGCGGTCTCACCAGTATCTAACTTATCTTTTTATCCTGGGTCAACTTTAGAAACCTCTCTCGACGTTCCGCCATGTGACCTACAAGGAGAGCGAACCAGGGTTAGCTATGTACGATTAAAGGCAATTAAAAAGGAATAACAATAAGAGCAAAATCAAGAAACCTAGGAGATTTATGGCTTGCCCGTAGGATTGACATTCAACGAGCGCCTTGGTATTGATAGGGCGCGCCTCGAACGTCGGGTAGCCATCCTCATCAAGAATGTCGTCCCCTTCCCTCGTGACCCACCGAGCGAGAAAAAAGCCATCAACAAACTTACAAAGGACGACATAAGCTTCCTCATCCTCGGCACTCATACCCCTAGCAGGAGTATGATAGTGCCCGGGACCATGGTCATAATGACCCGAGCACCAATGAATGGGAAACCTGGAAACCCACCCGACTTCAGGATTACCCTCAGCATCCAAACAGGGCTCCCCATCCTCGTCAACCACAGTGGCCGGTTCAAACAAAGAATCTAGGGCCGTCTAGGTAGACGACTGCAATATATACCATTTGTCTTTAAAATCCCTCACCGAGTCCATGTACATCCTAAACAGTCTCTTTGACTGCTTAAGGGATACCCAACTATGTTTCCCTCCTCGTGATTGTCGTTGAAGATGGAAAACCCTGAAGAACAGGGGAATCCTCGCCCCAATTCTCAGGAAACGACAAGTTAGCTCGAATGCCCGAAGAAAGGCAATCGCGTTGGGGTGAAGCTGGGAGGGGGCCAGGTTCAGATGGTTGAAAACCCCGACCTGGAAGTCGTTGAAGGGAAGCCGAAGACCAAGATCCATGAACACGATCTCGTACATGGGGAATGCATCCTGGGTGTACTCCGAGTAGATGCGAGCATCCCTCGCCGACCTCATTATTTTAAAGTTTCGTTGAAATCCTTCTTGATTACCGCCGTACTCGACAATGGTATAAGCTTGTCTGTTGTGCTGGCTATACACCAAAGTAATTCCCCGGGGCTTGGCGCCCACCCAGTCCAGTGTGGGGTCATCGACGGTGTCGACCAGGGTAATGTTCTCTTCTACTGTACTTGCATCCTCGACATCGTTACGCCCCGAGGACTCTGGATTGTCGGCCATTTACCTGCAAAGTACAGGAAACCGGTGAATTCGACAGCAAATCCACGTGCCCGCCACAAAGGCCGGGAGAAGTAAGCAACGCTCAGATCGAAACTACAACCATTCGCGAGAGAAACGTGAAACAAGTGGATCTCGACCAAACACCGATACCCTAGCACCGACCATGCATCAATCATGAACGACACAAGCGTAACATGAGCACCCCGGGCGAATCTCGAATCACGCGACCAAGTTCATAATTTCGCTTACCCGATGCTAGAACACTGCGGGGAGACTAACCTACATACTACCGAAAGGATGAATATCCCAGTCAAGTTCATGACTCTACCGACCAAAACGCATGAGTGTCGCGGGCAAGATCATGAATCATATGCCTAAACTTATGAATGTCTCGGGCACAACCATGAATCAGGCGCCTAACGCGCTTAAATCTACCGGGCATAACTTCCAGATACAAGTTTCTACTAGCAAACGTCATCAAAACTATCTACAACACAGGAAAGCAAAGAGAAAGGATACTTACTTGGAAGAAGATGCGTATAAAAAACGATGCTGGAAGTAATCGGAAGGTGAACGGCGCGGCCGTCTCAACGGCGTTACGGGAACTCACGACAGTAAAAACAGAGAAAGTATGAGAAGCCTGAAGAGGTGAAACAAACTATGGGCCCTGGGATCCTATTTATAGAGATGATATGGAATATGGAACATCGCATCGGGGAACCACGAACCGTCCCCGTCCTCGACACCTACTCACCTAGACAATAATGACCCTATTCACTAGGGCGGCGTTACGATTTCCAAGGACTACGCCACATGTCCAACAGACGCAACTGATGCATCCCCGCGAGCAACCCTCGAGCACACCTCGACATGGAAAGCCCTGCGTCGGGCACGAGGTCCCCGCGGAAGAGCAAACTGAGATCAAGTCATAGCTCCTGTGCCAAGAACAACGACTTGGAGGGCTCCTGTTCTGGACTGGGCCTGCCCTTGGCTCAAAACGCAAGTAAAGGCCCAGATCCAAGCCGTGCCTCGAGCTATGCTCGGAATCAGACCACCCGAGCATACCCAGTCACGGGCCACAACGGCCATGCCCGCCGCTGCCCGCAACGAGAAGCGTCCCCGACCGAGGATACTCCAACTCGAGCCTTGCTCGAGCATCCTCCCCGTAGGGCAGACCCAGTCCCTCCGGATGCTACGGAATCCTTAGAGCTCCGGGAAGATCGCGTCTTCGTTCTTTCTCATTCTTCACAAAGCATCATCCAGGAAGGGGACCACGTGTGGGTCCCTACTACACACGTAGAACCTGGCAGTCCCTTTGTTGGGCCAGTTTTGGTCGGCCCAATAAAGGGACCTTGGCTCAGCGCTGAGGGCTATAAATACCTTTTGTTTCAAGAGGGTCAGATATTCATTTGTTACGCACCTATATATTATTTGCCTGCTCATTCCGTCTCTCATTTTATCATCGGAGTGTCTTGCAGGTACCCCCACCACTTCAAATTCAGTTCGAACCAGCTGTGACGGTCCAACTCTGAAGGTGCAGATACTTAATTTTAACTGTTTCATCAAAATACAATAAAATATTCTGCTAGGGTCTTGGTTAATTTATCCCATGTTTTTGCGTTCCTTACAATTTTCCTTGTATGTTTATGAGTCTTAACGGGCACCCTAGCTACTGCATATCACAGAAAAAATTTACTGATATAAAATGACAATTTTCATCAAAAATGTTGAAAAATATAATAATTATACAAGACTTGCCCTTATTGTTGCATAAGTTCACGTAGCATAGATGTGAGTGAACTATGCTGCCTTGTTGCATAACTCGTTGGTATTAGAGTTTAATTCCTCATATTTCCCTTACAATGTTTCAAAACCAATATAACGAGGGTCAATGTTTTCAAAACCAAATGTCCTATAGGTGAAGTTAGTGTTTCCATAAATTTACAAATGATCCAGGTTCAAAATGGGAATCCAAAACTAGGAGTATATAACGGTTTTGTTTAGATCAAGTTTTCATTCAAAAAATTGTTTAAACCAATGAAGCTTACATTGGTTTAATTTTTTTAGAAATGAAATCGAGTCAAACTAATTGATTTGGTTAGGTTGGTTGGTTTGAATATTTTTTCTAATACACATTCATCTTATAACAAATCTATTTCATGCTATTACCTTTTTTTCTTCAATAAATCAACTTAAATCAAACTATTCCATGCTTTTTATTTTTCAAACAAGCTACATATTCAAATTAAATAAATCCATACAGCATACTTAAAATTGTGATAGTTTATCATTAAATACAACTTATATCTATCCTAAAATTAGACAAATTCATACAACATACTTAAAATAATGAGAATTTACCATCAAATACAAATAAGTTTTTTTTCCCGCGCATGAGCCAAAATTTGTGTTAGATTGACGGTAGATGACTCTTGAACCGATGATGCTGGTCTTTGATACAGTGACGCAAGGTGAACTCGCAAGGTTAAAACTTCAATGCAGAAATCAATTGTCGAGTCTAAGATGAGTGAAGTAAAAATTGAATATCAGAAAAGTGTACCTTGGATTTCATGTGTCTTGATTATATACGTTGGATAATTTTGATTGGGTTTTAAATGGTTGAGTTTGATATTTTGATTTCACTCACATTGAACCTTTGGTCGACCCATAACAATTACCCCCAAGGCTTGTTGGGTGCTTACCATCAGGGAAGCCTTTAAGTGGTGGGTGACGTCTCGTTATTACATCCGACCATAAAGGAGAAGTGAGAAGGCCATGGAACAGTTAAATAAGTAATGGAGAATATGTGTATTAAATGTCTTTTCATCATTGAGACGTTTCATCGAGTTTTCATACACTTGGCTTTAAGCTTGCAAGTTAGGGCATGCCACATTTCTCTAGGACATTCGAGTGCAATTGAGTTCACTTGTATTCCTAAGGCAAAATCTGGACGTTGATTTGTAACTTCCCATTTTCCTTTTGATTTGGACGTTTCCGCTCTCCTCTATATAAAGGTCTATTGACTTCTTGAGATGACTTTTCGTCATTTGAGAGAGTCAATTTTTCTTTGTGAGGGAGATTTCCTTACTTCTCTGGAGCATTTTCTTGAGCATCCGTCTTCATCAAAATAGAGCTTTCCCATTCTGTATTTAATTTATATCTTTTCACCAGATTATATTCTCTCAAAGTACCTTTCTTACCCTAAGTTTATTTCTTCACTCTCAATATTTATTTTGTTATGGCTCGTAAAATGACCATCCTGTAATTTTTTCTAGTGATTTTTGGAGTAGTGATTCTTTCTCTTTAGTTAAAGTAGAAATACCTTCTAATTAAGATTCCCACAATTCAAATAACAATCATTCATTTCAGTCGTTATAAATGTGTTCGATAGTTTTGAGTCAAATGGATTTTCTGATAGTTCTCTTGATAAAGAAACTTCCTTTGCTGAGTCTTCTTTCGATGACCTCCTTTCTGATAAAGAAGTTAGAGTTGATCGTGTAGTATGTTCTGCACTCATTCCATCCTTAATTACATGAGATTTATCCATTCACGCTTTAACCACGTTGGAGATGGAAGTTGTTGCCTTGAATAGGTAAAAGGCTTGAAATTTCATCAAGGCTTACCATACTACTTATGATCAGGATCTAAATGATGTTGAAATTATAGATTATCTAGTGCATGTGACCTAATCTAAGGAGTCGATTGGCTCAAACCCTTTGATATCTTTTGGGCGTATGAGATACCTCTAAAGAGTATTGCGCTAGTGTAATCGATTGATGCAATTAAGTATAACTGAGTGGACTCTAAAAACTATTGGGAACCCCTTATGCTTTTAATAATCCTACAGTCATGAGGTAGGCTAATATTCAAGTAGGCAAACCCTTTGATTGGTCAGTTCTCCTCGTGGAGTTAAACAAAAGAATTTGCAACAACTTCAGGGAATACTTTATTCCTTTCGACGAATATTTATTTACCTGGATAATTTATTTATCTGGATAATTTATTTACCTGAATAAATTTGTGGTTGCCTTTGTCCAAGTTTTGAAGTGTAAGTGTTGAGGTATTTGAAGGTTTCCGCTTTGCAGCTACACCCTGACGTTTGAGCTTTTAGAATGACATTCTAATTCTGAGCCAATTATCGGTCCTTGAAGCCATCATGTCAATTGTTCTTCCATCTTTTTGTTGTGATACTTACTTCTAGGAATAATATACGGGACCAAGGGCTCATCATAGAGCGCTATGAAGTTCTCTAGTGTAGCCCTTGCATTGAGAGTTGGGATGATTTCAGAGATCATTTCTGGTTGGTGAAGCCATGTACTTTGAGGGCTCACTCCATGTCCTGTCAAGTTCTTACCGAGTTTTCCTGCTCTACCAACTGTAAGTGATTTCCCCTTCGTCCATGCACACATAGATTTAGGAAGTATTGGACTTGGGTCTATTTCTAACGTGAACCTCATGAATATGCTATACGTTTGGATTCTCTCACTCCTAACAAGATTGATATGAAGAAGGATCTTAACGCTTTTTATGAGAATATACGGGGAGGGGTTTGGTCCTACCGAGGTAAAGGCTTTTATGCAAAGGAAATGATCCATCAATATTCCCGCTATCGTGGGCGCGACCAATAGTCTGGAGAGGAAGGAAAATTTTGGTGAGGATAGTCATTTCATCATAGGATTTTTTACCCGGGGTGTTTGATATTTACAGATAAAATGAATTCTTTGAAGAAGGTCTTTGACATTGATAAAGAGCGGGAGGCTCAAGGTGTCATTGTTTACTCTTCGGCTCGAGCATGTACTCCTCCTCTAGTTGTTCCTAACATATTAGCTACTATCAGAGTCTCCATGGTCTCCCTTGGTCCAGACCAACCTTCTTCTGAGGTTAATGCTTAAGCTCTTGAGGACCATACTCAATCTCCTCTTATTAATAACAAAAGGGATCTGGACCAGGATCAAAGTCCTTCCTTGAAGGGAGGTTTTTTTAAATGGATCTGGTTGTTTAGGGCTACTGCTTCTAGGTGATCCAGTCCTCTGCTCAAGTTATCAACTATTTTACCATCAAAGATTCCCGCACCTCTCAAGAGGCACTTACTACAATCTTTGAAGAGGATCTTGCTTATCTTCAAAACCTTCCTGAAGCAGAGAAGATGGAACTATTCTCAGAGGTCACTTTCTACACTTACCAGACTATTTCTCTCTTTTCCTTTGTTGTTTTTGGTCAGGGTGATGTTTTAGCTATGGGTAATTCGTCTAAGGAAAGGAATATCTGGAAGGGGAAATGTAAGGAAGCTGAGCAAGAGAAATTAAAGCTTCTACGAGAAATGTTAGTTCTTCGTAAGAAGGAGAGTCAGGTCAAGTATCTTCATTAGGAGGCAAAAGTTCATGGATCCCTTCCCTCTCTTGCTGCCAAGATTGATGAGCTTAAATCTTCTCTAAAAATGGAGAAGAAGTCTCGGGATGAGCCCGACATTGCTGTTGCAGAGATGAAATCCCGTGATGCCAAGGTCGCGGTAGCTCTTCAACAAGTGAAGGAATCCAGAGCTAAGGAGCGCAAAGCCTACGAGGGATAAATGGATGAATCGAGGAAGGAGGTTGATGAGGCCCTCCAAAAAACTCTTAAAAGGGTTTATGGAGCATTCAGCCGAGCTGCCGACCAGCTGGAAACGCTTAATTCGAATACCCATATTCCCTTTATTAACAACTTGGCCCGCTCAAGGTCGTTCAGGATGGGGCCTTGGTGGAAGATGACAATAACATCCCAAGATGAAGAGCCTGTTTTTTATTTTATGTTTAATGTAAACAAGGTGTTGTACCCTTACCTTTTCCTGTTACATGTATAAACAATAATATGTATGTATTTATCTTTCTTCAATTTAAGTTTTCTTTATGCTTGTCATAACTTATTTAATATTCTTTCTGGTCATCTTGTTATACCATATGTGTTATCCTTGATTCGATCTCTTAACTTTGATTGAGTTTATGGCTTCTGCCTTTTCCATGATTGAATTAGATTATTCCATTAAGTGAGAGCTTCCACCATTTGCATTATCTTCTCTAGGTCTCTTCTATAAAGGGAACCAACAAGATCTTGAAAGCTCATTGTCACCTGCTCCTTAGGTGAAATTTAGTGTAATTGTCAAAACTTGTTGTCCCAATTGATGATAGTCGAAGTAGCTACAAATATTTGTGGTTACACATCCCATTATAATGGAACAAGTGTAACTTTTAAGCTTGTCGGTACCCCTTCCCATCGAGGGAAGTTGGTGCAAGTCTTCAGCATCACTAGGAACCGTTCCCGACCAAATATAGGGTTCATATCCCTGCTCCCAAGTTTTATCCTAGTTTAGAGTAGACGTTACCTAGGCTCCACCGCCTATGCTCTTACATTGGCTAACTCTAGAGAGAGGGCGCACCAACTGCGCTTTAAGCGTGTTTTTCCTAGTGGGATTTTGTTTCATCAACATAATTTGTGCCATATTACCGAGGATTATAACATTATTTGTGTGTACAACATTTCTTTAGGAACAAGATTTATTTATTCAAATTTAGAGGAATCGTGAGAGATACTTATCTTTTGTGCTTATGAGATTGATATGCGTCTCTTAGACAATCAACACTAGGAGGTACGCGTATGACTGAATTGCAGTCAATTTCACCTTCGAAGGGATATCAGCCAATGGAATTTATTTACTACCTTCTTCTTATATATAAGATGAGTTGTGTAGCTCAACCCCTAAAGGTTTTCATATCTGGCGTCTTGCTCAGAATCACGGGCCAACATTTTGTGGCATTTCCGCCTTTCTTGGTATCAAGATGAGTTGCTTCGATTTTCAGCAACAGGTTTCGTACCAGTCTACCTCAAGTCTATGACACTGCAACTATGAGGTATTATTCACTTTGGGTGTGATAATTCTCCCCACATTGTCCTTTAGAAGAGTTGTCTCATTGGATTGAATTACTGTGTATGTCATTTAATTGGCCCATTGAAACAAGCGATTGAAATCATCAAAGATACAATTCAATGAAGTCTCCATCGAACATTGTGATACAGTGGGAGAACTGACTTGGGTGTTTTGCATTTTATCGCAAATGTTGCGGTTAGCAAGAGTCGCCACCGACTTTTCTTTTATCCAAAAGGAAAGGTGAAAAAGCACAGGAAAGACCTTTGAGATTGTTTCTTGAGTTCGGGGGGTAGATTATGAAAAGGGAAGGTGTTAGCACCCTTTTCATCCATGGTTTTCTATGGGCTCTTAGTTACTTGCTAGACCACTTGCTTTTATTTTGAAATTGTGCTTTGTGTGGTTTTGAAAGTATTTTGTAAAAGAGGTCATTGTTTAGGCAATCTTTGTAATGACTCTTGTTCGTAAGAATGTATACAAAGATGTTTGTCTTTTTGAAAATGTTTTCAATGATTGTAAGATGTTTTGAAATGTGTGTGTTTGTTTTGAAAATAGCAAGGATAGTTGTTTTAAAATGGAGCAAGTAACTAGAAGTAATCTACCTACTCAAATGTCTTTCTGTTTCATTTTCTTTTCCTTTGACATTATTGTCTTACCATTGATTTGGTAAGCAACCCTATCTTTGGATGTAAACGGGACGGGCGTGGATCATCGTATAACCATGATTAGCAATGTTGCAATGTATCAGCATTTTTGAGGAACCAAGATCATTTTGTAAGGCAATTTTGAATAGTGTCATCGAGGGACTATGATCTTATACTTGTTTGTTTTGCTAAGATGCTTCACATGCATAATATGGCCATTTTTGTATAAGGCAACCAAGTGGAGTAACCCTAAGGATGCTAGTGTGCAAGTGTGTTATTTTCATGCTTGATTTTGTCTTGGATTAGGGTTTTCTATTTTATTTGTTTTATCTTGTTATTCAAACCCTAATTACTAGCACGGTATATAAAAGTGATAAATTGCGTAATTTAAAGATTACTACGCTATTACAACATTTTATGGGAGGGGTATACAAATTATGAATGGGGATTTGCCATAATGTAAACCTAATTTAATCTATTACAACCAAATCGAATTTGTACAAGTATTTGAATAAATAATATACAATATAAATTAAATATGCAATGTTTATGTATATGCAAAAAAAAGAAATTTGTTTTGTTTTTTTATATGAAAAAGAGTTTTGAAACAAACCTAATAATTTTAGGAAAAGGAAGTTATTTTTATAAATTGGTTAACCCTAATTTCTAATTTGTTAAAAGAAAATAAAGTTCTTTAAGTATTATTTTTGTGTATTTTTGTCTTAAAATAATAAATAATGTTTATGAAAATATTTAGTCTTTTTATATGTCAAAATAAATATTTACAAGTATGAAGGAAAAGAAATAAAAATTAATCTAAGTCTATTTTATTTTACAAGTTTATTTAAGAAAAATAGTTAATATATAATTTAATAAAAATGTTTTTTATGTGAAAATAAAATAAAAATAAACAAAATGCAATATTTATCATGTTTTATATTTTTTATGTTAAAGAAAATATATATAATAAACAGAAAATGAAAATAAAAATTAATAATAAAATGATTGGGCCAGGGGTATCCTGAGTAAATCAGGAGGTAATGTGTTAGAAAAAAAATATGAGGCCCAGTTGCTGAGCCCACGCTACAAAAATGTCAAAAAATGAAGCTGAGAAATAAGAAAAGTGCAAAAGGTAGCGCTAAGGTTCGAACCCATGACCTATGCATTTTCAGCGCGCTGCCTTGCCACTGGGGTGGCTGTACATCCGTTAGTTTAAATGAAATAAAAAATAGATAACACGAATCTCTTCCTTGCCCTGTACTTCATCTTCTTCCTCTAGCTAGCTAGCCAGACCAATCATATCTCTCTCATATCTCCATGAAAACGGAAACTTCAAACATGAAAATGGTTGTACTTTTTCCCACGATTTCAACCATGTAACTCATGTAAGCTAACAATCAAAGATCAAAACTAATTTCATTGGCCCTAATTTCAAACTTAATTTTTACAGAAATTTGAAATCTAAAATTCTATATACACAATGAATATAAATGAAATCTATGCACATGGTTGGCTTTAGCACAATAATATCTACATTTTACTTTCACAAATCGAGACCTAAGGATGCCTGTATGAAGAGATAGAAGTTAGAGTTCTTACCTCTTTCAGGTGAGATCGTGAATGGAGTTTGAGTGAGTTTTATGAAGGCCTGAAGATCCCTTTAGCTTGCCTGGACCTCCCTGAGTATGTTCCAATCTTTACCTTGTCTTGAAAGTACCTGAATCCCCCTACCCAAGTCAACCTGCAAGTTTGAAAAACAAAAATGGCAGATGGAGAAGGAGAAGTTACAGTGAAGGGATGATGGTCTGGAACACTTAGATATGATGTAGGTTAAGTGTTTAGGTGATTAGAACTTGAAACGCACGAGTGGATTTTTGGATTGCTATGCTTGGTACAAAACTGCAAGTTATGGTAGGTTTTTGGTGATAGAGAGTTTGTGAGAGTTTCTGGCCTTGAGCAATCGTGTGTTAGGTTGTAATGTGTTTGTGTATAAGTATAGAAAAGGTTTCAACTCAAATCCACACCAGGTTTCTTAGTTGTAGGCTTTTTGCTCTATTGCTTGCCTTTTAAGAAAAGTGAGGAGACAACTCTCTACATGCTTGTATAGGCCTGGTTTGAGTTGGTACAAGTCCTAGACACTTTGCTTTTTGTTGTGGCTTTGCTTATGTGCAGAAAAACAAGTGCAAGGCTCAAGGAGTGAAAAGTGCAAAAGTTATGCTTTATCAAAGTGGAAATGGCACCTTTGTGCCAAAAATGGAAATGTTCATGTACAAAGCATTGAATACTTAGCTTTAGGGCATGAAACCTTGTGTAATTCATTAATGGTGGAGTGACAAATGAGTTTGAGGCCTGAAAAGTGAAGATTTTACAACATGCTTGAGGATTTGAATTTTGTTCTTCATGAAATGGCTTGAAATCAAAGTGAGAAATCGCCAACTTCATCTCTTCGATTCTCCCTATATAAAAATGATCTCAAGGAGTTCTTGGACATTTTGGAAATCTT
Source organism: Vicia faba (assembly GCA_948472305.1). Taxonomy (NCBI): domain Eukaryota; kingdom Viridiplantae; phylum Streptophyta; class Magnoliopsida; order Fabales; family Fabaceae; genus Vicia; species Vicia faba. Next base: position 1,211,739,965 of record OX451736.1, on the reverse strand, counting down.
GAAATGTGATATGTAAATCATATTTGAAATTCTTTTCAAGATTCCTCTTGGAACTAGGTGAAAAGTTGCCATGAAGTTAGGTCAAAAACCTGCCTAAATTAGGGCAAAATTTCACTAAGTTATTTTAGTTCATGGGCATGTATTCACAAAATTATATCTTGAGATCCAAGCATCTTTAGGAAAAAATGTGTGAAGAAAAGTTGTATATTTCACGGAGATCTACATCTTTCATGTTGGGAACTTTCTTTGAGTCATCTTGTATCATGGTGGAAATTTGGCTTAAAGTTGAGAAAATATAAGAAATTTTCTATACTTAGAAAAATTTCTAAGTTAAGAAAATTTCAAATTTCAAAACAAAATCTTCAATCTTTGATTTCTTGATGAACAAGTTTCACATTTTGACATGTTTTGATGAATGGTGATCCTTGGCACTTGATTTTGATCAAAAAGTCAAAGTTTGACTTTTCAGTATACAGTTGACTTTTGATTAGTTGACTGTAAATTTCATCTGTCAATCAAATGAAATTGCAATATTTTGAACCATGTCATTAGGTCAAGATGACACAATTGAACCCTTTAAATCATGCTTCAAACCAATTGGTTATTTTCTAGGTCAAAAAATCAGAAATTGCCCTTTCTCAGTCAAAACCCTAATTTTGACTATTTTGCCCTTTTGATGATTTGATCAAATTTATTGAGGAATTGTGGTCCAAACTTGATCAAATGATACATATGAGTCCAAAATGTTGATGTGGATAAAAAATTATGGAGGTTGACTGTAAATTGGCCATGGTTGACTTTTTCCTCAATACAACTGATTTTCAGGTCAACTGTCCAATTGACTAATAAAAAATGTGATTCAAGGTTTGAAACTTGACATGAGTAATATTAGGGGTCCATAATGATACTTGAAATCCATATGAAACATTGATAGTCCAAAAATCCTTGTGCAATCCCAAACCCTAATTTTGGGTCATTAGGGCATGATGAGATGTCTTGAGCTGGTCAAACCCTAATCCAGTCTTGAGTCAAAGAGATCTTGTGAGAAAAGTCTTGATAAATGAGAGGGAAAATTTTGGGGTACAACAGCTGCCCCTGTTCAATCTTCTTAAACCTGAAGAGTTAGATTGGCGAGTTTTTCCATTCGTGACTCGAAGGTGAAAGAATGATTGGACACTAGAGTGCCCAGAAATTTGCACTCGACGACGTGTAGTTGAGGGAATGGGCTTAAAGATGCCATTTGGAGAGGTGATAGAACCTTGTATGATATGGGATTATAGATGCCATCCAAGAATGTTTGTTGAGTTGTAAGTTGTAAGCTGAAGGAATAAATATTAGAACGGTGTCCGTGTCTGAAGCGTATCTGAACCGTATCTGAAAGGTTGTATCTGAATGAGTATCAGAATGGAATCCGTGTCTGGAGCGTATATGAACTGTATCAAGCAAGTTGAATCTGAATGAGTATCAGAATGGAATCCGTGTCTGGAGCGTATCCGAACTGTATCTGAAAGTTGAATCTGAATGAGTATCAGAATGGCATCCGTGTCTGGAGCGTATCTGAACTGTATCTGAAAGTTGAATCTGAATGAGTATCAAAATGGCATCCGTGTCTGGAGCGTGTCTATACTGTATCAAGCAAGTTGAATCTGAATGAGTATCAGAATGACATCCGTGTTTGGAGCGTATCCGAACTGTATCAAGCAAGTTGAATCTGAATGAGTATCATAATGGCATCCATGTCTGGAGCGTATCCGAAAGTTGAATATGAATGAGTATCAGAATGGAATTCGTGTCTGGAGCATATCTGAATTGTATCAAGGTTGCACATTGTTAATGGTAGCTGTTAATCTTATCCTGAAAAGGGTAAAATGTTAGCTAAAATATAAAGTTATGTCTGCATGAAATGTATGATGCAATGTATTTGCTTTATTAATGTTTATGATATATGGATGCAATGTATGTGCATGTGAACTAATTTGCTGCATTGCTGTTCGATTGAGGAAAATAAATCCCTAAATGCTATTGAGGATATGTTGAATTTTTATGTCGTAAAGTTGAAATACTGATGAACTTTTGTTGAGAGAAATAAGTTCTGTTGTGAGGGCAATTCCATGTACTTCTTGTAAGATCTGCTTAGGCAAACTGGAGAAATTGGATGATTTCTACCGGGGATTGGTAAACTGGGAGTTTCGTTGCGCTGGGGGATTAAATGACGTACTGTAGGGGGATTACTTATGGAATAGCCTAGAGACATTTTCCTATTTTTTTCACCTATCAGTAATTACCTTCCTTGTTTTGTTTATTTGTAAACAATAATCATGTTCAAATGCATATGTTTATCAATGAATCATTGGACGTTTTTGCAAACAAAACACAAGCGTAAAGGAAAAGACAAATAGCTTTTTCACTTTCAAAGGCATATCTTTGTATTGACTTTGAATAAATATTTTGTACAAAGGGAACAAACATTCTAGTAAGAGAATGCTGTTGTAAAACAAGAGAAATTTGATACAAAGAAAGATAGTTATGTGTAATAATCCCATGGGGTTCCCATTCTGCTATAGCCTTCGCATTTTCGAGTATCTTGTCTATTTTCCTTGTCCGAAGATGATTGAACTGATCAGAAACTCTGAGTTTGTTAGTAGAAGTAAAAGGTTGTCCGTCAAGTGATCCGACGGGACATAGTCATACGCTTTAATTCCCTAACTTTTGCCTGGACCGCCCTTTCGGGTTTTCAGTCCACCGGGAAACCTTTTTTTGCCCAAGTCGCGCTTTTGGGTTTTCAACTTTCCGAGTGTACATGTTTTTTCATTTTATCCCTAATTTTTGCCCGAACCTTTTGGTTCGCCGGGATGCCCCTTGTTTTGCCTAGGTGTGTCAACCTAACGGGTCTCTTATGCGTAGTATCTTTTGACTATTTCTATGTTCGCAGGGTGTGGCAGGTTGTCGCCATCCATGGTGGTCAAGATCATTGCTTCACCGGAGAATATGTTTTTGATCACAAATGGTCCTTCATAGGTAGGAGTCCATTTTCCCCTGGGATCACTTTGTGGCAAGATGATACATTTGATCACTAGATCCCCAACTTGATATACTTGGCGCCTGACTTTCTTGTTGAAAGCCTTGATCATCTGTTTTTGATACATCTGACCATGACAGACAACAGTAAGTCTCTTTTTGTCAATTAAGTTCAGTTGATCAAGTCGAGTCTGGATCCAATCGTCTTCGTTCAAGCCTGCATCCTTCATAATCCTCAGAGAGGGGATTTGGACTTCAATAGGCAAGACAATCTCCATGCCGTAAACCAAAGAATAGGGTGTTGTCCCAGTTGATGTGTGAGCCGTGGTACGATAACCGTGGAGAGCGAATGGTAGCATCTCATGCCAGTCTTTGTATGTGACTGTCATTTTCTGTATGATTTTCTTAATGTTTTTATTTGCAGCTTCGACAACACCATTCATCTTTGGCCGATAGGGAGAAGAATTGTGATGCTGGATCTTGAATTGCTCACATAACGCGGTGATCATAGTGTTGTTAAGATTTGTACCATTGTCAATGATGATCCTTTCTAGGATACTGTACCGACAAATAAGGTTTTTCTTGATGAAGCGGGCAACAACATTCTTGGTAACGGAAGCGAAGGAAACTGCTTCAACCCACTTGGTGAAATAGTCAATGGCCACTAGGATGAAGCGGTGCCCATTGGAGGATGTAGGCTTGATTTCTCCAATCATATCAATTCCCCACACAGCAAAGGGCCACGGAGCCGTCAAAACATTCTGAGGAACCAGAGGTACATGCACCTTGTCAGCATAAATTTGACACTTATGACAGGTCCGAGAGTGTCAATAGCAATCTGCTTCCATGGTAGACCAATAATAGCCTGCCCGTAGGATTTTCTTCGCCATCGTATGCCCACTGGAGTGGGTGCCAAAAGTGCCTTCGTGTAATTCAACCATGATCTTTTCAGCTTCAACTTTATCCACACACCAAAGCAAAATGGAGTCATGATTGTGTTTGTACATAATGCCATTACTAAGGAAGAATTTAGTAGAGAATCTCCTTAAGAACTTCTTATCATTGATTGAAGCTCCTTCTAGATATTCTTGAGCCTCGAGATACCTATTGACTTCATGAAACCAAGGCTGGTCCAATACTTCTTCAATATTAATCTCGTGACAGTGTGCTGGTTCATCCATTTGTTCGATGGTGATCTAGGGAGACTCATTATCCCAATTAAGTTTAAACATAGATGACATTGTGGCTAGAGCGTCTGCTAGCTGATTTTCTTCTCGCGGGAAATGCTCGAAGGTAATCTTCTCAAAATGTGGTAGAAATGTCAAAACATGTTCTTTGTAAGGGATAAGGTTTGGGTGCTTAGTGTCCCATTCCCCTTTGATCTGACTGATGACCAAAGCTGAATCTCCAAACACATCTAAAGATTTGATTCCCAAGTCTATGGCAGCCCTGAGACCGAAGATGCATGCTTCGTATTCCGCCATGTTGTTTGTACAATTGAAGCAAAGTCGGGCACTAAAGGGAGTATGACACCCTTCTGAAGATATGAGTACAACGCCGATACCGTTTCCGAGTGCATTGGATGCTCCATCAAAGAACAGGGTCCATCGGGATCCTTGTTCAGGTCCGTCATATGGTCTGATTTCTTTACAGTTGTCTAATGTCATGATGTCTTCATCCGGGAATTCAAACTTCATGGACTGATAGTCTTCTACAACTTGGTGAGCAAGGTGATCAGCCAATACACTGCCCTTTATAGCTTTTTGGGTAGTATATTGTATGTCGTACTCTATTAGGATCATCTACCACCTAGCTATTCTCCCCGAAAGAGCAGGCTTCTCGAAGATGTATTTTATCGGATCCATCTTAGATATCAATAAGGTAGTATGAGTCAGCATATACTGTTTTAGCCGGCGAGCAGCCCATGCCAGAGCGCAACAAGTTTTCTCGAGCAGTGAATATCTGGTTTCACAGTCGGTAAAATTTTTGCTCAGGTAATAAATAGCGTGCTCTTTTCAGTCAGACTCGTCATGCTGCCCCAATACACACCCCATTGAGTTTTCTAAAACAGTCAGATACATGATCAACGGTCTTCCCTCGACTGGTGGCATCAGTACAGGAGGTTTTTATAAGTATTCTTTGATTTTTTCAAAAGCAACTTGGCATTCATCATTCCATTTGACCACTTGATCTTTCTTCAATAGTTTGAAGATTGGCTCATAAGTAGCTGTTAGATAAGAAACGAATTTGGCAATATAGTTCAAGCGTCCCAAGAATCCTCTGAATTCCTTCTCAGTACGAGGAGTAGGCATCTATTGTATTGCTTTAACTTTGGCATGATCGACCTCAATACCTTTGTTATTGACGACAAAGCCTAGGAGTTTACCGGACCGTACTCCAAATGTGCACTTGTTTGGATTCAACCTTAGCTTGTACTTCTTCAGTCTCTCAAACAACTTTTGTAAGTGATCAAGGTGCTCTTCCTCTGTTTGTGATTTGGCTATCATATCGTCTACGTAGACCTCTATTTCATGATGTATCATGTCATGAAATAAAGCTACCATGGCGCGTTGATAGGTTGCCCCAACATTATTTAATCCGAATGGAATTACCTTGTAGCAGAATGTGCCCCACTGTGTGATAAATGTTGTTTTCTCCATGTCCTCAAGTACCATTTTAATTTGGTTATAACCCGAGAATTTGTCCATGAAGGAAAACACTTTGTGTTGTGCCGTGTTGTCAACCAGGATATCAATGTGGGGGAGTGGAACATAATCTTTAGGGCTCACCCTATTTAAATCTCTATAATCCATACACATTCGTACTTTGTCGTCTTTTTTACGTACGGGAACAATGTTGGTAACCCATTGAGGATAGGAAGTGACAACTAAGAATCCAGCATTGAATTGCTTCATGACCTCCGCTTTAATCTTTTCTGACATATCAGGTCTCATGCGGAGGACTTTTTGTTTTACTGGCGGGCAATCTTCTCTTGTAGGCAGACGATGTACCACGATGTCTATATCAAGTCCTGGCATGTCCTCATATGACCAGGCAAAGATCTCAACATAGTCATGCAATAGCTGAATCAGACGCTCCTTGACACTGGGTTCCAGATTGGCACCCACCTTGACCTCTTTTTTATCCTCCTCGGTACCCAGGTTGATCGTATCCACAAGTTCCTCGTGAGGCTGAATGGTTCTTTCCTCTTGTTGTAGCAGTCTAGCAAGTTCCCCCGGTACCTCATAATCTTCCTCACCTTCGTCTTCGGCTTGGTAGATTAGATCCTCAGAGTCACAAAAGGCCATAGCAATATCGTTACCCATGGAATCCAGAATGGATGGGTACCTGCATTTGTGGGTGTGTGTAAGGGTATAGCTATCTTTAAAAGAAAATAACATGTAAAAGAAAAACAATGAGCACAAAAGTTTGTATGCGAAAAACGTCCATGATTCATTGAATGGCATATGAAGATGAAATAATAACCCTTACAAATGGACCATTGTGCCTCGGGCAAGACACAAGGTTTTAAGAGTGCGAATTGTTTTTGAATATTACAGATCCAAAAAAAAAGTAAAGATAAATTACTGAGAGATGAAAGTTATTGGGACAAAGTCTCTGGCCTCCCAGTTGCAGAGTCCTCCATTGACAGTCGGAAAGATCCAATCCTCTAAGCTGCAATCCTCTTCACCATCTTCTACCGCGTTGACTTCTCGGTTACTAATCTTCAAGGGTGGCTCTACAGCACGGGCACGACGTACTGCCTTTTGAGCACTTGAAGTGAAACCTAAGTCAAACTTGTCAGACTTATATGGAATATCTGGAAGTTTCCCCCAGATGGTGCATCCACCCTCCTCTACTACTTCTTTGGCGTCCTTCAGAGATGACATCCGGAGTGGAGGTCTTGTAATCTTGGGAATCTGGGACACAGTCTTGGTCACTGCTACCTCTTGGGGGACCTCTTCGAAGTGTTGAAAAGGAGTTTCAATGAACTCGCCGTCCAATTCCACATACATGAAGGAATTGAGATGGCTAATCATGTATTCTTCCTCTCCGTGGACAGTGATAATATTTCCTTGAACCAGATATTTCAACATCTGGTGCAATGTAGAGGTGACAGCGCCAGCATTATGGATCCATGGCCGTCCTAAAAGACAGGAGTAAGAGGGGCGGATGTCCATTACATAAAAGGTTGAATTGAAAGTTTGAGTCCCAACCTTTATGGGGATATCCACCTCCCCGTGTACCATCCTCTTTGAGCCATCAAATGCCCTTACGACTATGTTACTTGGCTTTAGCGTCAGTCCTTCACAGTGAAGTCTGTCAAGAGCTTTCTTTGGCAAAACATTCAAAGATGAGCCAGTGTCCACTAAGACATGGGCCAAAGTGGTGCCCCTACATTCCAAAGAGACATGCAATGCCTCGTTGTGCTTTTTCCCCCTTGGTGTCAGATCAGCGTCCGAGAAGCCTAGGCCGTTATCCGCTGTCAAGCTAGCCATGCAGCCTTGAAATTGATCAGGAGACGTCTCTTGAGGCACATGGGCTGTCTTTAGGAACTTCACCAAGGCTTTCGCATGTGCCTCGGAACACAGTAGTAATGCCAACATGGAGATTTTGGAGGGAGTTTTCCCCAACTGTTCGACTACGTCGTAGTCGCTCCTTTTTATAATTTTTAAGATCTCCTCCATTTCTTTCTTGGAAGTCTTGGGAATAGTCAGTGACTGAGCCTTCGTCCGGACAGGCTCTACTTGAATACTTTTTCCTCGGGTTTCAATAGTAGGAGAGTTGGTAGGAATGACCACAGGGGTTGTAACGGCTTCGTCAATAGGAGCACTTGCAGAGATGATTATGGGTACGGAAGTAACCTTTGGAGCAACCACGGGTCCAAAAACTGCCTTTGGGGGGCAATTTTTGGAGAAAAGATCCTACCGCTTCAGGTAATTTTACTAGTTCTGGCAATATTGCTGATGTTGGAATCTTCTTCTTCAGAATTTATCTCTTCGGCGGCCAACCCATCTTGTTTGATGCCATGGTAATAAATGTCCCCACCATAATTCCACGAGACAGTTTTGTCTGATTCGTATGGGACTGGCCCAAGCCTTGTGATTATTAGAGGAGTAGTTTTCGGAACCGATGTAATTCTAACGGGTCTTTTGGGGACCCTGGAAGAATTGGCGGAGATGGTAATGATTGAAACATCTTCAACAGGAACAGGTGAAACAGGAGTACTTTCAAATAGAATCTCTTTGTTGTCTATCAAGCGTTGAATGCCTGTTTTCAACAAAGGGCAATCAGTTGGTGAGGATAAGCAGAGGTGGCAGTCTTCATTACAACCCGGGAATACACCGGCTTTCAACAAGTTTATCTTAATGATTGGGAGTGGAGTCACGAGTTCATCAACTGTGGTAACAAACAAATCTTCTTCAATAGCATTGGTGTTGTGACCATGTCTGGGCATAGGAGCAGAAATGATATTTGGCTTCTCGGACGCATCAAACTCAATTTCTTTTGCTTCAATATGGTCTTGTATTTTGTTCTTCAAGGCCCAACAGTTGTTAGTATCGTGACCAGGACTTTCAGAGTGATATGCGCAACGGGCATTGGGGTGATAATGAGGGGGACACTGTGTTGGGGTTTTTTGGAGCTTCTTTCAAAGTTGCCAAATTGGATTTCAGAAGGTGCGGTAATACTTGAGACTGATTTATATTGATTCTGGTGAATTTCCTGATTGGCCTTTCCACCCTTGGTTGATTACTTCTTTGTTGGTCAGACGTAGGCTTTGGAATCATAACAACCTCTACCATTGGTCGACGTTCGACTCTTCCTTGGTTTCTTTGTGGGTAAACAACAACTACCTCTTTCTTCCCAATAAAAGGCTTCCTCACAGCTGTAGAAGAAGATGAATCCTTCTGAATCTTTCCACTTTTTATGCCAGCTTCCACCCACTCTCCGGTCAGTATTAACTCAGTAAATCCTACACATGAGCTCCCAATCAAATGGTTGAAGAAAGGGCCTGATAGAGTGCCTAAGAACATGTCCACCAATTCCCTTTCAGACAGAGGGGGTTAAACTCTCCCAGCCAGATCTCTCCACTTCTGCGCGTAATCATTGAAGCCCTCATTGGAAGCCATAGCCATACTCTAAAGTTGAGTACAGGTAGGCGCCAAATCAGCATTATATTGATATTGCTTGTAGAAAGCTATGGCAAGATCTTCCCAATTATGGACGCTGGCTCTTTCTAGTTGGTAAAACCAGTCGAGTTGTGTTCTAGATAGACTATCATGGAAAAAATGCACCCACAAGTCTTTATCAGCGGAGTGTGGTGGGATCTTTCTCACATATGATAGGAGGAACATCTTAGGACATGACACTCCATCATATTTTACGAACAAAGTCACTTTGAATTTCGGTGGAATCACAATCCCTGGCACTAGTCCCAACTCTTCAAAATCTAAGCCTGGCACCATTTGTATTTCCATTGCGCTCAAATGCTCTTCGAGATGTATGTACTTATCATCAGTTGGAGGATATTGTTCCTCAGAGTAGTCTTCCTCTTCTTCCTCCTCTTCAGATTCTGACGGGACTGCTATTTCCTTTCCTTTCCCCTCTTCTTCACCGGATGTTGTTGCAAAATTTAAGGTTCTTCTAGTCTGCCCATGAAATCTTCTCCCCATGTTTAGGACCCCGGTGACCTTCTTTGTTTTCTTTTTCCTCTCTTCAGCCAGAAGAGTCTTCAACTCTTCTTGCCCCTTGGCTAGGGTCATGAGCAACTGTTGAAACTGCATGTTCTGATCTTGGAGATCTTTGACTGTTTGTTCGAGATTTATCTTACTAAAATAAACAGTAGAGAGATGAGGAAACTTGTTGCCAAAAGACCTCTTTATGTTATGATGAATGATATGTGCGTATGCAATGTTTTCAAGGATTTCAAAGATTCAAGTTCGTTTTAGACAAAAAGAAAACACACGTTATATCAATAAGATAAAGTTTGAGTACATCAATGCCCCTTGGACAAAATAATACAAAACTCTAAGATAAAAAAGTAGTGCGCATCCTCTTTGGTGCAATGTAGGCATTTAGAGTCTGCTCCTCATGAAGTAGCTTGGTGAGTTCCAAAACCTTCTTCTCGCTTGTGTAGAATTGGGCTTCGAAAGTATCTCGCTCTCCTTTGAGATGTATCCAATCTCTTTGTAGGTCTTCAAGAGATGTGGGCATGTCCGGATGTAGGATAGTGTATGGAACATCTCCCTCCTTAACAGGCTCAATGATTACCGAAAGAATGGAAGGATAAGGCATCATAAGACTTTGAGCGCGAGTTTGTACCCATTTGAGGTAAGGCTCAAGAGGGATGGAATTCTTGTGCCCCAAAGTCTTGCTATCCACCTTGTTTAGCATCCTCCAAGCTCGGATGAATCTCTGGCGAAGACCTTGATCATCGTTATCGTAGTCAAATACCAAACCTTGAATCAGTATCTCGTGCGGGCCATCCCTTCGGGCGTAGCCAAACTGTCTTAGAGCTAAGCATGGGTTTTAGGTGATGCCTCCCCTAATGCCAAGTAGAGGGACATTAGGGAATTCCCCATAACGGTCAACAATGATAACATTCTCTTTAGATCGGGAGCACCAATGAATGTCTGAATGTTTGAGCATCATTAACCTTTGTGACCACTTTGAACCTTGCTCATTCTTTAAGACTGATTGGGGAAGATGAGAAATAAACCATCTTTCCAGGAGAGGAGTGCAACACATAAGGACACCTCTTTTCCTCATTGTGCGAGTGTGAAAAGAGTGTAGGATATCTCCAAGCAATGTAGGCACCGGGTTGCGTGACATGAAGATTTTGACGGTGCTCACATCTATGAGTTGGTCAGGATTGGGAAACAAGACCATCCCATAGATAAGAAGATCCATAATTTCCTCAAAGGCTTGCAATTCTAAGGAATTCCAACAACTTTGGGCTTTCTCAAACAGGAACTTTGCTAAGAAGCCTTTGACACCACTTCTAGTTTCCCAATGAGTTGTGACATCATATGAGTGCAAGTGCAGAGCTTAAGCAATCTCTTCTGGCTTTGGGTCTCTTTCCGTACCGTTGAAAGGTAGTTGATTGCGAATGGGAATCCTCAAGAGTTGGGAGAATTCTTCCAAAGTAGGCACAAGCTGATACTCGGGAAATGTGAAGCAATGGTGCAAAGGATCAAAGAATTGAAAGAGAACCTTTATCATATCCTCATCTGTGTTAGAGGTGACCAAGTTGAGTAGACGACCATGTCTCTCGGTGAATGGAGAGTTCTCAGGGATCCTTGAAGCTAGCTCCTTAAGTTGTCGAGGAATTCTTACAAGGTTAATTTGGATAGTTTTCATGCGAAGTGAATCCATATCCTATAAGACAAGAACAAAGATGAATCTAAAAAATCCTTGAAATTGTTAGTAGATGTATGTGATGTCCATGATGTTATGTACAAGAATGCATGTACAAGAAAATCAAACAAGTTCTTAGTTTAGGCTTGCATGGGGTTTTATAGGTAAGTACCCTCTTGAAGTTTAGTTGGCTTAAACCTGTCCTAATAATAGTAACCGGGTTCTAAGGAGCTCAATATCATTGGATTGTTTCCTTGGTTGTTGTTTCAGCTCAAGCCTCTTTAATGGCGACCAAAATATCCCAAGAAACCAAACCTCAATGAGTGTAGTATCGAGTATCTACCAACTTCGGACTGCACCAAAGTCGGTCATCTCACTACATCCTAAAGGCCAAGTTGGTCAAGTAAAGGGTTCTAGAAGTTCATTAGTGCTTCATGACATCACTCAGCGGCCCCGTATTCTCTTTGATTAACTCAAAGGCTACCGATACCCACAAATATGCCACACTAACATAGCTATTGCTTAGACCATGTCGGTATACCCCACACAGTTTCCACAATGTATTTCTATTTACCTATAATGTATCCCAAATCCGGGTAGAGGATTTCAAACCCAGACAAAGAACCATAATGTAAAGCATACAAGTCAAAAAATGTAAGCAAATAAATGTGATCTAGCCCTAAGGAAACCCCACTTTTATAATTTTCCCCAGCAGAGTCTCCAGTTCTATGATATGGTGGGAGAACTAACTTGGGTGTTTTGCGTTTTATCGCAAATGTTGCGGTTAGCAAGAGTCTCCACCGACTTTTCTTTTATCCAAAAGGAAAGGTGAAAAAGCACAGGAAAGACCTTTGAGATTGTTTCTTGAGTTCGGGGGGGGGGGGGGGGGTAGATTATGAAAAGGGAAGGTGTTAGCACCCTTTTCATCCATGGTTTTCCATGGGCTCTTAGTTACTTGCTAGATCACTTGCTTTTGTTTTGAAATTGTGTTTTGTGTGGTTTTGAAAGTATTTTGTAAAAGAGGTCATTGTTTAGGCAATCTTTATAATTATTCTTGTTCGTAAGAGTGTATACAAAGATGTTTGTCTTTTTGAAAATGTTTTCAATGATTATAAGATGTTTTAAAATGTGTGTGTTTGTTTTGAAAATAGCAAGGACAGTTGTTTTGAAATGGAGCAAGTAACTAGAAGTAATCTACCTACTCAAATGTCTTTCTTGTTCATTTTCTTTTCCTTTGACATTATTGTCTTACCATTGATTTGGTAAGCAACCCTATCTTTGGATGTAAACGGGACGGGCGTGGATCATCGTATAACCATGATTAGCAATGTTGCAATGTATCTTAGCATTTTTGAGAGACCAAGATCATTTTGTAAGGCAACTTGAATAGCGTCATCGAGGGACTATGATCTTATACTTGTTTGTTTTGCTAAGATACTTCACATGAGTAATATGACCATTTTTGTATAAGGCAACCAAGTGGAGTAACCCTAAGGGTGCTAGTGTAAAAGTGTGTTATTTTCATGCTTGATTTTGTCTTGGATTAGGGTTTTCTATTTGATTTGTTTTGATCTTGTCATTCAAACCCTAATTACTAGCATGGTATATAAAAGCGGTAAATTGCATAATTTAAAGATTACTACGGTATTACAACATTTTATGGGAGGGGGGGGGGGGGGGGGTATACAAATTATGAATGGGGATTTGCCATAATGTAAACTTAATTTAATCTATTACAACCAAATCGAATTTGTACAAGTATTTGAATAAATAATAAACAATATAAATTAAATATGCAATGTTTATGTATATGCAAGAAAAAGAAATTTGTTTTGTTTTTTTATATGAAAAAGAGTTTTGAAATAAACCTAATAATTTTAGGAAAAGGAAGTTATTTTTAGAAATTGGTTAACCCTAATTTCTAATTTGTTAAAAGAAAATAAAGTTCTTTAAGTATTATTTTTGTGTATTTTTGTCTTAAAATAATAAATAATATTTATGAAAATATTTAGTCTTTTTATATGTCAAAATAAATATTTACAAGTATGAAGGAAAAGAAATAAAAATTAATCTAAGTATATGTTATTTTACAAGTTAATTTAAGAAAAATAGTTAATATATAATTTAATAAAAATATTTTTTATGTGAAAATAATATAAAAATAAACAAAATGCAATATTTATCATGTTTTATATTTTTTATGATTTTTTATGTTAAAGAAAATATATTTAATAAAATGAAAATGAAAATAAAAATAAATAATAAAATGATTAGGCCAGGGGTGTCCTGAGCAAATCAGGAGGTAATGTGTTAGAAAAAAATATGAGGCCCAGTTGCTGAGCCCACGTTGCAAAAATGTCAAAAAATGAAGCTGAGAAATAAGAAAAGTGCAAAAGGTAGCGCCAAGGTTCAAACCCATGACCTATGCATTTTAAGTGCGCTGCCTTGCCACTGGGGTGGTTGTACATCCGTTAGTTTAAATGAAACAAAAAATAAAAAACATGAATCTCTTCCTTGCCCTGTACTTCATCTTCTTCCTCTAGCTAGCCAGACCAATCATATCTCTCTCATTTCTCCATGAAAATGGAAACTTCAAACATGAAAATGGTAGTACTTTTTCCCACGATTTCAACCATATAACTCATGTAAGCTAACAATCAAAGATCAAAACTAATTTCATTGGCCCTAATTTCAAACCTAATTTTTACAGAAATTTGAAATCTAAAATTCTTTGTACACAATGAATATAAATGAAATCTATGCACATGGTTGGCTTTAGCACAATAATATCTACATTTTACTTTCACAAATCGAGACCTAAGGATGCCTGTATGAAGAGATAGAAGTTAGAGTTCTTACCTCTTTCAGCTGAGACCGTGAATGGATTTTGAGTGAGTTTTATGAAGGCCTGAAGATCCCTTTAGCTTGCCTTGACCTCCCCGAGTATGTTCCAATCTTTACCTTGTCTTAAAAGTACCTGAATCCCCCTATTCAAGTCAACCTTAAATCTTGAAAAACAAAAATGGCAGATAGAGAAGGAGGAGTTACAGTGAAGGGATGATGGCCTGGAACACTTAGATATGATGTAGGTTAAGTGTTTAGGTGATTAGAACTTGAAACGCACATGTGGATTTTTGGATTGCTATGCTTGGTACAAAACTGCAAGTTATGGCAAGTTTTGGGTGATAGAGAGTTTCGGAGAGTTTATGGCCTTGAGCAATCGTGTGTTAGGTTGTAATGTGTTTGTGTATAAGTATAGAAAAGGTTTCAACTCAAATCCACACCAGGTTTCTCAGTTGTAAGATTTTTGCTCTATTGCTTGCCTTTTAAGAAAAGTGAGGAGACAACTCTCTACATGCTTGTATAGGCCTGGTTTGAGTTGGTACAAGTCCTAGACACTTTGGTTTTTGTTATGGCTTTGCTTATGTGCAGAAAAACAAGTGCAAGGCTCAAGGAGTGAAAAGTTGCAAAAGTTATGCTTTATCAAAGTGGAAATGGCACCTTTGTGCCAAAAATGGAAATGTTCATGTACAAAGCATTGAATGCTTGGCTTTAGGGCATGAAACCTTGTGCAATTAATTAATGGTGGAGTGACAAATGAGTTTGAGCCCTGAAAAGTGAAGATTGTACAACATGCTTGAGGATTTGAATTTTGTTCTTCATGAAATGGCTTGAAATCAAAGTGAGAAATTGCCAACTTCATCTCTTCGATTCTACCTACTCAAAAATGATCTCAAGGAGTTCTTGGACATTTTGGAAATCTTGATATGTTCTCTATAACTCATATTTTAAATTCTTTTCAAGATTCTTCTTGGAACTAGGTGAAAAGTTGCCATGAAGTTAGGTCAAAAACCTGCCTAAATTAGTGCAAAATTTCACTAAGGTATTATAGTTCATGGGCATGTATTCACAAAATTATATCTTGAGATCTAAGCATCTTTAGGAAAAAATGTGTGAAGCAAAGTTGTATATTTCATGGAGATCTACAACTTTCATGTTGTGAACTTTCTTTGAATCATCTTGTATCATGGTGGAAATTTGGCTTAAAGTTGAGAAAAAATAAGAAATTTTCTATACTTAGAAAAATTTCTAAGTTAAGAAAATTTCAAATTTCAAAACAAAATCTTCAATCTTTGATTTCTTGATGAACAAGTTTCACATTTTGACATGTTTTGATGAATGGTGATCCTTGGCACTTGATTTTGACCAAAAGTCAAAGTTTGACTTTTCAGTATACAGTTGACTTTTGATCAGTTGACTCCAAATTTCATCTTTCAATCCAATGAAATTGCAATGTTTTGAACCATGTCATTAGTTCAAGATGACACAATTGAACCCTTGAAATCATGCTTCAAACCAATTGGTCATTTGCTAGGTCAAAAATCAGAAATTGCCCTTTCTTAGTCAAAACCCTAATTTTGACTATTTTGCCCTTTTGATGATTTGATCAAATTTCTTGAAGAATTATGGTCCAAACTTGATCAAATGATACATATGAGTCCAAAATGTTGATGTGGATAAAAAATTATGGAGTTTGACTGTAAATTGTCCATGGTTGACTTTTTCCCCAATACAACTGATTTTAAGGTCAATTGTCCAATTGACTGATCAAAAATGTGATTCAAGGCTTGAAACTTGACATGAGTAATCTTAGGGGTCCATAAAGATACTTGAAAGTCATATGAAACATTGATAGTCTAAAAATCCTCGTGCAATCCCAAACCCTAATTTTGGGTCATCAGGGCATGATGAGATGTCTTGAGCTGGTCAAACCCTAATCTAGTCTTGAGTCAAAGAGATCTTGTGAGAAAAGTCTTGATAAATGAGAGGGAAAATTTTGGGGTACAACAAACGTCTTTTATCCCACATGATGGGAAAGGTAAACATTGAGAAAACCTGAAGGGGGTGAAATCGCTGTCTTGTGACCATAGAGATCGAGTAAGGAAGTCGATTACACGAGGGGAAGGTATGAGCACCCCAAATGTCTGTAGTACTTTACATGATCCACTTATGTTTGTTTTGATCTAAGGGGGGTGAATTATATGTATAAAGCTTAAGAGTTAAATAGATACAAGAGGGGGAATACATGCAAAAGAAAAGAGAAAATAATGTAGGGAAAGTAAAAGTTGTGCTCGTTCGGGCCCTACTCCAATGCCTACTATCCCATTCAAGGAATCAGAACAACCGTAGTTCGGCTTCAAAAGTTCTGTTTGGTTTGTGTTTTTTAATGAACAACATTAATTTCGCCTCATGCTGCAACTCGACCTTTGGAGACTTACGCGCCAGCACAGAATTGAATTAACATGTTCTTTTGAAATTTTTTTTAAAAGAAAAGTCTAAAGGCAAATAGAGTTTACGTTGATTGGTGTTTTTGTTACAGATGAAAGCTAGTTGATCTCAAGAGAGAGATATTAGCCATTTCTCCACTTATCCATGAAATAAATCTTTGAGATTTGAACCATACTGAGGCTTAGAATGGAAAATCAATAAGGTTGAGAAGAAACCCGCTTATCATCTCCCATGCTCAACAAAGGTATGATTCTCATCAGTAATTTTTAAGTGTTTTGAAGTTTGCCAGAAAAAGAAGTTTTTATTTTAATGAAAATGTGAAAAGAAAAACTTAAGGGGAGACTAGCAAAATAACCCTAGAGTTATCATGCAATGTTGATCTTATAGTTGAGAATAAAAGGGGGCATCTCTACCTAATGTTAGCATACATGGATATAAGCCTAAGGTGTATTCAACTTAAACTTTAGGAAAAGATTGAGCAGAAGATCCTATGGGGAGCATACAGAGGTGGGTCTAGAAGAGAAAAGAGATGACCAAGCTTCAAAATCAATCAACACCATCAAACAAAACAAGGAATGGAAATCTTAAACACACCAAGAGATGTGGATAAGAAGTACTCAAGGTTTCATAGGAAAGAAAGGTGTTAGAGGAATGAGAGAATGAAGAAAGATAGAATCAATCCTTGAACTATGCACAAGCATAAGGTAAAACCCTAATATACTCCCTAATTAGTTTAAAAATGGAAGAAAAAATCATAAGAATTGAGCCAATTAAAACCTAACTTTCTAAAGGCTTATAAAAGTCAGAAATATGATTAATATTCCTTGGATTAATTTGAGGGGTTAGAAATGATTAGGAATTTTCAAGATTAGTTAATAAGAGGGTCAAGCTAGAGAGTCTTAGTACAATATTTATAAAAAAAATGTAAAAATAAAAAGTTAAAATTTAACAAAAATGATTTTTGTTATTTTAATTCATCCAAGAAAATTAAACATATTTTCTTTGATTTTTACAGGTAAAAGAAATTAGGTTTTAAATGTTTCTTAAGACCTAAGCAAGAAGAAAGGTTAAAAACCAAAATTAATTTCTAAAATTTGGAAAGGAAAAAAAATTGTATTGTAAACTCAATTAAAAATAAAATAAAATTAGATTAATACCTAAAAATCAGTAAAATGATTTTTATGGAATTTTATTGTTGAAGAAAGATATCAAAAGAAAATTATTTGCACAATATGACAAAAAAAAGATAAAGAAAATAATATTATTGAAGATTGATTTTATTTTCTTATCACGAATTTTTATAAAATCAAACAAACATTATTTTTATGAAGTGCTCTCAAAATGGAACCTAATATTTTTTTTGGGGATTTTTCAAATTAGTACAAATTGAAAAATAAAATTCTAAAAGTTAAATGGTGAGGAAAACCCTAATTTGATTAATTGTATTATTTAATTTTCTAAAAAAAAAGATAAAATGAAATAAAAATCAGAATGTTAAAATTTAGTAAAAAATAAGCCTACTATATTTTTTTGATAATTTTTTAGTAAGAGAAAATATAAAAACAAAAATAAGAAAACAATTAAAAATGTATTAAAAATTAAAAAAAAAACTAAAATGAATTACACCTGTTAAAATCAAAGCGCGCTGTAAAAGATATTCAAATCATGTTCATTAGCGCGTGCCGCGTAGTCGTCCCTGCCACTGAACCATGCCCTAACCACTTATGCTCAGTTTTACATGCTCATTTCAGCTTGTGATTTCTCATTCGTTTCTTGATGAAAATTCATGAAACTTTGATCAAATTAAAGATCTCGTGCAGGTCCATAACATAGAAACAAGAAATTTTAAAAGCGATCCACGATTTACTAAGAAAAATGCGCGCGAAAACCATTGATTGTAAGCTTTTCAAAAGAAATCAAACACTGAGGTCTGTCATACAAATTTCAGACTTGGATTTCTCTTTCAATTCCTAATCATTTTTCATGATTCAAAGTGTAAAGTGAAGATCATACATCAAGCTACATTGTGAAATTCATCAAAACCAAAATTATCCATAGATCACCAATAAATCATGGCATAAAATCTACTGAAAAACGCATATTCACCAAGCTTCAAAATCATGAACATGGTCTGTATTCAAATTTGCTATAACCAAAAACTTATTGTCTTGCCAGCTACGCTATCACATAATTTCTAAAAACAGAATTCAAGCTATCATGCAGAGGATTCAGATCGGGAAGCTTACCATGTAAGTTGAAAAATAAATTCAATAGTGGCCTCTCAGTTTGAAAGAGAAAATCCTTTGGATCTTGCTTGCTTAGTTTCAGTAAGAATAAAATGGATGTAGATGAGAGTTCTAGAACAAAGAAATAATGGATTTCGTAGCAAGAAGAAAGTTGAGAAGTGTAGTGTTATTTTTGAGTAGAAGCCTCCTTCTCTCAAATGATCATGGAGTGGTCTTATATAGAGCCAAGGAAGAGTATTGAAGAAGCTTGGTTAAGGGTACAACAAACTATTTGCTTTTGGAGTCGTTGGAGGGTTTCTTTGGAATTTCTGAAAAGATCAACATCTTGTACTTTCTCAGCCATGCGTTTTATGTTATTTCTAAACAAGCTAGCATTCGTTTTGGTTTATTTGTGATGCAACAAGGAAAGCATAAAGTGATGAGATGGAAAGTAAAAAGGCTTTGTAGCAGCAACACCGAGCTCTTGGCCAGAATATGACATAGTGATTACCTAAGAAAAATTTCATGATCATTCCATTTCAGTCATGCGTTTTCTTTGAAGTTAGGTCCTTTGGAAAGCTGGGATATTAGGGAACAAAGTTATAGTTGGTGAAAATACAAAATGGTGCTTATAAGCTGATGAAAAAATAACATGAATTTGAGAAATAATCTGGTTGAACATGCTTCGCGCGCGTGCAAGTTATGAGAAAATATGCGTGGCAAGGCAACTTCATGAACCAATCTTCAAACCCTAGTATCTTATTCAATTGTTATCCAAATCAAGTGATTTAAGGATCAGACTGTAGCTTAGATACCCAATTATAACTTCTTTTTGAATTCCAATTCCAATTCCAATTATCATTTGTATTAGGAGATAGAGCATTGTGAATAGGGGCACACCATGTGTTTGTGGAAATTATTCCAGGGGAGCACGCGACATGACTTGTAACTTGCCATCTCAAATGCCCTAAACTTCTAAGTACAATAAGTCACAAATACTTCATTTTGGCACTTGAACACACATTGACAATCTTGTAGGGTTTCTCTCAAGCTTTCCAAGCATGTAGGGTTTTCCTTCATTGGATAAAAAATGAGACAGTTATGAATGTCCATAATTCAGTACTATAGGGACTTAAGGACTTGAGCAATTTTCTAAGTGTCCAAAAAACTTCTTGAACTAGTTATCTCTAATTTGATCTTTCCCTTGATTTCATGACACCAATGATCGTGAAATATGAAAATGGGATACTTGAATTGATGGTTGACCAAAAGTCCACTTGGTCAACTGAACTTTGGTTGACCTTTGGTCAAAATGACTATTTTACCCCTTTTGATCAATTGAACTTCTTTTTCCCAAAAATGGCACCCAATCTTTCAATAATAGATGCTTATCAACATGTAGAGAGGCATGGAATTAAGTCTTGCTCAAAAAGTCAGAGATTTCCCGATTAAAATCAAAACCCTAATTTCAGCCCTCTGTGTTAGAAGATAGTGACCAGTCTTCAAAGCCCTCATTCTCCTAGACAAATTGAGAAATTCTTTGAACAAAGATGTCTTATATAATTATGAGAAGGTAATACTTCACACATTTGTCTTTTACAAACCTCAAACTTTTCAATTGATCAAAACCCTAATCGTGAGAGATAAATAGTGGAAATGTGATTCTTCTCCAAACTTTGCAAACCTCCAGTTTCTAATGATCATAGGTGACAAATGAGATGTCTTGCAATACAAAAAAACCTTTGTAGCTTGAGAGAACTTAAAGATTGAAGGTATGAGATCCTCTTTTGCATTGATTTGACCAACGAAACATCTTTTGTAGCTTGCAGAAGAACTTGGGAACCAAGACACCCTAATCCTTACCATAAAAATGTATGAATATGTATGATGAAGCATAAGACATGTTACTAAAATGAAGAGGGAAAATTTTGGGGTGCAACAACTGCCCCTATTCGATCTTCTTTAACCAGAGGGTGAGATTAGCGATAGCCTTTCGAATAATCATGGTAAAAGAGGATTGAATACTCAATAGAACCATAAAATTTGCACTCTGAAGCCAGCCGAGCGAAGGTGATCTTGATGGGGATAAAGATATGCATATCTGGTCAGAGTTAGACATGCATACAAAGAAACTAGTCAAAACAGGCTCTAACATGGTAAGGGGTGATCAAAACATACCCTAACCGAAAATATTAGTTAAGCTAACGAAAGGTAAACCCGATCCAAACGGATAAACCAGAGAGAAGGAACTTGATCAAAACAGAACCTAAACAGAAATGTTAGCTAAGCTAACGGAAGGTAAACCCGATCCGAACAAATAAACCAGAGAGAAGGAACTGATCAAAACAGAACCTAAACAGAAACGTTAGCTAAGCTAACAGAAGGTAAACCCGATCCAAACGGATAAACCAGGGAAAAGGAACTGATCAAAACAGAACCTAAACAAAAACGTTATCTAAGCTAACAAAAGGTAAACCCGATCCAAATGGATAAACCAGAGAGAAGGAACTGATCAAAACATAACCTAAATAGAAACGTTAGCTAAGCTAACAGAAGGTAAACCTGATCCAAACGGATAAACCAGAGAGAAGGAACTGATCAAAACATAACCTAAATAGAAATGTTAGCTAAGCTAACGGAAGGTAATGTTGAATATATGGAAAAGAGACTGACTAAAGCAGACTCCTAATAAAGATACAACAATCAAAGGCAGACCCACCGATGAAAACAAATTGGTCAAAATATATACTTTTAGAGAGAAAACGCTAACCAAAGGCAAACTTACTGGGGACACGACATGATAGATTCCGTTGGGGAAACTGGACGAGAATTTTGACTGAAACAAAATCAAAGAGAACGCCGAATCAAAGGAGAAATTTACAGGACAAAGAGACCAGTCGAGGGGTACTCTGACAAGGATTTCCAAAACATATGGGACTTTCAAGAGGTTGTGGATATGCAAGAATTACAATATCACTCAAACAAAAAGTGGGGTACTTATTCTTTAAGAGTGGCATTTATCTGCATCACCATGCACCAAACATGGATTCTCGAGAATTCGAGAAATAATACAAGTTATACAACGACTCTTTCTTGCACTCTGGCGACTAAGCAAACATGAGTAAAATAAACAAGGGCTCGCGAGGGAAAACAACGACTCGCTGGGGGAATGGAAAGCACCAAAGACCCGACTGGTGGTAAATCAGAACATAATTTGTTGGGGAAACAAAATAAGATCATCCTAGGCTTGCTGCAGAGATAATTCAAATCTGAGCACATAACAAACTGATTACCAAAGGTGAACATGATTGGCTTATACTTATGCATGTTTGAATTTTTATAACGTAATTCTCCATATAATGGAAATGCTACGCATTTTGGTAGATGCAATGTAATGATGCATGTTTTTAGTGATGTATGAAGAACATCCGACAACAATCGATAGTTGAGGAGCCAATGAACTCCCAAATTAAGATCTTCGCACATCTGATCTCATGCAAAGAGGAATCAACCTGAGCTTCAATGACGAATCACAATTCAGGCCCTATAGCTTCTGAAGGTTGTTATCACTGGGAAATAACTTCCTCTGTAGAAAACTGCGGACATAAATTCACAATTCTGAAAGAATCTTGAACTTTGGTCAAACTCTCACCCCCCTTGGGGAACAAAAATCCAATCCCCTCCAGATGAGGAAAACTTCACTGGAAAAAAATACTTTTGTCGGGGATTATAGAAATTTTTGAATAAAAAGAATTTTATTAAGACCATACCGGGGATGACATCTAGAGGCATTAAACTTCATTTTGGGAAGACGAGAAAACCTCTGAACCACAACTTGAAATCTGGAACTCCACCGGGGAATTCTCCAGCAATACTCTCTTACCGGAGACAAGAGACCTTTGAACGACAAACGTCACTTCAGAAGAAAAAAAAGCCAGGGACCCAACCCATTGGGAAATAAGTAGGCTTGACGATCAAACGTCTCTTCAAGACACTTGATAGGGTAGAATTACATAGGGAAAACAAAATTTACGGGGAGTCAAACATCAACCTAACCAGGGATAACACCACCAGGATGGAAATCTTTTTCTTGAGAATAATCAAGCGTCTTGGGATGGAAGCTCCACTAAGGACATGTCAACAAACTTTCATCACCAAGGATGAAAGATTTATGAATGGCACCATCATGCATACCATACTCGGGGAGAGAAAGCTTGCTCATTAGGGGATAAAGTTGAATTAATCTAGAACATCCCTAAAGTTCGACTTAGACTTGGGGATAAAAACACTACCTCTTCCACTGAGTAACAGAAAAGCTTCAGATAGTGATATCAACAACATCAACCGTACATGGAGACAACTATTTCTGCAAAATCCACATCAGTAAAGACTGACGGTGGGGAAAAGAGTGTAAACTTGACTGAGGACTAACATGCATACTTCATGGAGAAAACGAGAGCCAATCTCATTGGGGAAACCATACAATGTTAAATTCAATAGGAGGATCTCGATAATCCTTCAGTAAAGACCAGACTATAATAAAGAGGAAGAGCGTACTCAAATGAAGTTATGACATTGTTGGGGACACACGACTCTGTCCTGAGCAGAAAATGAACAACTACCGGGGGATATTGGATCCCTTTCTGCACAACGCGTATATCATAATAACATGCCCTAGTATAGAATGTCCACCTTAGACGCTATATGAGACACATGAAACTTCTAAGCAATTTTATTTATCGGTATCATGTGATGTAAAGTCCTTAATGTTTTAAATGCAAAGTTTATCAAAAATGCTGAACGTCTTTTGTAATCAAAACAGTAAAAATAAAAACAAGTTGGCACAATTTGAAAAAAAAACACTTTTATTGATTGATTGACCTGTAAATAGGCATTTACATCAAGAAGCAATTCCTGAAAAGAGACAATTACATACAAAGTATATAGAAGAGAAAACAACAATGGCAGTGTGAGTGAGGATTTATCGAGGACACCTCTGCTACAACTCTTATGACCTCAAAGCTCCTTAGTATCTTGCTTTTCTGAATAACTGATTGGGTCGATGTTTCCCAAGCCAACCTAACAACAAGGTAAGTTGATATTATAGATGCAACACATACTATAATATTCGCTTTGAATCCCTAACTTTTGCCTGGATTTCCCTTTTGGGCTTTCAATTCACCGGGATACCCTTTTTGCTTAAATTGCCTTTAACAGGTTCAACTTAGCGGGTGTACAATTATTTTTCACTCATTCACTCTTTCTTTTGTCCCTAACTTTTGCCCAAACCTATGCTCGCCTAGGTTTGCCGAGATGCCTTTTTTTTCCTGAGCCAGTCAACTCAATGGTCATTTTTATGCGAAGTACTTTTTCACTACATCTGCCTTGATAGGGTGAGGGAAATCCTCTCCATCCATAGTCGTGAGCATCATAGATCTTCCTGAAAATACTTTATTTATAACATATGGGCCTTCATAATTAGGAGCTCATTTACCCCTAGCATTTTTATTGTTGGGAGGCAAGATCTTCTTTAGCACGAGATCACCATCTTGAAAATTTCACGAATGTACCTTTTTGTCAAAAGCCTTTTTCATTCTCCTCTGGTATAATTGCTCGTGGAAAATAGACGTCAATCTCTTTTCGTAAATGAGATTCAGCTAATAAAATCTATTCTGAACCCATTCAGCCTCACCCAACTGTGCATCTATCATTATCCTCAAAGAAGGAATCTCCACTTCCATAGGCAAGATCACTTCCATTCCATAAACAAGCGACAAAGGGGTTGTCCCAGTCGAAGTGCGTGCAGTGGTACGATAACCATGTAAAGCAAATGGTAACATCTCATGCCAATCCTTATATGTGACAACCATTTTCTGCATAATATTCTTGATATTCTTATTAGCTGCCTCAACTGCGCCATACATCTTAGGTCGGTAAGGAGAAGAATTATGATGCTTTATCTTAAAGCTCTCGCACAACTCTTTCATCATCTTATTATTGAGATTCAACCCATTGTCGGTAATAATCTTCTCGGGAACTCCGTATCGATAAATGATATTATGCTTGATGAAACGAGCAACCACCTGTTTAGTGACATTGGCATAAGATGCTGCTTCGACCCACTTAGTGAAATATTCGATGGCCACCAGAATGAAGCAATGCCCATTGGAAGCAGTCGACTCAATCTGGCCAATCATATCAATACCCCACATTACAAAGGGCCAAGGTGAAGTTAAGACATTTAGAGGATTGGGCGGCACATGCATCTTATCGGTATAAATCTGACACTTGTAACAAATCCTGGAATGATTGTAGAAATCATTTTCCATCGTTGACCAATAATAATCTGCTATCAATATTTTCTTGGCCATAGTATGCCCGCTAGAATGCGTTCCAAAGGAACCTTCGTGAATTTCTTCTATAATACTGTTTGCTTTGTGTCTATCCACGCATCTGAGCAAAACAAAATCATAGTTTCTCTTGTATAAAACATCCCCATCAAGGAAAAACTTAGTTGCATATTTTCGCAGAGTCTTCTTATCAGTGACAGAAGCATCCTCTGGATATTCTTTCATCTTAAGATATCTCTTGATATTGTAAAACCATGGTTTCTCATCATCGACACCCTATTCTATTTCATAACAAAACGCTGGCTTATCCAACCTCAAGATGGTGATAGAGGGGGCTTCATTTGCCCATCTAAATTTAAACATGGATGACAGAGTAGCCAAGGCATCTGCCAAGTTATTCTCTTCTCTTGGAATATGATTGAAAGTAATCTCATCAAAATAAGTGGTCAGCTTTAACACATGCTCACGATATGGAATCAAATTTGGGTGACGCGTCTCCCAATATCCATTGATTTGATTAATCACAAGAGCAGAGTCCCCATATACTTCCAAGATTTTGATTCATAAATCAATAACAGCTTCTAACCCAAAGATACAAGCTTCATACTCAGCCATATTGTTTGTACGATCAAAGCAAATTCTAGCGGTAAAATGAGTATGGAAACCTTCAGGAGAAGTAATTATAGCACCAATACCATTTCCCAACACATTGGAGGCACCATCAAAAACCATCATACATCACGATCTTGGTTCGGGTCCTTCTTCTAGGCCCGGGATGTTACAATACCGTATGTATATGATGTTTTCATCAGGAAATTCAAACTTCATCGGCTGATAGTCATCTTCCATGGGCAGATAAGCAAGGCGATCAGCTAACACACTACCTTTGATAGCTTTTTGGGTAGTATACTGGATATCATACTCACTTAAAATCATCTGCCGACGCGCTATTTTTCCCATGAGAGATAGCTTTTCAAAGATGTACTTGATTGGATCCATCTTAGAGATCAACAAAGTAGTATGAGTCAACATATATTGTCTTAGTTGGCGAGCAGCCCATGCCAAAACACAACAAGTTTTCTCGAGCAGTGAGTATCTTATTTCCCAGTTGATAAACATTTTGCTAAGGTAGTATATTGCATGCTCTTTTTGACCAGACTCGTCATGTTTCCCCAATACACACTCCATCGAATTCTCTAACACCGTTAGATACATTAACAGGGGCCTACCTTCCACTGGAGGCAAAAGAATTAGAAGTTCTAGAAAATATTCTTTGATTCTATCAAATGCCGCTTGGAAATTATCATTCCAACTGTTCATTTGATATTTTTTCAACAATTTAAAAAGTGGTTCACAAGTGTCTGTAAGGTGAGAAATGAATCTAGCAATGTAGTTCAATCTCCCGAGAAAACCACGAACCTCTTTCTCTGTTTTTGGCATAGGAATTTCTTGTATAGCTTTGACTTTGCTAGGATCAACCTCAATTCCTTTTTTGCTTACGATGACACCCAATAATTTTCCTGACCTTAGCCCGAAGGTGCACTTATTAGGATTCAACCTCAGTCTAAACTTCCTTAATCTTTCATATAATTTCATCAAGTTGACAAGATGTTCCTCTTCTGTCTGGGACTTGGAAATCATATCATCAACATATACCTCAATCTCTTTATGTATCATGTCATGAAAGAGAGTGACCATTGCATGTTGATAAGTTGCCCCTGCATTTTTCAAACCAAAGGGCATCACTTTGTAATAAAATGTTCCACAAGGTGTAGTGAAAGTAGTTTTCTCCATGCCTTCTAGTGCCATCTTGATCTGATTATAGCCAGAAAAACCATCCATGAAGGAAAACACTTTAGCTCGAGCAGTATTGTCAACCAAAATATCAATATGTGGTAAAGGGAAATCATCTTTAGAGCTTTCCCTGTTCAAGTCCCTATAGTCCACACACATTCTGACTTTATCACCTTTTTTCAGCACCAATACAATATTCGTGATCCACGGTGGGTAAGAAGTTACTTTCAAAAAACCAGCATCAAACTGTTTACGAACCTCCTTTTTGATCTTCTTAGACATCTCTGGATGAGTTCTGCGAAGCTTTTGTTTAACAGTGGGACACTCTTCTTTAAGAGGCAGTTTATGCATAATAATATCTGTATCCAGCCCATGCATATCCTCATAACACCAAGCGAAGATATCTGCATACTCATGGAGCATTTCAATCAATCTTCTCTTGACATTGTCTTCTAAAGCGGCCTTAATCTTGACTTCTCTTTGAACCTCTTTGGTACCCAAGTTGATCAACTCTGTAGTCTCTTGGTGCGGCTGAACGACCTTTTCTTCTTGTCTCAACAATCTAGCCAACTCTTCAGGAAGTTCACAATCTTCCTCAGCTTCTTCTTCAGCTTGATATATCAGATTCTCAAAGTGATAAAGAGCCATAGCAGAATCATTCTCGACATTTTCCGGGATTAACGGGGGACATAATCTGCATGATTATTTTTATTTTTAGTTTTAGATTTAAAAAGAAAAATAAAAACACATTTTGCCAAAAATTAAAAAGAAGGACAAGGAGCGACATATTTGAATGCAAAAGACGTTCTTTATTGATGATAAATTTGCAACGAAAAACACCGTGGCCTTACAGCATGTCCACTACGTCTTAGGCATGACGTAAGGATTATTGCATGATAACAAATAAAAGAAAAATTACTCTTCATAACGGGTGACTTCAATGACGTCCTCAACAAAGCAGTTAGCAAGCTTTTTACCCGACACAGTAGGATGAACCCACCTTTCCATCTCACAATCACTGTCACCATCCTCACTTACAGCATGAGTTTCTTCATGGATAACCCCACCGCTGACAAATTGGATTGGTGGAGAGAAACCTTGAACCTTGAGAGGAGTAGCATTTGACATGTTTCAACCAGCCACGAAGCCTAAACCCTTCTTATTTGTCTGAGTAGGGAGATCTAACACTCTTCCCCAGCCTTCTGGATGACCAGATTGAACAATCGGTTGTGCCTGACGATAAGATGACATAGAGACCTCCAACTTCTTATCCTTCTGGTGAGGAGCTTTGACAACTTGCACAGTCTCAAAAGCTTGGCACGAAGTCTCGTTGATTTCTCCCTCCACCTCAACATAGCGAAAGGTACTCAGATGACTGATAATGTAATCCTCTTCGCCGCAAACGGTGACCACCTTCCCATTCAATAGGAACTTTAACTTTTGGTGCAGAGTGGATGTGACAGCACCAACCCCATAAATCTATGGACGACCTAATAAATAGAAATATGAAGGATTAAGGTCCATGATAAAGAAAGTAACTTCAAACACTTGGGGACCTATCTTGATCAGTAAGTTAACCTCTCCAAACACTATCCTCTTTGACCCATCAAAAGCTTTGACAATTAGATCACTTGGCCTAAACAAAAGCCCATCACAATCAAGCTTCAAGAGAGCGGATTTGGGCAATAAATTGAGAGAGGAACCCGTATCAATCAGCTCCCAGGATAAGGTGGTTTTTGCAATTTCCATGGAGATGTGTAGTGCTTTATTGTGCTTTCTCCCTTCGGGGGGTAAATTAAAGTCTGTAAAACCCAGCCTATTACTTGCAGAAATACTATTCATGATCCCTTCAAACTGATTCACCGATATCTCTTAAGGAACGAAAGAAGTCCCCAATGGCTTCATCAATGCATTTCTATGGGATTCCAAATCTCCGAGTAAGGCAAGAATTAATATCTTTGAGGGGTGTCTAACTCAATTGGTCAATGATCTTGTAGTCACTTTTCTTGATGTACCTCATCAACTCGACTATATCCTTAGCCATTTCAGCATCTAACGCAGAAATAGGGGGATTTTGCCCCGGTTTATCACCATTGACCATAATCTGCTTGCCCCTGGCTTTAGTTGTAGCACCTGCGCTACTTTCAGGTTGTTCCAGCGGAGAGAAAATATGACAGCTGCGGGTAATCCTACTTTTGCCAATGATGTCATGAATCTCAAACTCCTCTTCCTCGAACTCACCTTTTTCATATTTCTGAGTAACAAGCTTTTTCCCTTGTTGATAACATTCACCTCCATAATACTAAGGAATTGCTTTGTCATTGACATACGGTATTGGTCCGGGCATGGTGATGGTTATAGCTAGTTTTCTGGCAGGAACCGAAATTGTAATAGGTACTTGAATGTTCTTTTCCTTAATAGGAATAGTTATTACATCAACCTAATCCTTACCAACTTTAATTTTGGCAACTATGCGGTCAAATTGCAGAACTCCCTTGGTAATCAAATCCTGGACTACATCTTTCAACAATTAACAACCCTCTGGTTGGTCCAAGAAAACTGCACAGTCCATCTCACAGCCCAAGAATACACCTTTACTTGACAACTCCTCTTTCACAAATGAGAGAGGTGTAATTAATTGATTAAAATCCATAATCAAATTCAAATTTTCATCTTCCAAGATGGCGCCGACAGTGGCACCACCATGAGATGGTAGAGGCTGATTTGTAATATTGGGCGCTGGTCCAGAATTGATGGCCTGAGAATCCAATAGGCCCTGGAGTTTGTTCTTGAAAGCATAACAATTCTCAATATTATGCCCCTGCCCACCAGAGTGAAAATCACACCGGGCATTAGCATCAAAGTGAGATGGTAATTTTTCAGGGTCAATCTTCCATGTACACAACTCAATTAACTTTAACTCAAGCAACTGAGGCAACAACTCAAAATATGACATGGGAAGCACATCAAACTTCCTAGGGGGAATTCTTGGTTTTTGCTGACAGTTCTGCCTAGGTGTATATGCTTGGCGCTGAGGTGCAAAAACTAGAATTGTTACAGCAGCAATCTGATGATCAGAACTCTGATATCTGCCTTTCCCTTTTCGAGAATAGGCCGCACTGGATTCCCCCTCCTTTTTCTTTTGGTGGCCGCCAAAAGACTTCTTAGTGTTACCACCATTATTTCCAGCAACGACATCTTGGATCTTTCCTAACTTAATTCCGATTTTGATTCGCTCTCCATGTGTTACTATCTTGGTAAAAGTACCTGATGTACTGCAAGTTGTGTAGTACTGGCCCTGCAATGTACTACTAAACATTTCTACCATCACCTGCTCTAACATGGGCGGTTGAACCTTCGCAACCATCTCTCGCCACCTCTGGGCATACTCTTTTAAAGACTCATCACGCTTCTGGGATAAATTCTACAATTGGGTTCTTATGGGAGCCATGTTAGTGTTATACTGATAGTGCATAACAAAAGCCTGAACCAATTCTCTCCATGTACGGATGTGACTGCTTTCCAACTGCATGTACCACTTGAGTAGGCCACCTGTTAAGCTGTCTTGAAAGAAGTGCATCAATAGCTTTTCACCATCAGAATACACAGACATCTTCCGGTAGAAAGACTTAACATGGGTCTTTGGACAGGAAGTACCTTTGTATTTTACGAAATGAGGCACCTTGAACTTTGGGGGAATCTTCACCCCAGACACTAAGCCTAAATCAAACATGTCAAAGCCTATCGCACCTTTACTTTTAAACCTGGGCATCCTCTCTTCAAGCATATGCAATATCTTGTCAGATTCTATTGGTTCATCAACATTAGACATCCAATCTTCCCAGTTATCTTCTACCATTGGCCTAGCAAGAATATGAACATGCCTCAGTGGTATAACAGTTTTTTCAACACTCTGAAGAATATGAGTAGGTGGAGGAGGATTCCCTAAAACTTGAATCACAGGGATACCTTGGTTATCTGTAGGGCTGCCGAGATTCGCAGGCTGACCGTTCTGAGCATTCAGATCGACATTCGAATCCAGATTCCCTTTCTAAGCACCTCCTAGATTCCCAACCACATTCTGAGTACCTAAAGTATCATTAAGATTATTGACAATGACCCTTGGTGGATTTATATTCAAAGTTTCACCACCATTATTCAATGTTTCAGCAGGCCTCATTATCATGGCTCTCATTTCCTCTTGCCGATGAGCCATGTTTTGAATGATCTCCATCAATTAGTCAATCCGAGTATCCATTCTGGAAGTACTCCTAGTGTTATAGCGGTGCAGGTTTGTAGTAGAAATTTCTGAAAAGAAAACCCAAATGGAAGACGAGAAAGACGTGGGAACCACCTGTCATGATATGATATGCATGAATGAATGATCATGCATGAAATGTTTTATCATTTCCAGGGTATCCAAAAGTTTTATCAACCCCTAGGAACATTAAACAAACATGATAAGGGAGATAATCAGCAATCGACAAGAGATATAATCAACGATAATTGGCTTTATTAAAAATAAAATGATCCATATGATCAATGGCGAATTCGTATAAGAATGATCCAAAATACATAATGAAAATATAAATGATCCCATCCAACAAGACTGGTGATGATCAAATGACATTAAATAAGAAAGAAAAACGACAATCAACATGGTGGATCTTTGATCTCTGTGTAGTATAATGGCCCCCTTCCGGAAGTACCCTTTAGCCCACTCTTTGGTTTCTACGAATAATTTCCTTGTCTTTTCACGATCTCGTCCGCGTGAGAAGCTATCAATCACCATGTCCTTCCAAAATAGTTGTCCTTCCAGGTACACACATTGCTCCAGAAAGCGATCACACTCCTTGCATTCTGGAAAAGGTATGGGTACAGGAGCATCTTCCATTTCTCTTATTTTTTATGGAAGTATGGAATTTTCTTTCATCACTTCGATCACATGAGCTTCCTTTGCTTCCAGCTCCAACATAACACCTTTAAACTGGTTTCCCAACTCTTTGGATTTTGCCTTGTTTCTATTGTTGGCCATTTTGAATTTCATAGTCTCTTGACGATTCTTCTCTACATTAGCAAGGGCCATCTGATACTCCTCTGCAGATATAAAGAAGTTTTTTTGTCCCATGTCTTCTTTTGTTCTTCCTACCTTCAGAACTACCTTCACCTTCATATTATTTTAGTTGACGAGCTAATTCTCTCTTCTTTTCTGTTAAGAAGTATATTTCCATTTTTTTGTCTTCAAGATTTTGACAAAGATCCCTATTTTCCAACTGCACTTGATAAAAGCATTCTTTAGGTACATCATGTTATAGTTCAGTGGGTTGAGGGTACAAGGATATCTCTTTTTCAAAAGGCAACATAAGAGTTCTAACTCTTTCTTTCACCCAGTCCACATAAGGATCAAAAGCTAACACCTCCTTTAACCCAAAGAACTCTTTTCCTTTCCTACCAAAGTGAGCCTAAGCAACTTCTACTTTTTTCAACAATGCAAGGTTTTCTCCCCTTTTTGCACTACATAGGTTCAACTTCTTTAGTTGTGGGTGAACGTATCATAGCAAAGCCTAACTGGCGAAGAGCGAGTTCTATATTATAATTGATGATCCCTTTTGTTCCTATGAGTGGCACATTAGAGAAACCTGCACAGTTAGAGATTACCTCAGTAGTATCAACCTTAAGTTTGTACCACTGAAT
The DNA here is from genome assembly GCA_948472305.1 of Vicia faba. NCBI lineage: Eukaryota > Viridiplantae > Streptophyta > Magnoliopsida > Fabales > Fabaceae > Vicia > Vicia faba. The sequence continues at coordinate 1,211,707,237 of OX451736.1, read as the reverse complement.
ATCAAAAGAGGTGAGCGTCATCACTTTGGATAACCAAGAACGAGGATCTTCCTTGAATGGTCCCCTTATAGGTAACTGTGCCACGAACCATTTGTAAAGCATTGGCACACAACATACCACTACTCCCTTCTTCCCATATCTAGAGTGAATGGCATGATAAGTGTCAGCTAATAAGGTAGGTATCAGATTTTTATTCATGAAGACACAAAAAGCAGCCAAGTCCACTATCTCCTTAATCTCGGGGAAGAGAACAACCCCATAAATGGTAGCAACCAATAATGCATAATAAGCATCCCAATGTCCATTTCTCTCCATTTCTTTTACCTTTCCTGCCATGAAATCTACTGGAAGACCACTGAAGCTACCGGCAGAAAACATAGTGCCGCCACCGAACTTTATTTATCCCGAAGGAAGGGGAAATATCGATAAAACCATACGGGAATGGATAAGATGGTCTTGCGACCAAGAGAAAGGGTAAGGGAGTCAGTTATGCGAGGGGAAGGTATTAGCACCCTTCATATCTGTTATACTCAACGAGATCCATTTTGTTTGTTTGTCTCTAAGGGTGTATTTATCTACAACTATACTTGCTTAAGGGGAAATAAATGGTTTTCTATTAATGCGTTCGTTAGGGATTCACGACCCTTTGCCTACGTATCTAGCGAAGGAATCAGAACACCATAATTCCTCTAGAAAATGGTTGGTTTGTTTGTGTTTTTTAGTGGGCGACATTAACACATGCATTCTAGCAATAGGCACGGCCTATATTACGGTAGAACGAAGATAACATGCCCCCTTTTGGGGAGTTTTGATTGGTTGAGTGTTTTTGCAAGTTTTAAAATAAATTCAAGTAATGATTAAATGTGATTTTGAATTTTAGATTTGTGAACGATGAGTTTTAATTCCAAAAGAAGAAAAGGTTAAGAGGGAGACTAGAAAAGCCCTAATGTTATCATGCATGGGTTTCATCCTAAGGTATAATTAGTTCACATCTTAAAGAAGAGGAAACTAACATCCTAAGGGAGCATGTTATATGAAAGAGGATGTGGTGTTTGTGAAGAGTGGTCGTGTGTGGTGATCATGGCAAGAGTGATAAAATGTGGAGTATTAGGATCGGTGTGAATGGAATGCTCGGAGTAAAGGGATGAATCAGGTTATGATCAACCAAGGGGTGTACTTGATTAATCTCGTGAGAGTAGGTGCTCCTACCCTCAACCATGATACCCTTTATGTATGGAAACCCTTGGTATATGGACCAAAGTGGTTGATTTGGGTTATGGTTAACCAAGGGAAAAACTTGATTAACCTCGTGAAAATGGCAATGCTGAAACTCAACTATGAGACCCTTTAAGAAGATGCTTGGCATGTGGACCAAGGGGAGGGAAATTGCTTCAATGGATAAGATAAAAAATCCCATACAAGGTGGCTATATGCATGCTCCTAAAAGTGGGACTAGCGTTGCGCTAGTATTCTAAACGACCAATTGAAACAATCAATCGAGTTGTTGTCACTGTAGAATAGCCCAGGACTAAACAATGAAATGTGTGCGGGTGTGCATTTTGTCAGTGGATACCTGTTCATTGATGATGATCCCAAGAGGAGGCCAAGTGTTCTACTTTGGACAAGATATGAATGATTAGCAATTTTTAACACACAGAGAAAAAATAGCAAAAAAATAGAGTTCTAAATCATTACAGACCATATGGGGATGAGGGTACAAGTTTTTATGAATAGGGATGAATCGGATTGAAAGTTTGATTAAGAATCCAATTAAACAAACAATACAACCAAATCAAAAATTAACAAATAAACTAAAAAATTTAACTATGCTAAATGACTATTCAAAATGAAATAATAAAAGAAAATTTAGTTTATTAAATTATTAAAAAGGTAATCAAATTTTTATATTTTGAATTAAAGGAGATAAAGGAAAAATTAATAAACTTATTCTAAAATATTTATTATTACACCCTTTTTTATTCAAGTAAAACAAGATAATAATTTTTTTTGTGATTTTTACGAAAAATAAAATAAAATATTAATTCTTACTTCTAAACTATTAATATTTTTATATTTTTTAAAGTAAGAAAATGATCAACTAAACTAAGATAAGTAAATTTATAAGGTTATTAATTTGACTCTAAAACTATTTAAAAAACGTAAAGATTGAAATTAAACTAAGTAAAGGTGTGTAAAACAGAATACAAGGGAAGTATGCTGAATTTGCAAATGGGCCTGCTAGGAAAGGCCCAAGTTTGTTATAAATTTAAGATTAAGATAAAAAAATTAAAAAAAACAAATGGTGGACCTGGGACGAATCGGGTCGACCCGAGGCCCACCCTTCCTCCTCCTAGCTCGCACACGGGTTGGTGAAACCCTAAAAGGACAGAAACACAGTTCTACCCTCATCTTCCTCAATCTCACTCTGTTCTCTGGCGATCTCACCTCAAAATCTCCTCTCACTCTCTCGAGATCTCACCTATTTGTGCCTCTCACAGTTTCACTCAAACCTTATCATCATCATGCTCTCCTCCGTCTTTTCCTCTATTTCTTTCATAAACCAAATGTAAACCGAAAAATCCCCTAATCCATAAATACTCTCTCAACAAAGCGATTCCCCATTTCCAGATCCGTAAACTTCTTCTGATTTAAACCCAAACCCAACCTTAGATTTCTCTAGAACAATCCCAAATGTACGGATCAAACCTTTTCCTAAATCAAACCCTAAGTGCAAAAACTCAAACAAATTAACATATTAACGTAAGAAATAGAGGTAGCAAGTTAGGATGAGCAATAAACTAATAACAATATATGAAGAAATCAACTAGAAAGGGTTGAATTAGAGCATAAAAGATCTTCAACCTTGGAAGGTTTGACTCAGGTACGAAAATTTTCCTCCCTTCAACTCGACCTCCTTCTCTCCTCTGTTACTTTCGATTGTTATTGTTGTGTTGTTTTGAATCTGTTCGAAATAATGTACAAACTGAAGTGTTGTGGTTTGTGTATTTGCAGGGGCGCGGTTTTGATTGTAGACCAGGGGATTGCGGCTTGATGATGGAGAAGAGGACGGCGAGTTTGCAAGATGGTTAAGGGTTAGGTGCTGGTATCATCTGTTTTGCTGGTTCATCTGGCTTTTGGCTTGCTTGGATATATAAGATCACTCTTTCTCGTTTTTTGGCTTGGTTTGTATACTGGCTATGTTATCTCTTTGTTGGTTTTCTGGCTTGATTTGTATGTTGTCTGTGTTATCTCTTTGTTGGTTTTCTGGCTTGGTTTTTTCACCCTCTCGGTTTTGTTGGGTGTGTATTTTTTTCTTCAATGAAACAATGGATTTTATTTATAATGAGATAAGGGTGAAAAGTGGGGGGGGGGGGGGGGGGGATAATTGGTGAAGTTTTGAACATTATTGTACTGTTGACTTTGGGCTTTAGAATGTAGGTTCTGGGTTATGTCTATTTCGGTGCAAATTATGGCCTGTTTTGTTTGGTGTTTGTTTGCAGGCTGGACAGAGTTTTGGGAAGTAAAATGCAAGGCTGACTTTTACGGGTTTGAGACTGTTATTGCTGGGTGACATCTTCCTGACCTTATCTCTTTTCCTCTTTATCTTTCTATGACATAAAGCTGTTTGGCTTTTTCAATACAATTCTGAAGGGTTTGCATTTTTAGGGAGATGATGATGCATATTTGAGGTTTTGGCTATTTATTAGCCTGTTGTATTTGAATTGCAGTTGCCTTGTTTTGTTGCTTGCGATGCTCTGGTTTGTTGCTTGTGCTGCTTGTATAGCACCTTGCTGTTATTCGTGTTGTTGCTGCCTATTTTTTGTTCTACTGCTATTTTCTATTTTTGGCCTGTTTTTGTGCGCTGGTTTTTGTTGCTGTTGGATAGTTTTGTATATATTTTTGTTGTATATCAGTTTGAAAAATATTTGCATATTTCTTTTCCCTTTTGTGAACCAAAAAGTCCACACCCTTTTTTGTGATTTGCAAAAGTAGGAGGAGATAGCCCATGATTAAAAAACAAACCCTTTTAGTTCTGATTCCAAATGCAAACCCTAATGATGAGCATTCTTTATTAACGAATAATTCTTGTTTGGAATTTTATTTAAACTTTGAAGGTCCGCTAACTCTTTCCTTTCTTGTTTCATGAGCACGAGGATTGGACGATCGACGCAAGGTTAAAAGACGAAAAGGCCATGGCGAGGAGTGGATGAGTGGCTTGAAGATGAAGCAAAGAGACTTGAAGAAACAAACATTTATTTCCTTTTTTGTAAGCAACAATTGTAACTTGTGATTTCACATTTGTATTTTGCGTTGTAATCCTTTTTGCAAATTGTCCAAAAATGTAACTTGAACACAAAACTTGAGTGATACATTTTTTGAATGATGAATTCGTTGTATGAAAACCAAACAACTCTTGAATCTTGATTGAAAATGGAAATTCCACCTGAATGGTTTGAATGATACCTCTCACTTCATAACTTGAAATTTAAGAAATCAAACATGACCTTAGCAACTTGTATCTTCAAGTAAACCATGCGCTTTGTCTTTCAATCTTCAATCTTCATATCACGTTTAAACCAAACTTGCACTCTTAATGAGAATCGTAACTGTGATGTCCAAACGACAAGTAACTTGTAACTGAAGCAACAAAACATGCCTTGATCATCATGAACCTTCAACTTTATTTCTTATGCCCAAATTCCTCATTCGTCAACTTAAACTTCAAACTCTCGACTCGGTGACTTAGAGATCTTAAGAAGAAAACTTGAAATGTGAGGAGATGAAATCCATAACCAAATGTACTTGACCTTGAGTTATCCTTGAGGCGGGCGAAAGAAACATCTTCACAAAAACCAGGGATCCAAAACCCTAGCATCTTGACCAACAAATAGGGAAATAAACCCTAATCTAGGCTCTGGTGAATTCGAGCGAGAAACAACCTTGTAACTTGGTGAGAAAGAAATCCATGATACCTCAAAAATCCATCCCACGATCCATTAATTAAGAACCAGATGAATTTCCCTTTTACCTGATAAGAGAACTTTAAAACAAAATTAGACATAAAAAGGGCACGACCCTAATACCTCAAACCAAGGTGCCTGATTCCATGAGATGCGGGATATGAAAATGACTTAGTCAAAATGATGCAAATGGGATACAAGTTCAAAGCCAGACAAAAGTAAAAAAAAGGTAGGGCAAATTTGGGATACGACAACTGCCCCTATTTAATTGTCTTAAACCTGAAGGTGAGATTGGCGTCAACCTTTCGAAAGTTTAAGGTAGAATATGATTAAATACCAGGACCCGAAATTTGTCCTGGAGAGATGGTGTGAGTGTTATTTATTGGTGATGTCTGCTGGGGAAAGAAAAATTAGTTTTCAGGTAAATTGGGCACGATGGATAAACATGGTTGAATAATGGTAGCTCGTACTGGGGAAATGGTGCCAATACAAGGTTCTCGAGGGAGTGGGTGGTAAAGTGACTGAAAGGATATGGTTGACGATGTCATGGTGATTGAAGGTAGGATTACTAACAACATAATAACTTAAAGACGATAGGTAGAATTTGACGACAATAGAGAATCTATCGTGTGGGATTCACGACCCAATAAAAAAGTAAAAACGACGGGTAAAGATTGACGTATGATTGACGACTCAAGAGAGAGGATATCACGAGGGTAAGACCGGTGAGCGACGTATTACCCAAGAAAAGACGACACGAGGGTAATATCTTTGGACGACCTACGACCCTAGAAAAGATAGCACGATGATAAGATCTACGGACGATCTACGACCTTAAAAAGATAACATGAGGGTAAGATCTACGGATGACCTACGACCTTAAGATAAAGATAATGCGAGGGTGAAGTCTACGGATGTCCTACGACCCTAGGAATGATAATGCGAAGGTAAGATCTATGAATGAACTACGACCTTAAAATGATAACATGAGGGTAAAGTCTACGGACGACCTACGACCCTAGGAATAATAATGCAAAGGTAAGATCTACGAACGACCTACGACCTCAAAACGATGATGTGAAGGTAAGATCTACGAGCAACCTACGACCTTAAAATGATAACACAAGGGTAAAGTCTACGGACGACCTACGACCCTAGGAATGATAACGCGAAGGTATGATCTACGAACGACCTATGACCTTAAAATGATATCGTGAAGGTAAGATCTACGAACGACATACGACCCTATAGGATAAGGCGAAGGTAAGATCTACAGATGATCTACGACCTTAGGAAAAGTAAAGTGAGGGTAAAGTCTACGGATGACTTACGACCCTAGAAATGATAATGCGAAGGTAAGATCTACGAACGACCTACGACCTTAAAATGATAACACGAGGGTAAAGTCTACGGATGACCTATGACCCTAGTAATGATAACACGAAGGTAAGATCTACGAATGACCTACGACCTTAAAATGATGATGCGAAGGTAAGATCTACGAGCGACCTACAACCTTAAAAACAAGATGAGGAGAGGGTAAAGTCTACGGATGACCTACGACCCTAAGAGAGATAAAGTAAGGTAAGATCTATGAACGACCTACGACCTTAACAATGACGTGAGGGTAAGATCTATGGACGACCTACGACCCTATAGGATAAAGTGAAGGTAAGATCTACGGACGATCAATGACCTTAGGAAAAAGATAACGTGAGTATTGAGAGTTGGGGAGCACGACATACTGACACCATGGTTTATTTTACTTGGTAGTGTAATGACAGATGTTAATTGGGAATTATGAGGACGATATTTTATGGGGATGTTTTACTGATTTAGGATTGATTTGGGGCTTTTGGGCAAGGTACCAAATTTGGCTCATGCTTCATATGCATTTGAAGTGTGGCCTAATGATCCATGAATATGCTATGCGTTTGAGGATGCAATGCAACGTGCAATGATTATTATTGTATGCAAGGTGCCAAATGTTGAACTCATTGGGATCCGTTGCTTGTCATCTTGAGATACCAATATGGATTGGTGCTTGAAAACTGAGAGAATTGAGTTATAGCCTTATCGAGTTCACTGGGGGATTAAATCTTGCTGAGGAGAAGTAGCTTGATCTGACTTTCTTCATATGTTGGACTTCTTATGAATGACTGAACAGAGACGTGGATCTCATCAAATGCCCTAAGTTTCTCAGTGTTGGAGAATCGGGTTCTCAAACGACTGTAGGGAGGTGACGAGGATGAAAGCTTGGTCAAGGTGACCGTTATGACTTGCTACCTCCATATAAAACAAACACTTGAACACCATGGAATTCCCTTGGGATGCCTTCATATCCATGTAATACAGTGTTTCACATCTTAGCTTGTGATTATTATTGGCTTATTGTTTTTAATGCAATGCTTAACAAATAATTTAAATCACAATTCACATATGAAAAATAAAGTAGGAAGGACAACAACTTTTTGATGGAAGGGAAATTTTTTATTAATGAGTTTGGCCTATGAATAGGCATTCGTACATGGAAACAACTCCCAAATGAGGAAGTTGTAAAGAAAAAGAAAAAATACAACGAGTAAAATGGCAATAAGAAAATCTCAAACTTCTATTAAAACGGATATTGCTATAGTTCCCATATCCTGGATCATCCTAGCGCTGTGCTTTCGAAGAATGATAGTTGAATCGATCCATCCTGTGTTAGGAGGGTACACTCGTTATTCGTAAAGACTCTTCAGACTACAGTCTCTCACTTTTTGTCCCTAATTTTTGCCTCAATCGCCCTTTCAGGTTTTCAATCCACCGGAACACCCATTTTTGCCTAAGCCGCCCTTTCGGGTTTTCAACTTAGAGGGTTATTCTTTTTTTTCTTCTTTTTTAGCCCTAACTTTTGCCTAAGCTTCCCTTTCGGGTTTTCGACTTAGAGGGTCCTTTTATGCATAGTATTTTTGACTGAGTCTGAATTGACTGGAAGCGAAATGTCTTCCCCATCTATGTTTGTCAGGATTAGAGCACCTCCTAAGAAAGCTTTCTTCACGATGTACGGTTCCTCATAGTTGGGAGTCCACTTGCCTCTTGGATCAGTGTGGATTGGGAGAATCTTCCTTAAGACCAGGTCACCTGTGTGGAAATATCGAGGTCGAATCTTCTCGTCAAATGCTCTCTTGAGACGCTGTTGATATAACTAACCGTGACAAATAGCTGCTAGGCGCTTTTCTTCGATGAGATTGAGTTGGTCGAGTCTCGTTTGAATCCATTCAGCTTCATCAAGTTTAGTATCTATCAGAAACATCAAGGAAGGAATCTTCACTTCGACCGGGAGTACTGTGTCCATACCATAGACTAGTGAAAAAGGAGTTTCCCCAGTAGAAGTATGCACCGAAGTTTGATAGTTGTGCAGGGAAAAAGGCAACATATCATTCCAATCTTTGTATGTTCTCACCATTTTCTGGATAATCTTCTTTATGTTCTTGTTAGTAGCTTCAACTTCCCCATTCATCTTCGACCGATAGGGTGATGAATTATGATGCTCAATATTGAAATTTTCACACATTTCCCTCATCATTTTGTTGTTGAGATTCAACCCGTTATCAGTGATGATCTTGTTAGGAGTTCCATACCGGCATATGATTTCTTTCTTGATGAAGTAGGTAACAACTTGCTTGGTCACATTTTTATATGAAGCCACTTCCACCCACTTGGTGAAGTAGTCGATAGCAATGAAAATAAACCTGTGTCCATTTGAAGCACTCGGCTCGATGCATCCAATCATACCAATGCCCTACATTGCAAAGGGCCATGGCAAATTCATCACATTCAAGGGAGTGGGAGGAACATGTATCATGTCTGCATAAACTTGACATTTGTGGCACATCCTCGCATATACACAACAACCACTTTCCATCGTCATCCAGAAATAACATGCCCGTAGACTTTTCTTCGCCATGGAATTTCCACTGGAATGAGTCCCAAAAGAGCCCTCATGAATTTCTGGTATGATGGAGTCTGCTTCGTGTCTATCCACGCATCTGAGCAGAAACGAATCATAGTTCCTTTTGTATAGAACGTCTCCTGACAGTAGAAACTTGGATGCCAACCTTCTAAGAGTCCTCTTATCACAAATTGTAGCACCCTTGGGGTACTATTGCTTCTCAAGATATCTTTTGATGTCGAAGTACCAAGGATTTTCACCTGACACATCTTCAGTTGTGAGAAAATAAGTAGGAAAAATGTGTGCTGGCTCTTTGTAACAAAAAATTCTTATATTGGGTGCATGATTCGGATAACTGACTTTGAACATTATTGCTAAAGTGGCCAGAGCATCTGCCAATTGATTTGCTTCTCTAGGAATGTGCTCAAAGGTGACCTCATCGAAAGCGGGCAACAACTCTAATATGTAATCCCGGTATGGAACTAAATTAGGGTGTCGTGTATCCCAATCACATCGAACTTGATGTATCACTAAGGCAGAGTCCCCATAAAATTCAAGAATCTTGATGTTCAAAGTGGCTTCAAGACCCATTACACAAGCTTCATATTCAGCGACATTATTCGTACAATTAAAACATAACCTGGCTGTAAAAGGTATGTGAGTGTTGCGTGGAGAGGTCAGAACTTCCCCAATGCCGTGGCCCATAGCATTTGATGCACCATCGAACGTGAGAGTCCATCACTCCCCTGGCTCAGGTCCTTCTTTATCATCAAGTTTCATAACATCCTCGTCTAGAAAATCAAACTTCATTGACTGATACTCTTCCAATGACTGGTGAGCGAGATGATCAGCAAGAATGCTTCCTTTGATAGCCTTTTGTGTGACGTACTGGATGTCATACTCAGACAAAAGAATTTTCCACCGAGCCAATCTCCCTGTAAGTGCTGGTTTCTCAAAGATGTACTTTATCGGATCCATCTTAGATATCAGAATTGTAGAATGTGTCAACATATACTGCCTCAAACATCGAGCTGCCCACGTAAGAGCACAACAAGTCTTCTCACGTAATGAATACCTCGATTCATAATCACTAAACTTCTTGCTCAGGTAATAGATGACGTGTTCTTTTCGTCCAATATCATCATGTTGTCCAAGCACACAACCCATAGATCCTTCAAGCATTGTCAAACACATAATGAGAGGTCTCCATGGAACTGGAGGTATGAGTATTGGTGGTTCTTGAAGATACTTCTTAATCTTCTCGAAGGCTTCTTGACAACTTTCATTCCAACAGACATCTTGATTCTTGCGTAACAATTTAAAGATGGGTTCAAAGGTGGCTGTGAGGTGAGAGATGAACTTGGCTATGTAATTCAACCTTCCAAGAAAACCTCGCACTTCATTTTCATTTTTTGGTGCCGGCATATCCTATATTGCTCTTACCTTGTCTGGATCTACTTTAATCCCTCGCTGACTCACGATGAAACCAAGCAACTTTCCCGATTGAACCCCAAAGGTGCACTTGTTGGGATTAAGCCTTAATTTGAACTTTCATAAACGATCAACAACTTATTCAAATGGACCAAACGTTCTTCCTCGGTTTTTGATTTCACATTCATATCATCCACATACACCTCGATCTCTTTATGAATCATGTCGTGAAAGAGAGTCACCATAGCTCGCCGATATGTCGCACCAGCATTTTTAAGACCAAAAGGCATGACTCTATAGCAAAAGTTACCCCAAGGAGTTATGAAATCTATTTTATCCATCTTTATCTGATTGTAACCCGAGAACCCATCCATGAAAGAGAACACTAAAGACTGAGAAGCATTATCAACCAATACATCAATATGAGGCAACGGGAAATCATCCTTTGGGCTTGCTCTATTAGAGTCTCGGTAGTCAACATACATGCGTACCTTACCATCCTTCTTAGGTATAGGAAAAATGTTAGCAATCCAAGGCAGATAATTTATCACAGACAGGAAGCATGCATCAAGCTGTTTATGAACTTCTTCTTTGATCTTCAAGGCCATGTCGGGTCTGGTCCTTCTTGGCTTCTGCTTTACGGGAGGATATTCTGGATTGAGTGGCAATCTGTGCATCACTATATCAGTGTCTAAACCGGGCATGTCTTCATACGACCAGACGAAGATGTCAACATACTCTCGAAGCAACTCAATCAACCCCTTCTTTTCTTCACTTTGCAAGGCAACACCTATCTTGACTTCTCTCTTTACCTCTTCGGTATCGAGATTGATGACTTTTGTTTCTTCCTGATATGGCTGGATGACTTTCTCTTCTTGTCTCAAAAGCCTGGATAGTTCTTCAGGGACTTCAGAATATTCCCCACTATCTTTGTTAGCATGATCAACTAAATTCTCAGGGATATGAGGAACCATAGCACTATCATTTCCGGTGGAGTTCAAGACAGATCTGCATGATTGATGATTTTATGTTTTATTTTAGAAAGTGCTAGAAAATATTTAGAATATGAAAATAAAATTATTGCCATTTTTTATTTTTAAAAAGTAAAAATAAATGAAAAGACAGGGAACAAAATTGTATGCGAAAGTGCAATTTTTCATTCAATTTTAAACGGAGATTGAAATATAAGGGGCCCCTTATACAAGATGTCACCATGCCTTGGGCGGGACATGTGACTTAAATGGAAACAGAAAATTACACATCAAGGAAAACAACTTCAGGGATGTCCACGGCAGTCCAATTGCTGAGCTCCTGGTCTGGCGCAATCAGATAGATAAATCTGGAAACATGTTCATCGTCACCTTCATCATCTGTCGAGATCACTTTTCCTTCTTTGCTTATACCAGCACTGATGAACACTTCAAAAATTGGGGGAACCCGCCTTCCTTTGAGAGGAACCCAACCAACTTGCACGGCGGACGATGGCTGATACACAAAACCATAATGATCTTTCTTCTCCGATACTTAAATAAATTTGCCCCAACTGTCATGGGGTGGTCTAGCTTATGTGAGGGCCTTGGCATCCTTCAAAGAGGCCAGGGGTGATTCAGACTTCTTACGTTCCATGACGGGGAACTTGTCAACAGTAACAATCTCCAGAGCTTGAAAGGGAAACTCCTGCACCCCACCTTCTACTTCCATATAACGGTAGGTTGTCAGATTGTTAATCATTATATATTCTTCTCCACAAACAACGACAACTTGGTCATTTACAATGAACTTCAGGCGTTGATGAAGAGTAGATGTCACAAATCCTGCTACGCGGATCCATGGATGACCCAAAAGGAAAGTATAGGATGGACATATGTCCATAACATAAAATGACAAATAGAAAGTGTGGGGACGAATCTTGACAGAAAAGTCCACTTCTCCATCCATAAATCTTCTTGAACCATCAAACGCTCGAACATTCAGAGTGGAAGGCGTCATCATTACCCCGTCCATATTCAGCTTAACAGAGTAGCCTTAGGCATCACATTGAGTGAAGAACCCGTATCTACCAAAACTCGAGATAAAACCGTGTCCAAACACTTCATAGAAACATGCAACGCTTTGTTGTAGGCTCTGCCTTCAACTGGGAGCTCATCATCACAGAAACCCAAAAAATTTCACACAGCAATATTGGTGACGATTCCTTCAAACTGGGCCACAAAGATGTCTTAGGTAACATGGGAAGAACACAAAATCTTCAGTAAAGCATTGCAGTGGGTCTCTGAACACAAAAGGAGAGACAAGATGGAAATCTTGGACGGTGTTTGGTTGAGTTGATCCAGCACTTTGTAATCACTTCGCTAGAGAATCCTCAAAAGTTGCTCCGCTTCTTGTCCTACAGAAGGTTCGGGCTGACTATCAATCACTTGCTTGCCCCTAGCCTTGGCTAGAGCATCACTGTTAGTTTCTTTGGGAGGCGGTGGCGGGGGAGAAAAGATCCTGCCACTACGAGTTATGTTACTGGTTTCTACAATGTTGGTAATATTCTTGTCAACCACTGGGGGACACTCGTACTTCTTCCCATGAATATAGACCACATTATACTCCCACGTAACTGCCTTTGAGTTGTTACTTGTAGGAGGAATAGGAGCTTGAGTTGTTGTGGGGGTTGCAGGAGCTTGAATCATTACTAGGGTAGTAGGAGCCTGAATTGTTAATGGGATACTTGGTGTTGCTGAAAAGCTTCTCGGATAATAAGGAATTTCCAAGACATCAATCTCTTCTTCTCAGAATATATTCTCTAGCTGTAGGGCACCTTCATCCATTAGCTGTTGGATAGCTGTCTTCAAACCAGTACACTCTTCAGGTTTAGAGGAACATGTTAAGAAGTATTCATGGAGTTCTTGCAGCACCTCATGCTACAACAATTTTTCTCTAACAATTCTTAATGATATCTTGATCTCGTCGACCTTGGTTACCAGAGTCTGTTCACTACTTTCTACAATGGCATTGACCGCTGCCACTGGGTGAGGAGGCATGGGATTATTCTGAATATTGGGACCAACAGGGTTGAAATTGATGGCCTTTGCATCGAGGAAGTCTTGAACTTTACATTTGAATGCTCTACAATTCTCAATCGTGTGGCCTGGGGCACCAAAATGAAATTCATAATGAGCATTAATATCATACCCCCTAGGGAGAGGGTTTGGTGGTGGACCAAGTTCACGTAGTTGAACCAACCGATTAGCAAGTAACTGAGGGAGAAGCTGAGCATAAGACATAGGAATGGGATCAAATCTTCTTTCAGGCGCTCTTTGTCTTTGAGGAGCTCTCGAACCTTGAGGTTGTTGATTATGTTGTTGATAAGCTGGAGGTGGTGCAAATTGTTGTTGTGGAAGATACTATGGTTGTGGAGTGAATGGCCGTTGTTGGGCCATCCAGGGTGCTGGAGTTGTAGCATCATACAATTGAGGAACAAATTGATTAGGAACAGCAGCAGGTGTTGGAAAGTAATGAAACCGAACTTGAGAATATGCAGGAGCTTTCCCTTGGTTGATGGTGACAACACTAATCTCACCTTCTTTCTTCTTGACGAAACCAGAAAACGGATTCCTACCAATTCCAATATTATTGTTGGTATTGTTAGGGACACCTTGGATCGTTCCAGCCTTGATACAAGTTTCAATATGTTCACCAATAATGACCATATCAGAGAAAGAAGTAAAGGTACTACTGAGCATATGTTGGATATAAGGACCTCATCGAGTACCCATAAACAGATTAATCAATTCACAATTCAAGATAGGAGGTTGGACCCTCGCAGCCAGTTCACGCCACCTCTGAGCGTACTCTTTGAACGACTCTTCAGATTTCTGTATCATCCCTTGAAGTTGAGTACGACTAGGAGCCATGGCAGTATTGTAATGGTAATGTTTCAAAAAGGCGTCAACAAGTTCTCCCCAAGTACTGACATGAGTTCTTTCTAGTTGCATATAACAGTCCAATGGTGCCTCGGTCAAGCTATCTTGGAAGAAATGCATGAGTAACGGTTCATTTTCAACATAGGCAGCCATCTTACGATAGTAGGAACTGAGATGAGTCTCTGGGCAGGAAGGACCTTTCTATTTGTCAAAATCAGGAACTTCGAACTTGGGAGGGATAACTACCCCAGGCACGAGACACATTGCAACAGTATTGAACCCAGAAGCCTTGATACCCTCCATGGCTTTGAGACGCTATTCGAGAGCATGGTACATTTTTGCAATTTCGGAAACTCCAACGGCAAGATTCACTTGGGGTTCATCGAGATCAATGATTTCTTGATGATCATGAACATAATTCCTAGGAGCTCCGATAGGGGTCTCGATATTTGCATTATCATTCCTCCCATTAGCAGAAGTGGAGGGAGCAGCAGTAGAAAGCTTGGAAACACTTTGATGTAACTCTTCTTGACCCTTGATCATAGCATGAAGGGTTTCCATAAGCTGATCCTTGTGAGTGCCCATGGTGTCCATATCTCGGAGGAGAGCATCCTAATTCTCTTCAAAAAGATCCATAAGTCTTCGTTGGTTGCTTCTTGTGCGGTAAGGATGTGGAGAAGTCGTCATTGCTGTTTACTGAAGTCTTGGAAAAAGGGACCCTAATGAGTTTTTGTTGTGAAAAATGAATGCATGATAGTATGAATGAATGTTTTATCTTCATTTCTGGGGAAGCCCAAAGACTCATCTATCTTTGAAAATTCTTTTTCCTTTTTGAAAAGCTATACCAACGAGACTTGTCTTTGGACTTCCTTAAATATGAGATATATATACATGATGATATGATGTCATGGCATGAAGTCTCAGCTCCACATATTTTGGATAACCACTGTGCAGTCTGTTGCACAAACTGAAAGTAACAGGATCAAAAGTTCGTCGTCACAAGCATGGAGTCAAAGTAACCACCCATAAGGTATGTACTAGGGGTTTATCACCTGCCTAACAGGGTTTTAAGGAGATCTCAAAGTCTACGTTCTTCCTTTGGACATTACCGACGTCCCAATTACTTGGTAATCAGTAACATTCACAGGAAAAACTCGTCTGAGTGCAGTATCGCGTGACAACTACTTCTGGATTACTCCGTTATAGTTTCCGCACTGCACCTAAAAAAAATCCAGGATGGGTTAATGGTTCTACGACCCTCAGCTTCTCGAGTTCCCAGGTTGAAAGCAACGATGTCTTCCCAATTACTCGGTAAACATCAATACTTTCAAGGGGACCTCCACTGAGTGGGGGGTTTTCATGCCTCCTTCTTCGGATTACTCCCTCAAAGTTAACATGACTATACCACCCATCCTAATCCTAAGTGTAACCCAAGTCCGAGTATAAGACTTATCAAACGTAATCTCCTAACCCAACATCACAGCGTATCCAAAATATGTGAGTAGCAACAATTAATGCAATATATACAAAAGAATACAATAAAGCAATAAAGAAATAAAACAGTAAAGCAAGATAAAGAAAATACATAAACACCCAAAAATACAAATAACAAAACTAGGAGAGACTCGCTAAAGCTCCCCAACAGAGTCTCCAGCTGAAGCTATCAGCAGAAAACATAGAGCCACCACCGAACTTTATTTAACCTGAAAGAAGGGGAAATATCGATAAAACCACTAGGGTATGGATAAGATGGTCTTGCGACCAAGAGAAAGGGTAAGGGAGTCAGTTATACGAGGGGAAGGTGTTAGCACCCCTCACATCCGTTGTATTCAACATGACCCATTTTGTTTGTTTGTCTCTACGGGTGTATTTATCTACAACTATACTTGCTTAAGGGGAAAGGAATGGTTTTTTTATTAATATGTTCGTGATGGTTTCGCTACCCTTTGCCTATGTATCCAGTGAGGGAATCAGAACACCGTAGTTCCTCTAGAAAATGGTTGGTTTGTTTGTGTTTTTTAGTGGGCGACGTTAACGCATGCATTCTAGCAATAGGTACGGATGGTATTGCGGTAGAATGAAGATAACATGCCCCTTTTGGGGGAGTTTTGATTGGTTGAGTGTTTTTGCAAGTTTTAAAATAAATTCAAGTAATGATTAAAGGTGTTTTTGGATTTTAGATTTGTGAACGATGAGTTTTAATTACAAAAGAAGAAAAGGTTAAGAGGGAGATTAGAAAAGCCCTAATGTTGTCATGCATGGGTTTCATCCTAAGGTCTAATTAGTTCACATCTTAAAGAAGAGGAAACTAACATCCTAAGGGAGCATGTTATAGGTAAGAGGAGGCGGTGTTTGTGAAGAGTGGTCGTGTGTGGTGATCATGGCAAGAGTGACAAAATGTGGAGTATTAGGATAGGTGTGAATGGAATGCTCGGAGTAAAGGGATGAATAAGGTTATGGTCAACCAAGGGGTGTACTTGATTAATCTCGTGAGAGTAGGTGCTCTTACCCTCAACCATGAGACCCTTTGTGCATGGAAACACTTGGTATATAGACCAAAGTGGTTGATTTGGGTTATGGTTGACCAGGGGCAAAACTTGATTAACCTCGTGAGAATGGCCATGCCCAAACTCAACTATGAGACTCTTTAAGAATATGCTTGGCATGTGGACCAAGGGGAGGGAAATTGCTTCAATGGATAAGATAAAAAGCCCATACAAGGTGGTTATATGCATGCTCCTAAAAGTGGGACTAGCATGGCGCTAGTATTCTAAACGACCAATTGAAATAATCAATCGAGTAGTTGTCACTGTAGAATAGCCCAGGACCAAACTATGAAATGTGTGTGGGTGTGCATTTTGTCGGTGGATACCTATTCGTTGATGATGAGCCCAAGAGGAGGCGAAGTGTTCTACTTTGGAAAAGACATGAATGATTAGCAATTTTTAACACACAAAGAAAAAATAGCAAAAGAATAGAGTTCTAAATTATTACAGACCATATGGGGATGAGGGTACAAGTTTTTATTAATGGGGATGAATCAGATCAAAAGTTCGATTAAGAATCCAATTAAACAAACAATACAACCAAATCGAAAATTAACAAATAAACTAAAAAAATTTAACTATCCTAAATGACTATTCAAAATGAAATAATAAAAGAAAATTTAGTTTAATAAATTATTAAAAAGGTAATCAAATTTTTATATTTTAAATTAAAGGAGATAAAGGAAAAATTAATAAACTAATTCTAAAATATTTATTATTACACCCTTTTTTATTCAAGTAAAAAAAGATAATAATTTTTTTGTGATTTTTACGGAAAATAAAATAAAATATTAATTCTTACTTCTAAACTATTAATATTTTTATGATTTTTTTAAGTAAGAAAATGATCAACTAAACTAAGATAAGTAAATTTACAAGTTTATTAATTTGACTCTAAAACTATTTAAATAACGTAAATATTGAAATTAAACTAAGTAAAGGGGTGTAAAACATAACACAAGGGAAGTATGCTGAATTTGCAAATGGGCCTGCTAGGAAAGGCCCAAGTTTGTTATAAAGTTAAGATTAAGATAAAACAAATGAAAAAAAACAAATGGTGGACCTGGGCCAAACCAGGTCGACCCAAGGCCCATCCTTCCTCCTCCTAGCTCTCACACGGGTTGGTGAAACCCTAAAAGGACAGAAACACAGTTCTTCCCCCATCTTGCTCAATCTCACTCTGTTCTCTCGCGATCTCACCTCAAAATCTCCTCTCACTCT
The DNA here is from genome assembly GCA_948472305.1 of Vicia faba. Taxonomy (NCBI): domain Eukaryota; kingdom Viridiplantae; phylum Streptophyta; class Magnoliopsida; order Fabales; family Fabaceae; genus Vicia; species Vicia faba. The sequence continues at coordinate 1,211,689,233 of OX451736.1, read as the reverse complement.
CTCGCGATCTCACCTATTTGTGCCTCTCACAGTTTCGCTCAAACCTTATCATCAACATGCTTTCCTCCGTCTTTTCCTCTGTTTCTTCCATAAACCAAATGTAAATAAAAAAATCCCCTAATCCGTAAATACTCTCTCAACAAAATGATTCCCTATTTTCAGAGCCGTAAACTTCTTCTGATTCAAACCCAAAACCAACCTTAGATTTCTATAGAACAGTCCTGTTGTACCCCAAAAATTTCCCTCTCATTTCTTAACTAATCTCTCACAAGATCTCCATTGGTTCAAGACTGCACAAGGTTTGATCAACTCAAGACACTTCCTCAACACTAATAACTCAAAATTAGGGTTTGAGTTTGCACAAGGACAAATGGAATTTTAATGCCCCATATGACTTTTTTGGATCATTTTGGACTCTCAAGATTTCTCATGTCAAGTTTCAAGTCTCGGATCATATTTTTGCTCAGTCAATTGATCAGTTGACCTAAAAATCAATTGTATTAGGGAAAAAGTCAATTGTGGTCAATTTATAGTCAATTTTCATAATTTTTGATCCATGTCAACATCATGAACTCATATATGTCATTTTTTATGCCAAATTTTCACCATGATGCAAGATGATTCAAAGGAAAATTACAACATGAAAGTTGTATATATCAATGAGATCTAAAACATTGTAGAGCATGACTTTTTCTAGAAATTCTTGGATTTCAAGTTATGATTTTAAGAAGACATGTTCATGAAACTTGGAAACTTAGTGAAATTTTACCCTAGTTTAGGCAGGATTTTGACCTAACTTCATGGAAATTTTTCACATAGTTCCAAATTGAATTTTCAAAAATGTCCAACATAGAGGTTGTATATTATGTTACAAGCTTTCCAAAATGTCCAATAACTCATTGAGATCATATTTGAGCTAAGAGAATCGAAGGCCAGAAGTTAGGGTTTCAAACTTGATTTACAAGACATATTTTGTGATGAACATAAACCAAATCCATAGCTAGGATGAATAATCTTTTCTTTACAGGCCTCAAACTTATTTGTCACTCCATAATTAATGGTTTACATAACTCTTTAGGCCCTTATCCACTTGGTTTAAACTTTGTCCAAAATGATTTTCCATTTATGGCACAAAGTTGCCATTTCCATTTTGATAAAGCATCATTTTTACAATTGTCAACTTCTTAAGCCTTGCACTTGTTCTTTATGCACACACAACCCCTATAAACCAAAAGCAATATGTATAAGTCCTCTTTCAACTCATAACATGCTTGTACAACCCTTTGAGATTTGTCTTCTCACTTTTCTTAAAAAGCAAGTTATAGAGCCAAAAGGCTAAAAACTCAGAAATCTTGAGTACATTTGATCTCCAACCTTTTCCATACATATGCACAAGTCTATTCCAAGCCAACAGATGATTTCAAGCATCCTTAAACTCTCCCAAGCACCCTTGCTGCATAGTACTGCCCAAACTTGACAGTTTTGAGCCAAAACTTCCCATCTCCATTTCCACTCGTGCGTTTTGTTTCTTAATCATCCAAACACCTTACATACATCATACACAAGTGGTCCAAGTCCCTGTTACAAGACTGTAACATCATCTTCATCAACTTCAATAACCAAAAAACAGAGCTTGCACTTTGACTTCTCTAGCACGATTCAAACACTCCCAACATCAAGTAAGCATTGCATTATCTTCCTGGGAACTTGAGGAAGCTAACCTGATCATTGCAGCACCTTAAATCAAGCTCATTTGCATTTCACGATTTTCAGTTTTGAGGTACATTTTTCGAACTTCTATCTTTTTATTTAGGCATTATTAGGCTTGTATTTGTGAAGATAAAATATAGACATCATTGCCCTGAAACTATACATGTCCATAGATTTCATTTATATTTCTTGAGTAGTGAGAATTTTAAGTTTGAACTTTCTGAAAAAATTAGGTCAGAATTTGGTACCATTCAAAATTCATGCCCATCTTTGATTTATAGTTTTAGTAATTTACATTTCTAGAATCGTTGTGAAATTTGGAACAAGTTTGATGTTTACATTATTGCAAATGGATGAGAAATGGTGAAGTTACAGATGTTCAGGCTGGAGGTTGAAGATGAAATTATATTCAGGATATGACTTGTGTTATGTATTTGTTGTTTTGTTTATGTTACCGGATGTACAACCACCCCAGTGGCAAAGGTAGCGCGCGTGTATGCTGAGGGTCTTGTGTTCAAAACCCAACGCTACCTTTTATTTTGTTTTTTCAGCATTTTCTTTCTTTTTTTGTAACAACCAACGCTAGGCCTCCAACAATGGGCTTAGTTATTTTTGCTGACTTTTAACCCCCTGCCTATTTTCATACACCTAACCTAACCTAAACTTTCTTTTTATTTATTTATTTCACTTTTATTTATTTTCTTTTATTTATTTTATTTTATTTCAGTTTTCTTTTATTATCTTTTATTACTATTATTATTATTATTATCATTATTATTTTTATTATTAAAAAATCCAAAAATATTTTATTATTATTTTCACACTTATTTATTTACTTTCTTTATAAAACAAAAAAGAACAAAAACATTTTTCTTAACAAATTAATTTCTTTTTCTTAAATAATTAATATTTAGATTTAGGTTTAATTATTGTTTTTCTCTTTTATCTAAAATCAACTTAGAATTTAGGTTTCTTTTAATTAATTAATTTCATTTTATTTTTATTAACCTAAAACCTTCCATATAAAAAACCCAAAAAATGTTTTAACTTATTTTCTTTCCTTAATTAATTTAGGTTTAATTTTATTTAATTTTTATTAGTCATTTTCTTAATTAGGTCAAAACTAAACCTTTTCATAAAATCCAAACAAAAATCATTTCTTTTTCCATTTATATTCTTGCATTATATTTTCAATTCTTGTACAATATTCAATATGGTTGTAATAGATAATTAGGTTTAATTTTCTTGCAATCCCCATTTGTAAATTTGTATAACCCCTCCCCTAATGATGTAATAGCGTAGTAATTTTACTTTTCGCAATTTATCGCTTTCATATAAATGTTAGTAATTAAGGTTTGTATGGAAAAACTAAAATCAATAATTAGTAAACCCTAATTCAAGACAAAACAATGCATGTAAATCCAATACACTTGCATACCTGCACCCTTAGGGCAATTCCACTTTGTTGCCTTACAAAAATGGCCATGTTATGCATGTGGGGTATCTTAGCAAAAACAAATCAAAAGCACAAGATCATAGTCCTTCGATGACGCTATCAATGTTGCCTTTCAAAATGATCTTAGTTCCTCAAAGAGAAAATGCTAAGATATCTCACAACATTGCTATCATGACTATACGATGACCCCCGCCTGTCCCTTTACATCCAAAGATAAGGCTTCTTACCAATCAATGGTAAGATAGCCATATCAAAGGAAAGTAAGAAATGAACAAAGATTTTTGAGTAGGTAGATTGTTCCTAGTTGCTTGCTCATTTTCAAATCAAACATCCTTGCTTATTTTCAAAAACAAACACCAAACACTTTCAAAAACACTTTCAAAACATTTTCCAAACATGAAACATTTTCAAAAGTCCAACACTTTGTATAGGTTCTTACAAACGAGAACTATTACAAAGTTTTCCTAAACGAAGGCGCCTTTTCAAAATACTTTCAAAAACCACACAAAGCACATTTTCAAACAAAAGCAAGTGATCTAGAAAGCAACTAAGAGCCCATGGATAACTATGGATGAAAAGGGTGCTAATACCTTCCCTTTTCATAATCTACCCCCGAACTCAAGAAATAATCTCAAAGGTCTTTCCTGTACTTTTTAGCCTTTCCTTTTGGATAAAAGAAAAGTCGGTGGCGACTCTTGCTAACCACAACATTTGCAATCAAATGAAAAACACCCAAGTCAGTTCTCCCACCGTATAAAAAGTCCCAAATGGACGGATCAAACCTTTTCCTAAATCAAACCCAAAGTGCAAAAACTCAAACAAATCAACAGATTAACGTAAGAAATAGAGGCAGCAAGTTACGATGAGCAATAAACTAACAATATATGAAGAAATTAACTAGCAAGGGTTGTGTTGTATCCCAAAATTTCCCTCTCATTTCCCAAGGGATCATCCTGGACCCTCAGGATTGCTTCTATCAAGTTTCAAGTCTCGGATTACAATTTTCCAAGAAAGTCATTCACAAGGGTAAAATGGTCAAAAGCACACTAAAAAGTCAAACTTTGGCTTTTGGGTCAAAATCAAGTTTCAACAATCATATTTTATCAGGACAAGAAATTGGTTCATCAAGAAGTCAAAAGTCAGAAATTACTTTGAAAAAAAATCAAATTTCTTAACGCTTGGAAAATTTTCTAAGTGTTAAGAAATTATGACAGTTTCAGAACTTTTGGGCCATATTTCACGCAAGCGCAATTAGAATTTGCAAAGACGGTTCAAAACTTGACTCTTCAATAAAAACATATGGAAATTGTGTTCTTCGATCAGAACATGACTCTTCAACATATGGAGACTATGTTCTACGCTTCAATCAGAGCATCACCCTTCGAATCTCATTCTGGTCTTCTTCGATCAGAACATCACCAAGCCCCAAGACCTCGTTTGAACAGTCTGCTGCACTTCTATGGCACAGTCCTGCAACCAGCTGTCACAACACTCCAAATTGCCGCTGATCTAGTCCACGCCTTCACTTTCTTAAACCCCATATTTGCACCAAATTAGCACATAAAAGCTGTGCTTAAAAAGTAATGAAACAATATGCCAAAAAGGGTTCAAATCCCATTTGTTCCCCCCCCCCCCCAAAAAAAAAACACAACAAACTCATCTATGAATAAGTTGTTCCATCACACGTTCAAGGGGCTGGCTTTTGAAAAGAGAGAGTGATCAAATACAAAAAAAGAGAGAGAAAAGAAAATATTCAAACATTCTCAAAACCCAGAATTCTCAAAACAATATTTTTGTTCTTCTCTTTGAATCAAAGAACATAACATTTTTTGTTTTGTTTCTTGCCGACCCCAGAACATTCAAAGGCAGCAACTCAAGTCCCAAACACACGCTTCAGATTCAAGGTAAGTCATTATGACTTTGAACTTTTCATTCGGAACATCATTAAATATGTAGATATCATAGTGTTTAGATTGTACATATCATTTCCTAAGTAGAAAAACTGTGGATCAAAACTTCTTGAAGAAAACTAGGCCCAGAATTAGGATTAGAACTTCTATAAACCGCCGTGCTTTTATTTTTCTGTTTTGCTGTTGTTAAGAACTGAATAAGTTGTAGATGCTCTGACTAATGTAAGGAAGGATATGAAGTGTAACGCAGAACTTCTAGGAGTTTTTTTTCTCACTGTTTAACACAACACAAAACTTCTGATTTTTCTCACTATTGTAATACACCCGAACTTCTGAGTTTTTCTCACTGTTTAATACAACACAGAACTTCTGAGTTTTTCTCACTGTTTAATATAACACAGAACTTCTGATTTTTTCTCACTGTTGTAATACACCATAACTTCTAGGCTTTCTTACTGTTTAAATATACACAGAACTTCTAGGCCTTATCACTGTTTCCACACACACAGAACTTCTAGGCTTTCTTACTGTTTAAACGCACACAGAACTTCTAGGCTTTCTTACTGTTTTAACACACACATAACTTCTAGGCTTTCTCGCTATTTTAACACACACAAAACTTCTAGGTTTTCTCACTGTTTTAATACAACACAGAAATTATGGGTTCCTCTAACGTTTCTTTCAGAACTTCAGCGTGCAGCAACCCAGAACTTCTGGTCTCCTTCGATGTTTCCTTCTGAACTACAACGTACCTAGCATCAGAACTTCTGATCCCCCTCACTTTTGTTTTTAGCAACATGCTGATCCTGTTTTCGTTATTTTTCTTTCTTTCTTGCTTATTCTTATTATTTTCAGTATTAACATTATTTTTATTAATATAAAAAAAGGGGCCTAAAAAACATTTTTCTTTTTTAACTAATTATTCTTTTTCTTTTATGTTATTAAGACAAAAAACCATTTTCAAAACAAATCCTTTCCTTTTCTTATATTGTATAATTCCATATGGTTGTACTAGATAATTAGGATTTAAATTCTTGAAAATCCTTATTTGTAAATATGTACCCCCATCCCCAAAATGATGTAATAGCTTAGGATTTATTTTTCTGTATTTTATTTGCTTTCATATATTGTTAGTAATTAGGATGTATTGCAAGATAAAATCAATGAATAGATAACCCTAATCAAATACTAAATGCATCTAAATCAAATACACTTGCACACTAGCACCTCTAGGATAATCTCACTTTGTTGCCTTTCGGAAAATAGTCATGTACCTCGAATATGGGAGTTTTAGCAAAGACCCTCGATAAAAGATCGTAGTCCCTCGATGACCCTCAGTGTTGCCTTTGGTAAACGATGTAGTCCCTAAACGACATTGCTAAAACGTCCCATAAGTTGTCTTCTATGACTATACAAAACATCCCGCGCCCATTCCTTCACATCCAATGATGGGATTTCTTACCAAAACAATGGTAAGATAACAACATCTAAAGGAGGAGGAAAAGAATGTTTAAGACCTTTTGAGTTGGTAGGATGCTCCTAGTGGCTCGCTTGCTCACAACAAAAACATTTTATACACCCACAATTTCACTTTGAAACATTTTTCAAAAGACAAAACACTTTGTACACATTCTTATAGAGACGAGAACCATTACAAAGACATTCCTTTTCAAAATACTTTCAAAACCCACATCACAAACACATTTTCAGACAAAAAGCAAGTGATCTAGCAAGAAACTAAGAGCTCGTAGATAACTACAGATGAAAAGGGTGCTAACACCTTCCCTTTTCATAACCCACCCCCCCCCCCCCCCCCCCCCCCCCCGAACTCAAGAAATAATCTCGAAAGGTCTTTCCTATTCTTTTCAACCTTTCCTTTTGGATAAAAGAAAAGTCGGTGGCAACTCTTGCTATCCACAAATGCACACACCCATGCCAGTTCTCCCACGGTGTTACAGAACTGGAGGCTCTGCTAGGGAAAATTTAAAAGTGGGGTTACCTTAAGGCTAGATCACCTTTTATTTTATTTTCTTTGTTTGACTTGTTTTCTTTACATTATGGTTCCTTGTTTGGGTTTGTTTCGACCCTCTACCTGGATCTGGGGGCACCTTTTTAGGTAAGTTGCAATAAGTTATGGAACTGTGCGGGGTATACCTACATGGTCTAAGCAATAGCTACGTTATTGTGACACATTTATTGGTACTGGTAGCCCTTGAGTAGTCAAGGAGAATACGGGGCCGCTGTGTGGTGTCATGAAGCACTAAATGACTTTAGAACCTTACTTGAACAACTTGGCCATTAGGAAGTAGTGAGGTAGCCGACTTTGGTGCAGTTCGAAGTTGGTTGATACTCGATATTACGCTCATTGAGATTGGACTTTCGGGATATTTCGGTCGCTAATAAAGAGGTTTGCGCTAAAATAATGCCTGATGAAAGAAAGATTAGTGATATTGAGATTCCCTAGAACCTGTTACTTTCTAGGACAGGTTGAACCAACTAAACTTCAAGAGGGTACTTACCCACAAACCTCATGCAAGCCTAAACCTAAAGATTTGTTTGATTTAACTTGTGCATATGCTTGTACATAACATCATGACATCATACCATAGCATTTTAGACTAACCATTTCAAGGATTTTGAGATTCATCTTTGTTCTGTTTTGTAGGATATGACTCCCACTCGCAGGAACACAATCCAAGTCAACCTTGTACGAGTACCTTTTTAACTCAAAGAGTTAGCATCAAGGGTCCCTGAGAATTCTCCGTTCACCAAAAGACATGGACGACTTCTCAACTTGATTACCTCAAGCTTTGATGAAGATATGATGAAGGTGCTTTTTCAGTTCTTTGACCCTTTGCACCATTGCTTTACCTTCCCTGATTACCAGCTTGTACCAACTATAGAAGAGTTCTATTAACTCTTGAGAATTCCTATTCTCGATCTACTACCTTTCACGGTACTGAAAGAGACCCAAGCCCTGAAGAGGTTACTCGAGCTTTATACTTGCAACAATCTGACGTCACGGCTAATTGGGAAACAAGAAGTGGTGTCAAAGGGTTCTTAGCCAAGTTCTTATTGGAAAAAGCTCAATACTGTTGGAACAATCTGGAATTATGAGCTTTCGAAGAAATTTTGGCTCTTCTCATCTATGAGTTGGTACTATTTCCAAATCCTAACCAACTTATAGATGTGAATGCTGTCAAAATCTTTTTATCTCACAATCTAGTGCCTACTTTGTTGGGAGATATCTTGCATTCTCTCCACTCTCGCACCATAAAGCGAAGAGGAACCCTCATGTGTTATACTCCTCTATTGGCTAGATGGTTTGTTTCGCATCTCCCCCAATCCGTTTTGAAGAACGAGTAAGGTTTGAGGTGGTCCAATAGGCTGATGTCACTCAGACATTCGGATATCCACTGGTATTCTCGATCCTTGGAGGATATTACTATCATCGACCGTTATGGGGAATTCCCTAATGTCCCTCTACTTGGCATTAGGGGAGGAGGTATCACTTATAACCCTTGCTTAGCTCTGCGACAATTTGGGTACACATGAAGAGATGGTCCACATGGTGCGCTCATCTAAGGTGTGGTGTTCGACTACGAAAGCGGAGATCAAGGCTACCATCAGAGGTTTATACGAGCTTGGAGGATGGTAAATAAGGTGGATAGTAGGAAATTGGGACATAAAAATTCCATTCCCCTTGATCCTTACCTTAGGTGGGTACGAGCTCGCGCTCAGAGTCTCGCAATGCCTTACCCCTCTATCCTCCCTGTCATCATAGAGCCTGTGGTTGAGGGAGATGCCCCGTATACTGTCCTTCATCCTAAGATGTCTACCTCTCTCGAAGACTTGCAAAAGGATTAGATTCAGCTAAAGGAAGAACGACACACTTTCGAAGCCCAATTCTAAGCCAGTGAGAAGAAAGTTCTGGAACTCACCAAGCAGCTTCATGAAGAGCGGAGTCTGAACGCCTACATCGTGCCAAAGAGGATGCATTCAAACTTTTTGTCTCAGGAGTTTTTATATATTTTTTTATTTCATTGTAAGCCCAAAAAGGCATGATGTACTCAAACTTAGATTTATTAATGCAACATGTGTTCCTTTTTTGTATGAAGCAAATATAAATCTCTAATCTCCCTGAAATCATTTGCATATGCATTTTCATTCATCATAACATAAATAGGTTTCTTACAATAGATCTCCTTATCTTTCTACATTTTATTTCAGTGAGATGGATATTAAACAGACAGTAAAGGACCTCTAAGTGCAGAAAGCTCAATTCCAACAAATGTTCTTTGCTCTGGAAAAAGGACAAGAGGATTTGAAAACTTTGTTGATCAAAGAAAAGAAGAAGAAAGCAAAAAAACCAGCCGGTGTTTTGAATCTGGGAAGAAGGTTCAAAGGACCAGCCGAACGAACTCTAGATTTCGTAACCTCATCGGGTGAAAGAGATAATCAAGAAGGGAAAAACAAGGAAGTAAATGACCATCCAGAGTCTGAAGAAGAGGAAGAGGTCGATTACTCTGAAGAGCAGTATCATCTAACTGACGATAAATACAAGCAGTTGGAGGATTGCCTCAATGCTATGGAGATCTAGAGGGTACCCGGGTTGGATTTTTAAGAGCTAAGACTTGTCTCAGGGGTTATCATCCCACAGAAATTCAAGGTCCCCACTTTCTCTAAATATGACGACGTCTCTTGCCCAAAGATGCATTTAAGATCATACGTCAGGAAAATTCTACCCCATACGGCCGATAAGAACTTATGGGTGCATTTCTTCCAAGAAAGCTTGTCAGGGACATAGTTGGATTGGTTCTATCAGTTGGAGGGGACCAATATTCGCAATTGGGAAGATTTGGCTTCTGCTTTTTACAAACAATACCAGTATAATGCTGACTTAACTCTAACTCAGACACAATTGCAAGGAATGTCTATGGGTGAGGGTGAAGGTTTCAAAACCTATTCTCAAAAATGGTGGGATCTCGTGGGAAGAGTCCAAATGTGATACGGTGGGAGAACTGACTTGGGTGTTTTGTGTTTTATCCCAAATGTTGCAATTAGCAAGAGTCGCCACTGACTTTTCTTTTATCCAAAAGGAAAGGTGAAAAAGCACATGAAAAACTTTTGAGATTGTTGCTTGAGTTCGGGGGGTAGATTATGAAAAGGGAAGGTATTAGCACCCTTTTCATCCATGGTTTTCCATGGGCTCTTAGTTACTTTCTACATCACTTGCTTTTGTTTGAAATTATGCTTGGTGTGGTTTTTTAAATTATTTTGTAAATAGGCCATTGTTTAGGCAATCTTTGTAATGATTCTCGTTCATAAGAATGTATACAAAGATGTTGATCTTTTGAAAATGTTTTTAAGTTTGTAAGATGTTTTGAAAGTGTAGGTGTTTGTTTTGAAAATAACAAGGATGTTTTGTTTTGAAAGTGAGAAAGTAACTAGGGGCATTCTACCTACTCAAAAGTCTTTCATGTTCATTTTTCTTTTCCTTTGATATTGTTATCTTACCATTGATTTGGTAAGTAACCCTATCTTTGGATGTAAACGGGACGGGCGCGGGTCGTCGTATAACCATGATTAGAAATGTTGCAAGGTATCTTGAATTCTTTTTGAGGGACTAAGATCATTTGAAAGGAAACTTAGATAGTGTCATCAAGGGACTATGATCTTGTATTTTGCTTGTTTTTGCTAAGATACCTCACATGCGTAATATGGCCATTTTGTAAAGGCAACGAAGTGGATTTACCCTAGGGGTGATTATGTGCAAGTGTATTGTTTTCATGCTTGATTTTGTCTTGAATTAGGGTTTTCTAAGTATTGGTTTTAGTCTTTCCATACAAACCCTAATTACTAGCATTTTGTATATAAAGCGATAAATTGCGAAATTTAAAGTTACTACGCTATTACAATACTTGTGGGAGGGGGTGTACAAATTATGAATGGGGATTGCAAGAAAATAAACCTAATTAGCCTATTACAACCATATTGAATGGATAAGAATGTACAAGAAATGTAAAATGGACTTGTTTTGTTTAAGTAAAGAAATAAGTTTGCTTAAGAAAATATTTTGATCTTTTTATGCTAAAAGAAATAAAATAAAACCTGTGAATATGAAATATTTTTGGTGTTTTTGATTAGTGAAAATAGAAGTGATGGAAAAAACAGTAAGGAGAAAGAAAATAGAATCACCGTATTGCTGAAATGAAAGAGGTCAGAAGTTCTGACTTTGGCGCGCTGCACAAATAGAAATAAACGTTAGCAAAAATAGGGGAAGTTAGAAGTTCTGGTTGCTGAGGGAATTTGGAAGTTCTGATGTTGCTGGAAGTTTGGAAGTTCTGACCCAGGATGGTAAAAATGTCAGGGGATAATCATAAAAAGGGTGTTTCTGGGACTAGAACTCAGGACCCTTAACACATATGTCTTATACGTGCGTTTTCTACCACTGGGATGGCCATACATCCGGTATTAGAAGCAAAAACATAAGCATATAACATAAAATAAGTTCTGAGGATGAATCCCATATCTTTCTTCATGTTAACCAGAACATCTGCAACTTAGTCATTTCTTAACAGAACAGAAAACACAAACATAGAAATTATAGCAAGTTCCCATCATGGTTCAGATCTGTAAGATATCAAGACTATAATTAAGAAACAAGTATATATATGCTAAACCTAGTTTCCTTAAGAAGTTCTGAACTAATTTACTCCCTACTTAGGCACACAAATATGTGAAACCTCATAATACGTACAACATCAGAATCATGATGTCTATATTGTATTTTTGAACATGCAAATATGACAATGCCTAAGTAATATGATGAGAGTCAGCAGAAACTTACCTTGCAGCTGGAAAATAATCTGTGAGCCGGAGTCTGGTTCTGACTGCTTGTGATGTTCTGAACAGCTTCCTCACGTGTTCAACAGACTAGAAACTTTCAACTTGGGCTACAAATGGTTAGAAGTTTCTGGAACAGCCAAGGGGCAAATTTCTGACTTCTTTGAGGTGGATGTCGATGGAGAGTGTGTTACAGTCTGAACACAGAAGTTAGGATAACTTCTAATATGTGAATCAGAAACTGTATGGATGGTTTTGGTCAAGAAACACTTGAGGAAAAATGGAGTTTGAATGCAAGAAATCAAAAGCTAACAGGTTCAAGGCTTTTTCTTTCTCAAATTTTCGACCTTTTTACAGTTTCCAATGGCTTTCAATTTATAGGCAAGGATCTTGTAGCTTGGAGAGATCAAGGGTACAACCATCATATGCTAGGCGCTGACTTGTTATTGAAGCAAGTTCAAATAGGTATGGTGGTTAGCAGTTTTTTAGCCGTGCCTAAGCTGGATTTGTAAGCGGGAATTAAGGAAAAGTAACCTCAAGAGCAAAAGCAACGCATGGGCCCAACATATTCTTGTACCAAAGTTGCTTTTCCAAGACAGTGATGGTACTTCTATGCCACACGTGGGGAAATCCTTTGGATAAAGACCCAAAAGTGGTTGTGAGCATTAAATGATGATGAGATTTATCATACCAGAAATCCTGCAATGTGAGATTCTGCATCATTGCTTAAATCTAGATCAGAAGTTCATCTTCAGCGTAACTTAGAATAGACATCCCACTTCCGATCCTTGAATCCCTTTGCTTCAGCATGTTCTGAGTGAGTTCTCAGACTTTCCTAAAAGCTTGTAACACACTTTGTAAATCCTCTTTGAATTTCTCTTGCAACCTCTTACTGAGCCTACGTGAAAACTGGCCCAGAAGTTGTAGACAACTTCTGACTTGAAAATGCTCAGAATTTGCTAAATGCCTAAGCTTCAGAGACGTGCCTTTGAGGATGTATAACTTGCAATCTCAGCATTTCTAAAAGAAGTTCTGTTCTACAATGTTTTAGATCTTGTTTGAGTCCATAACTCTTGTGTTAGAAGTTAATCCAAAATCAGCTTGCACCATGGTGATAATCTGATCAGAAGTTCTGAGCTTATCATATTTCTTAAACACTTAGAAAAAAATTCTAAGTATTTAGAAATTTGACTTTTCCAAAGTGATTTTAACTTTTGAATTTCTTGATGAAACAAACTTCATATTTCAACATGTCTTAATGAAATATGATCCTTGAAACTTGATTTTGATCCAAAAGTCAAAGTTTGACTTTTCATCTTGCAAATGACCATTTTGCCCTTGTGAATGACTTTCTTGAAAAATTTGTAATTAAAGGCTTGGAATTGGATGGAAAAAAACCTGAGGGTCCTGGGTGATCTTTGAGAAATAAGAGGGAAAATTTTGGGGTACAACAACTGTCCCTGTTCAATCTTCTTAAACTTGAAGAGTTAGATTGGCGAGTTTTTCCATTCGTGACTCGAAGGTGGAAGATGATTGGACACTAGAGTGCCCAGAAATTTGCACTTGGTGATGTGATGGTTGAGGGAATGGGCTTAAAGATGCCATTTGGAGAGGTGATAGAAAGTTGTTGGAGATGGGCTTGTAGATGCCATCCAGGAATGATTATTGAACTGAATCTGAAAGAGAATTTGAACGAGTATCAGAATGGCGTCTGTGTCTGAAGCATATCTAAAGATTGAAATCTGAATGTGTATCAGAATGACATCCGTATTTGGAGCGTATCTAAATTGTATCTGAAAGTTGAATCTGAATGAGTATCAGGATGGCATCCGTGTCTGGAGCATATTTGAACTGTGTCTGAAAGCTGAATCTGAATGAGTATCAGAATGGCGTCTGTGTCTGAAGCATATCTGAACTATATCTAAAAGCTGAATCTGAATGGCATCCGTGTTTGGAGCGTATCTGAACTGTATCTGAAAGCTGAATCTGAATGAGTATCAGAATGGCATCCGTGTCTGGAGCATATCTGAACTGTATCTGAAAGCTGAATTTGAATGAGTATCAGAATGGCATCCGTGTCTGGAGCATATCTAAACTGTATCTGAAAGTTGAATCTGAATGAGTATCAGAATGGCATTCGTGTCTAAAGCGTATCTGAACTGTATCTGAAAGATGAAACTGAATGAGTATCAGAATGGCGTCCGTGTCTAGAGCATATCTGAACTGTATCTGAAAGTTGAAACTGAATGAGTATCAGAATGGCGTCCGTGTCTGGAGCGTATCTGAACTGTATCTGAAAATTGAATCTGAATGAGTATCAGGATGGCATCCGTATGTGGAGCGTATCTAAACTATATCTAAAACCTGATTCTAAATGAGTATCAAGATGGCATCCGTATCTGGAGCGTATCTGAACTGTATCTGAAAGCTGATTTTGAATGAGTATCAGGATGACATCCGTATCTGGAGTGTATATGAACTGTATCTGATGAAGGAATCCGTTGATTGATCTTTCCTGAAAGGTAAAGAGTTAGTTGTATGCAATGTTATGATGTATGCATTGTGTAATGATGTTCTCAAAATAAATAAGATTTGTGTTATGTGTTTTTTGTATGCATATGCTATGAATGTTGTTGAGATGTAAGTGTGTCTTCAAACTTTGCTTGGAATGTTTTCACTGAGGACCCTTGTTTTGTTTAGGAGAAACTCCGTTGGGGAAAGTTGAAAACTCTATAGAGAGTCTTGATTCCTACTTGGGGAAAAGAGTTCTGGAGTCTCGGTTGTCCGTTGCTTGAACTGATATCCGGTCGGGTCCAGGTTTCACATTAAGTTGATAGGGATTGTAGATGCCATCCAGAAATGATCGCTGAACCGTATCTGTAAGCTGGAACTGAATGAATATCAAAATGGCGTCCGCGTCTGGAGCGTATCTGAACTGTATCTGAGAATTGGATCTGAAGAACCCATGCTAGATTGCTTCAGTTGGTCATGTAGATAATTGTCCTGGCTTGTCTTAGGTATCAATCTCTGACCTTTGTAATTTGTTGATGATAGCCATTGATTAATCTTATCCTGAAAAAGGGTAAAACATTAGCCGTATGCAATGTCATGATGTATGAAATGCATGGTATAATGATATTGTAATACATGCGTTCGTGTTATCAATTTTTATCATATATGGATGCGATGTATGCGTATGTGAGCTAATCCGCCGCACTGCTGTTGGATTGGGGAAAATAAATCCATGACTGCTGCTGAGGATATGTAAGTCTTCATGTTGTGAAGTGTTGATGAATTTCCACTCAGAGAAATAAACTCTATTGTAAGGGAAACGCCGTGTACTGCTTGTAAAATCCTATTGGGGAGTCTTGAGAGACTTGGTGACTTCTACTGGGGATTGATAACTGGAAGCTTTGTTTCGCTGGGGATTAAACGACATACTACGGGGAATTTTACGGAGATAACTTAGAGAGATTTCCCTATCTCTTAAAGCCATCGGTGATTGTCTTTTTATTTTGTTCATTTGTAAACAGTAATTATGATCAAATGCATATGTTCAAAAATAAATCATTGGACGTTTTTGTAAACAAAACATAAGAGTAAAGAAAAATAGATAGTTTTGTACTTTCAAAGGGATATCTTTATATTGACTTTGAATAAGTGTTTTTGTACAATGAGACAAACATTCTAGTAAGAGAATACCGTCGTAGAAAATGAAAAATTTGATACAAAGAAAAGATAGCTATGTGAAATAATCCCATGGGGTTCCCATTCTGCTATAGCCTTCGTATCTCCGAGCATCTTAGCTATTTGTTTCCTTGTCCGAAGTTGATTGAATTGATCAGAGCCTCTGAGTTTGTCAGTTGAAGCCAAAGGTTGTCTGTAAGGTGATCCAACAGGACATAGTCATACACTTTAATTCCCTAACTTTTTCCTGGACCGTCCTTTTGGGTTTTCAGTCCACCGGGATACCCTTTCTTGCCCAAGCCGCCCTTTTGGGTTTTCAGCTTGCCGGGTGTACAAATTTTTTTATCCCTAATTTTGGCCTGAACCTTTTTGGTTCGCCGGGATGCCCTTGTTTTGCTTAGGTGTATCAACCTAGCGGGTTTATTATGCATAGTATCTTTTGACTATGTCTGCATTCGCAGGGTGCGGCAGATCGTCGCCATCCATAGTGGTCAGAATCATTGCTCCACCAGAGAATATGCTTTTGATCACAAATGATCCTTCATATGTAGGAGTCCATTTGCCCCTGGGATCACCTTGCGGCAATATGATACGTTTGATTACCAGATCTCCGACTTGATACACTTGGCGTCTGACCTTTTTGTTGAAAGCCTTGATCATCCGTTTTTGATACATTTGACCATGACAGACAACAATAAGCCTTTTCTCATCAATCAAGTTTAGTTGATCAAGTCGAGTCTGGATCCAATCTTCTTCATTCAGCCCTGCATCCTTCATAATTCTTAGAGAGGGGATCTGGACCACAATAGGAAAGACAGCCTCCATGCCGTATACCAGAGAGTAGGGTGTAGCCCCGGTTGACGTGCGTGCCGTCGTACTATACCCATGGAGAGCGAATGGTAGCATCTCATGCCAGTCTTTATATGTGACTGTCATTTTCTGTATGATCTTTTTGATATTCTTATTTGCGTCTTCGACATCACCATCAATCTTTGGTCGGTAAGGGGAAGAATTGTGATGCTGGATCTTGAATTGCCCGCACAAGGCGGTGATCATAGTATTGTTTAGATTCGTACCATTGTCTTTAATGATCCTCTCCGGGATATCGCACCGACATATGAGATTTTGCTTGATGAACCGAGCAACAACATTCTTGGTGACAGAAGCAAAGGAGGCTGCCTCAACCCACTTTGTAAAATAGTCAATGGCCACTAAGATGAAGCGGTGTCCATTAGAGGCTGTTGGCTTGATTTCTCCAATCATATCGATGCCCCACATAGAAAAGGGCCAAGGAGCCTTCAAGACATTCAGAGGAACCGGAGGTACGTGCACCTTGTCAGCATAGATCTGACACTTTTGGCAGATTCGAGAGTGTTGATAGCAATCTTCTTCCATGGTAGACCAGTAATATCCTGCCGGTAGGATGTTCTTTGCCATCGTATGCCCACTGAAATGGGTGCCAAAAGTGCCTTCATGTAACTCAACCATGACCTTTTCCGCTTCAACCTTGTCTATGCACCGAAGTAACACAGAGTCATGGTTGCGTTTGTAGAGAATTCCATTACTAAGGAAGAATTTAGCAGAGAATATCCTTAAGAACTTCTTATAATTGACTGAATCTCCTTCTGGATATTCTTGAGCCTCGAGATACCTCTTGACTTCGTGAAACCAAGGCTGGTCCACTACTTCTTCATTATTAATCTCGTGATATTGTGCTGGTTCATCCATTCGTTCAATAGTGATCTGAAGAGCCTCGTTATCCCATTTAAGTTTAAACATGGATGATGTTGTACCGCAAAATTTTCCCTCTTATTTATCAAGATTATTCTCACAAGATCTCTTTGACCCAAGACTGGATTAGGGTTTCACCAGCTCAAGACCTCTCATCATGCACTGATGACCCAAAATTAGGGTTTGAGATTGTACAAGGATTTTTGGACTATCAATGCTTCATATGACTTTCAAACATCATTATGGACCCCTAAGATTACTCATGACAAGTTTCAAGCTTTGAATCACATTTTTGATTAGTCAATTGGACAATTGACCTAAAAATCAGCTGTATTAGGGAAAAAGTCAACCATGGCCAATTTACAGTCCAACTTCATAATTTTTTATCCACATCAACATTCTAGACTCATATATATCATTTGATCATGTTTGGACCATAATTCCTCAAGAAATTTGATCAAATCATCAAAAGGGAAAACTGGTCAAAATTAGGGTTGTGACCGAGGAAAGGCAATTTCTGATTTTTGACCTAGAAAATGACCAATTAAGTTAAATCATGATTCAAAGGATTCAATGGAATCATCTTAATCTAATTACATGGTTCAAAACATTTCAATTTCATTGATAGACAAATGAAATTTGCAGTCAACTGATCAAAAGTCAATTGTATACTGAAAAGTCAAACTTTAACTTTTTGGTCAAAATCAAGTACCAAGGGTCACAATTCATCAAGACTTATCAAAATGTGAAGCTTGGTCATCAAGAAATCAAATATTGAAGATTAGGGTTAAAATTGAAAATTTTCTTAACTTAGAAATTTTTCTAAGTATAGAAAATTTCTTATTTTTTCTCAACTTTAGGCCATTTTTTCACCTTGATACAAGATGATTAAAAGGAAGTTCCCAACATGAAATTTGTAGACCTCCATGAAATCTACAACTTTTCTTCACACACTTTTCCCTAAAGATGCTTGGATCTCAAGATATAAATTTATGAATACATGCTCATGAACTAAATAACTTAGTGAATTTTTGCCCTAATTTAGGCAGGTTTTGGACCCAACTTCATGGCAATTTTTCACCTAGTTCCAAGAGGATTCTTGAAATTCATTTCAAATATTAGTTATATAGCACATTTCAAGCTTTCCGAAATGTCCAAGAACTCCTTAAGATTATGTTTGAGTAGGGAGAATCGAAGAGATGAAGTTGGCAATTTCTCACTTTTGGTTTAAGCCATTTCATGAAGATCAAAGTTCCAATCAGTACCTATGCTGCCTAATCCATGCTTTACTGGTCCCAAACTTGTTTCTTACTTCATAATTTAATGCTTACTCAGTTGACAAAGCTTTAATCCAATCCTTAGAGCCATTACCCAAGTTGTAATTCCATAAATGGCATAAAGTGGCCATTGCCATTTTGAAAAAGCTCAACTTTTGCCATTTTCCAATTCTTGAGCATTGAACCTGTCTCCATTGCACATACAAGTACCACATGCCTAAAGAAAATTGTACAAAGCATATACCAACCCTAAGCAAGCCAGTACAAGCAGGTGAAGACTTGTCTCTTCACTTTGCTTCAAAAGCAAGAAAGGTTTCCAAAAGGCTAGAACTGGCACATCTGTTGGAGAGCTGACCTAAAACTAATTCCATACTAATATACAAACACAATACAACATAACAAACGATTACGAGAAGCCTGAAAAACTCAAACACTCTAAAACCCCAAAAAACTATCAAGACTTTCAGTTTCTGCATAAGCATACCAATCTCTGATTTGGCTCGTGCGTTTCAAGTCTTGATCATCAAAACACCTTATCCACTTGATATCTAACTGATCTAGACCCTCACCGCTGTACTGTAACCCCTTCTCCATCATCTACCATTTTTGTTTTCAAAGCTTGCAGGTTGACTTGGATAGAGAGTTTCAGACACTTTCAAAGCTAGGCAAGGGTTGGAACACACTCAGGGAGGTTCAAGCAAGCTCAAGCAATCATCAGGCCTTCATAAAACTCACTCCAACTCCATCCACGATTTCAACTGAAAGAGATAAAAATATCAACTTCTATCTCTTTATACAGGCATCCATTGGCCACGATTTGTGAATAAACAATGTAGACCTCATTGCAACGAAGTTGTACATATACATACCTTGTATTTATTTGGCCTGAGTTGAGAGAATTTTGAACTTGAAATTTCTTGAAAAATTAGGTTTAAATTTAGGGCTTTTAAAATTTATTCTTATCTTTGATTGTTAGCTTACATAATTTATATGGTTAGAATCGTGAGACAAAATGCTACAAATTTCATGTTATGAGTTTTCATTTTCATGGAAGAATGAGAAAGTTACAGAGCATCTGGCTGGCTAGAGGAAGAGGACGAAGTACAGGGCAAGGGCTTTGTTTGTGTTATTTTATTTTTGTTTCACATTAATCAACGAATGTATAGCCACCCCAGTGGCAAGGTAGCGCGCTGGTGAGACACGTGTCCTGGGTTCGAACCTTGGCGCTACTTTTTGTTTTTTTTACATTTCTCTATTTTAAGTTTTTTGTTTTTTTTTGCAGGATGGGCCTCCATATTTGGGCCATAGTGTTTTTTTGCTAACATACTGTCTCCAGATTGCTTGCTACACCCCCTGACCCATTATTTTCCATACATTTTTATTTAATAATTTTTGTTTTTCATTTTGTTTATTAATATTTTCCTAAATACATAAAAATCATAAAAAATATAAATATGATAACATTGCATTTTATTTTATTTTATTTTATTTTTCACATAAAAAAATATTTTATCTTCAATATATATTAATTATTTTTCTTAATAGACTTGTAAATAAATAAAGTAGATTTAGTTTAATTTGTTTTATTTCATATTTGTAAATATTTATTTTTTACATGTAAAAAAATTAAATACTTCCTTACAATATTATTATTATTATTTTACAAAGAATATACAAATAATAATACATGAAAACATTATTTTCTTTCAAACTAGAAATTAGGGTTAACCCTTTTTTTTTGAATTAATTTCTTTTCCTTATATTTTTAGGATTAGGTTAAAATTTCTTTTCACACAAAAAACAAAACAAAATCTTTTTCTTACATGTACATAATGTTGCATATTTAAATATTGTATTTATTTATTCTAATATTCGTACGAATTTGATTTGGTTGTAATAATTTATTTAGGTTTACATTCTTGCAAATCCCCATTCAAATTTGTATTCCCCCTTCCCATAAATTGTTGTAATAGCTTAATAATCTTTACATTATGCAATTTATCGCTTTACATGTCATGATAGTAATTAGGGTTTGTATGGTAAGATAAAAACAAAAACAAATAGAAAACCCTAATACAAGACAAAATCAAAGCATGAAAATAACACACTTGCACACAAGCATCCTTAGGGTTTCTCCACTTGGTTGCCTTATATAAAAATAGCCATATTACGCATGCGAAGTATCTTGGCAAAACAAACAAATATGAGATCATAGTCCCTCGATGACGCTATTCAAAGTTGCCTTACAAAATGATCTTGGACCCTAAAAAATGCTAAGATACTTTGCAACATTGCTAATCATGGTTATACGATGACCCACACCCTTCCCGTTTACATCCAAAGATAGGGTTGTTTACCAAATCAATGGTAAGACAACAATGTCAAAGGAATAAAAAATACATAAGAAAGACATTTGAGTAGGCAGATTGCTTCTAGTTACTTCCTCTATTTCCAAACAACTATCCTTGCTATTTTCAAAACAAACACACACATTCCAAAAACATCTTACAAACATTGAAAACACTTTTAAAAGACAAACATCTTTGTATACATTCTTACGAACGAGAATCATTACAAAGGTTGCATAAACAATGGCCTCTTTTACAAAATACTTTCAAAACCACACCAAGCACAATTTCAAACAACAAAAGCAAGTGATCTAGAAAGTAACTAAGAGCCCATGGAAAACCATGGATGAAAAAGGTGCTAACACCTTCCCTTTTCATAATCTACCCCCCGAACTCAAGAAAAAATCTCAAAGGTCTTTCTTGTGCTTTTTCACCTTTCCTTTTGGATAAAAGAAAAGTCGATGGAGACTCTTGCTAAACCGCAACATTTGCGATAAAACGCAAAACCCTCAAGTCAGTTCTCCCACCGTATCACAGAACTGGCGACTCTGCTGGGGACTCTTGTAAAAGTGGGGTTACCTTAGGGCTAGATCACATTTATTTTTTTACATTGTATGACTTGTTTTCTTTACATTTTGGTTCTTTGTTTGGGTTTGAATCCTCCACCCGGATTTGGGAAGCATTATAGGTAAATAGCAATACGTTGTGGAAACTGTGCGGGGTATACCGACATGGTCTAAGAAATAACTATATTAGTGTGACATATTTGTGGGTACCAGTAGCCTTTGAGTCAATCAAAGAGAATACAGGGCCGCTGAGTGATGTCATGAAGCACTAATGAACTTCTAGAACCCTTTACTTGACTAACTTGGCCTTTAGGATGTAGTGAGATGACCGACTTTGGTGCAGTCCGAAGTTGGTAGATACTCGATACTACACTCATTGAGGGTTGGTTTCTTGGGATATTTCGGTCGCCATTAAAGAGGCTTGAGCTGAAACAATGACCAAGGAAATAATCCGGTGATATTGAGCTCCTTAGAACCTGTTACTATTACTAGGACAGGTTTAAGCCAACTAAACTTCAAGAGGGTACTTACCTATAAAACCCCATGCAAGCCTGAACTAAGAACTTGTTTTTTTTGCTTGTATATACATGCTTGTACATAACATCATGAACATCATAGACATCATGAACATAATATGCATTTACTAACCATTTCAAGGATTTAAGAGATTCATCTTTGTTCTTGTTTTGTAGGATATGGATTCACTCTGCAGAAAAAACTATCCAAATTAACCTTGTAAGAATTCCTCCGCAACTCAAGGAGCTAGCTTCAAGGATCCCTGAGAACTCTCCATTCACCGAGAGACATGGTCGTCTACTCAACCTTATCACCTCCAACACATATGAGGATATGATGAAGGTGCTCTTCCAGTTCTTTGATCCTTTGCACCATTGCTTCACATTCCATGACTATCAGCTTATGCCTACTTTGGAAGAATTCTCTAAACTCTTGAGGACTCCCATTCTCAATCAACTACCTTTCAACAGTACGGAAAGAGATCCAAAGCCAGAAGAGATTGCTCAAGCTCTGCACTTGCACTCATCTGATGTCATAACCCATTGGGAAACTAGAAGTGGTGTCAAAGGCTTCTTAGCAAAGTTTCTGTTTGAGAAAGCCCAAAGCTGTTGGAATTCCTTAGACTTGCAAGCTTTTGAGGAAATTGTGGCTCTCCTCATATATGGGATGGTTTTGTTTCCCAATAATGACTAACTCATAG